>CM053771.1:432295896-432326642 GCA_028658325.1 Potorous gilbertii
AATTCCAATAGTATATAGACTATTTTTGAAAATTAGGGAAGAAGGAGTCCTCCCAAATTCTTTCTATGATACAAATATGGTTTTGATTCCCAAACCAGGAAGAGAAAAAACAGAGAAAGAAAATTATAGACCAATTTCTCTAATGAATATGGATGCCAAAATTTTAAACATGATTTTAGCAAAACGAATACAGCATCTTATCAAGAGAATAATACATTATGATCAGGTAGGTTTCATACCAGGAATGCAGGGCTGGTTCAGTATTAGGAAAACTATTAGCATTATTGATCATATCAAAAAAAAATAACAAAAACCACATGATTATATCAATAGATGCAGAAAAAGCTTTTGACAAAATACAACACGCATTCTTATTAAAAAAACTGGAGAACATAGGAATAAAGGGAAGTTTCCATAAAATAATAATCAGTATCTACCTAAAACCTTCAGAAAGCATTATGCACAATGGAGATAAGCTAGATGCATTTTCAAAAAGGTCAGGGGTGAAACAAGTGTGCCCACTATCACCATTATTCTTCAGTATAGTACTAGAAATGTTAGCGGTAGCAGTTAGACAAGATAAAGAAATTGAAGGAATAAAAATAGCCAAAGAAGAAACTAAGTTATCACTCTTTCCAGATGATATGATGATATACTTAGAGAATCCCAGAGATCCATGTAAAAAACTACTTGAAATAATAAACGACTTTGGCAAAGTTGCAGATTACAAAATAAACCTTCACAAATCTTCTCCATTCCTATACATTAGCAACAAAGTTCAAGAGCAAGAGATAGAAAGAGAAATCCCATTTCAAGCTAGAGTAGACACTATAAAATACTTATGAGTTTACCTGCCAAAACAAACCCAGGGATTATATGAACACAATTACAAGACACTTTTTGCACAAATAAAGTCAGATTTAAGTAAGTGGAAAAACATCAGTTGTTCATGGGTAGGCCGAACTAATATAATAAAAATGACAATTCTACCTAAATTAATTTACTTATTTAGTGCCATGCCAATTAAACTATCAGATAATTATTTTCTATAGATGAATAAGATAATTTCAAAATTCACTTGGAAAAACAAATGGTCCAGAATATCAAAGAGATTAATTAGAAGAAATGCTTGGGAAGGTGGCGTAGCGCTACCAGATCTCAAATTGTATTATAAAGCAGCAGTTATCAAAACTACTTGGTATTGTCTAAGAAACAGAGGGGTAGACAAATGGAATAGACTTGGCACCGAAGACACAGTATGCAAAGAATATAGCAACCTCCTGTTTGATAAACCCAAAGACCCCAGCTTCTGGGATAAGAACTCACTTTACGACAAAAATTGCTGGGAAAACTGGTTAACTGTGTGGCAGAAATTAGGCATAGACCCATGCCTGACACCGTACACAAGAATAAAGTCCAGATGGGTACATGATTTAGGTATAAAGATTGATAACATGAATAAACTGGAGAAGCAAGGAATAGTGTATTTATCAGATTTATGGAGAGGGGAAGAATTTTTTTCTAAAAAAGTGATAGAAAGCATTATGAAATGCAAGAGGGATAATTTTGTTTACTTTAAACTGAAAAGTTTTTACACAACCAAACTCAATGCATCCAAAATTTGGAAGGATGTAGTAAATTTGGAAAAAATTTTTACAGCTAAGCCTGGGGACAAAGGCCCCATTTCTAGAATATATACAGAACTGACTCAAATATATAACCATACAAGTCATTCCCCAATTGATAAATGGTCAGAGGATATAAACAGGCAATTTTCAGGGCAAGAAATTAAAGATATCTATAATCATATGAAAAAGTGCTCTGATTAAATCAGTACTGATTAGAGAGATGCAAATCAAAACAACTCTGAGGCACGACAACACACTTATAAGATTGGCAAACATGACAGAACAAGAAAATGATAAATACTGGAGAGGATATGGGAGAGTTGGAACACTAATTCATTGTTGGTGGAGCTGTGAGATCATTCAACCATTCTTGAGAATGTTTTGGAACTATGCCCAAAGGGCTACAAAAATGTGTATACCCTTTGACCCAGCAACATCACTACCAGGACTGTATCCCTAAGAGATTATAAAAATGGGAAAGGGTCCCACATGTACAAAAATATTTGTAGCAGCACTCTTTGTGGTAGCCAAGAACTGGAAATCAAGGAGATGCCCATCAATTAGGGAATAGCTTAATAAATTATGGTATATGAATGTAATGGAGTACTATTGTGCCACAAGAAATGATGAACAAGAAGACTTCAAGGAGGCCTGGAAGGACTTATATGATCTAATGCTGAGCAAAAGGAGCAGAACCAGGAGAATTTTGTGCACAGCAATGACCACAGTGTGCAACAGTTTTTTCTGGTAGACTTGGAACTTTTTAATAACACAAGAACTTACTGAAAAAAAAACCCCAATGATGATTTTCTAGGGCAAAATGACTTCCACACTCATAGAAAGAAATATGGAAGTCATTTGCAGAATGTAGCAGAGAATGTTTGTGTGTGTGTGTATGTGTGTGTGTGTGTTTTAGCCTATTATGTTTTGATTTGTTATATGATTTCTTCCATTTATTTTAGTGCAACTACATAGCATGACTATAGTGGAAATGTGCTCAATAGGAAAGTATATGTAGAACCTATACAGAATTATATGTTGTCATGCGGAGGGAGGAGGGTAGCAGGGGTAAGTGTGGGGGGGATAAAATCTTAATTTTAAGGAAATGATTGTAGAACAGTTAAAAATAAAAAAAATAATAATTGACATAAAAAAATAAAAGAAAAATTGGCTAACTCAATTGGCAAAAGAGGTTCAAAAAGCCAATGAGGAGAAGCATGCTTTCAAAACCAGAATTAGTCAAATGGAAAAAGAGGTTCAAAAGCTCACTGAAGACAGAAGTTTTCTCAAAATTAGAATGGAAGAGATGGAGGCTAACGACTTTCTGAGAAACAAAGAAATCACAAAACAAAACCAAAAGAATGAAAAAATGGAAGAGAATGTGAAATATCTCATTGGAAAAACAACTGACCTGAAAAATAGATCCAGGAGAAACAATTTAAAAATTATGGGACTACCTGAAAGCCATGATCAAAAAAAGAGCCTAGACATCATCCTAAATGAAATTATCAAGGAAAACTGCCCTGATATTCGAGAAGCAGAGGGGAAAATAAGTATTCAAGGAATCCACTGATCACTGCCTGAAAGAGATCCAAAGAGAGAAACTCCTAGGAACATTGTGGCCATATTCCAGAGTTCCCAGGTCACGAAGAAAATATTGCAAGTAGCTAGAAAGAAATAATTCTAGTATTGTGGAAATACAATCAGGATAACACAAGATCTAGCAGCTTCTACATTAAGGGATCGAAGGGCGTGGAATAGGATATTCCAGAAGTCAAAGGAACTAGGACTAAAACCAAGAATCACCTACCCAGCAAAACTGAGTATAATACCTCAGGGGAAAGTATAGTCTTTCAATGAAATAGAGGACTTTCAGGCGTTCTCGTAGTCCAATAAATTTATAATTTCTTCTCCTAGATTTATTTTCCATGTCACCTGTTTTTCCAGTGAGATGATTCACATTATCTTTTTTCATTCTTTAATTTTGTTTTATAATTTCTTGATTTCTGATAAATTCATTAGCTTCCATTTGTTCCATTCTAATTTTTAATGAATTATTTTCTCCGGTGAGATTTTTTTAACTCCTCTTCCATTTGGTCAGTTCTGCTTTTTAAGGTATTCTTTGCCTCATTGTTTTTTTGGATCTCTTTTGCCTTTTGAGTTAGTCTATTTTTTAAGGTTTTGTTTTCCTCAGTTTTTTGTATTTCCTTTAGCAAGCTGTTGACTCATTTTTCATGATTTTTTTCATCACTCTTATTTCTCTCTTAATTTTCCTCTGCTTCTCTTACTTGATTTTCAAAATCCTTTTTGAGTTCTTCCATGGCCTGTGATGAATTCATATTTTCTTTTTGGCCTTGGATATGGGAAATTTGACTTTGTTGTCTTTTGTGGGATGCATGTTTTGATCTTCTTTGTCATCAAGGTAAGATTCTGTAGTCTGGTTTTTTTCACGTTTGCTCATTTTCCTAACTATTATTTAGATCTTAGATAAGATAGTTTGTAGGTTCCACCCTGACAGGTGTACTGTCTCAATCTTCAGAGGTTTTGTGCAACTGTTTTCAGGGATATTTCTAGGAACAAGTAAATTTTTAGTTCTTCCAGGATTGTGTGATTAAAGGAAAAGCTTTTATGCCTCTCCTGGTCTGTGCTCTTTTCTGCCTTGTTACTGTGAAGAGGATTGTCTCCCTACTGGAGCCACAAGCTCCACCACAACATTCCTCTTCCTCACCTCAGAAACCTCACTTATGCCTACAACTCAGATTCTAACATTAGCAAAGAAATAAATTTCCCCTAAGAACCATTTTTGCTGCATCCCAGAATCCTCAGTGCAGGAAAAATATTCCTGTAATCTCCTCTCATCAGTTGCTCATTACCTCCACCATCTGTGGGCTGACAGTTCTGGAAACAGCCACCATTGCTGCCGTGGACACTTCTGCAGCCTCCCCGGTGGCCACCCTGGGCCTAGTGCCAGATCTTCCTCTTCTCCTACCTATGTCAAAGATACCTTTCTTACTGACCTAAGTTATCTTAGGCATTTGTGGTTTAGAAGTCTGGAAATTGCCATAGCATCTTGTAATTCAGTCCCCTTAGACCTTCTCTAGGTTTGCTTGGGCCCAGGCTGAGGGAGAGCAGCCCGCACTGAACTGTGTTCCTGTTCCAGAGTAGTGCAACTGACCTCTCCTGTTGCCTCTCCAGGGTGTCCTCAGCTGAAAATTTGTTTCACTCTGTCATTTTGTGGGCACCAATGCTCTATAAATTGTTCAGAGTTGTCTCCTACAGGTATTTGGAGGGGTTTGGGTGAGAGCTCAAGCAAGTTCTTGCTTTTACTCCAAAATATTGGCTCGGAAAATAATGAGTTCTTATCTCATAAGATGGGGTCTTTGACTTTATCAAACAGTAGATTACTATAGTCATTGACTACTATGTTTTCTGTGCCTAACATTTTTCACTATTTCTTAGCCAGTAACAAAGAATTTTGATAAGTTCTGCTGCATAATACTTAAAATTTAAGATCTGGTATGGCTAGGCCACCTTTCCTTGATTTATTTTCATTAACTTCCTTGATGTTCTGGACATTTTTGTTTTTCAGATGAATTTTGTTGGTATTTTTCCTCACTCTATAAAATGGTTTTTGACAGTTTGATTGGTAGTGCACTGAATAAGTAAACTGATTTAGATAGAATTGTAATTTTTATTATATTAGTTCAGCTATATATAATATAATGAACTGATGTTTTTCCAATTATTTAGATCTGACTTTATTTGTGTAAAAAGTGTTTTGTAATTGTGTTTATATAGTTCCTGGATTGGTTTTAGTAGGTATACTCCCAAATATATTTTACCATCTTTGGCAACTTTAAAAGGAATTTATCTTTTTAACTCTTGCTGTTGGGGTTTATTAGTAATATACAGGATCATTGATGATTTATGTGGGTTTATTTTACAAGTTGCTAGTTTTCTGAAGTCCTTAATTATGTCACATTGTTTTTTTATTTGACTCTCTAGGATTCTCTATGTACATCATCATATCATTTGTAAAGAGTGATAGTTTTGTTTCTTCTTTGCCTATTTTATTTCTGTCTATTTATTTTTCTTCTGCTATTGCTCAAGCTAAAATTTCATGTACCATTTTGCATAGCAGTAGTGACAATTAACATCCTTGTTTCAACCCCAATCTTATTGGAAATGCTTCTAGATTACGCCCATTACATATAATGCTGATGGTTTTAGATAGATGCTACTTATCATTTTAAGGAAGACTCCATTTTTTTCGATGCTCTTTGGTGTCTGTAGTAGGAATGGGTGCTGTATTTGTCAAAAGCTTTTTTAGCTCGGATAGTGACAAATATGTTGTTTTAATTTGGTTTTTATTTTGTTGATATGATCAATTATGCTGATAGTTTTGTTAAATATTGAACCAGTTCTGCATTCCCAGTACAGATCATAACTAGTAATAGTGTATTATTCTCATGGTAAGGTGCTATAATCTTTTTGGTAATATTTTATTTAAATTTTTTTCATCAATGTAGGGAAATGGGTCTATAATTTTCTTTCTTTTGTTGACTCTTCCTTGTTTAGGCATCAGTATCATATTTGTACAATAAAAAAGAAATTAGTAGGAGTACTTCTTCCCCTATTTTTACCAAATAATCTATATAATATTGAAATTAATTGTTCTTTAAATGTTTGATGGAATTTGCTCTTAAATACATCTGGGCCTGGAGAATTTTTCCAATGTCTTGATAGCTTTTCCAATGTCTTTTTCTTTCTGAGATGGGGTTATTTACTTATTTTACTTCCCCTTCTATTCATCTGGTCAGTTTATGGTTTTATAAATGTTTATTCATTTCACTAAGATTGTCAAATTTATGGGAAAAGTAATTACCAATTATTGTTTTAATTTCCTCTTCATTTGTTTTGAATTTATCCTTGTCATTTATGAACTCATAGTTTTTCTTTTTTTAAATCAAATTAATCAAAAGTTTATCTAGTTTTATTTATTAGTTCAAAAACTTTCTTAATTTCAATTTTATTAATTTTTCCTTTGGTTTTCAATATTTCTTACTTGGTATTTAATTGAGGATTTTAAAATTTGTTCTTTTTCTAGCTTTTTAAGTTGCATGCCTAGTTCCTTGATCTCCTTCTTTCTCTATTTATTCATGCAATCATTGAGAGATATACAACTTCCCCTAAGAACCACTTTTACTGCATACTATAACTTTTGATATATTGTCTAACTATTGCTGTTATCTTGGATGAAGTTATTAACTATTTTTTTGATTTGCTCTTTGAACTACTCATTCTTTAGGATTAGATTATTTAGTTTCTAATTAATTTTCATCTGTCTTTCAATGATCCTTTACTTCATAGAATTTTTATTGCACTATAATCTGAAAAAGGATGCCTTAAATATATCTGCCTTTCTACATTGGATCATCAGGTTTTGACGAACCAGTTATTACATAGTCAATTTTTTTGTAGGTATCATCTACCACTGAGAAAAAAAAGTATAATCTTTTTGATCCCTATTCATTTTCTTCCAGGGGTTTACCATATCTAAATTCTCTGAAATTCTATGCACGTCCTTACTTTCTTGTTTAATTTGTTGATTGTGATTTTTAACTTCTTCTGCTATCAGCTTCCATTTTGTTGGAGAGTTCCTCTCATTCACATTCATGGTTATGATTACTGAATCTCTCTCTTAATCCTATCTCCCTTCCTGTTTATGGTTTTCTTTCTCCTTTTTCCTTTCTCCCATTAGAGTTTTCCTTTTGACCACCCCCTCCCTCAATCTGTCCTCCTTTCTATCCAACCCCTTCCCTTTTCTTTTCCCTTTCCCCTGGAACTGGCCTAGGGTATGTTAGATTTCTAAGTACCTGAGTATATTATTACCTCGTTGAGCCAAATCTGATGAGAGTAAGTTTCAAATAATGCTCATCTTTCTCCCTTATTTCCTCTACTATAATATATCTTTGTGCCTCTTCAGGTGATATAATTTATCCTTTTCTGCCTCCTGCTTTCCTCTTCTTCCATTTTGATTCTTTTTTTCTACTTAATTAGGTTTTTATCATCACATCTAAGTCAATTTAAACCCACCCCCTCTGTGTATGTTGTTCTAAATGTTCTAGATGTTCTAAAAAAGATACAGTTCTCAATAATTATAAGTATCATCTTCCCATGTAGGCATGTAAATACTTTGTCTTTATTGAATAAAATGTTTTTTTCCTTTCCTGTTTACCTTTTCATGCCTCTCTTGGGTCTCTATTTAAAGACCAAGTTTTCCATTTAGCTCTGATTTCTCATCAGGAAAGTTTGGAAGTTCCCGTATTCCATGTGTGGGTATATTGAAAAAAGTTGTCCTCTCTTGAATTTGTGTTTTGATTTTCCCTGTGACCAAAATGCTTCTCTATGGTCACTGATTTTCTTTGTTGCTTTTTACACAAGTTGTTGCATTTATTCTGACATTTACATTTTATCTCCACTTCTGGGGCTCATCAAGCACTGTCCCAAGCTTCTTGGGCTAAAGACTAGGGGTCTCGTTAGCGAATTTTGGTAATGGGGCCTCAGGTGCTGACAGCTTGAGGTTTCAGTGGGCTGGTCTTTGTGCTGGCCCCACCATTCCAAGACACTTTTTTCCTGGAGCAGTATTTCTGGATTTTTCAAGATCATTAAAGGAAGGTGAAAATTTTTATTTACCATGCCATCTTGGCTCTTGGAAGAACAAAGTCATTCTTAAATAATTGTTGCTGTTTCTATTATCAATGTTTTCTTTGTTCTGCTCATTTCACTCTTCTTTATTACATGCAAGTCCATGTTTTCTAAATGCATTTAGTTCATCATTTCTTATTATTCCACCATAATCATATATTACAACTGAAGCTATCCATCTCATGCATTTTCAATTCACATTTAAGTTATAATTGCTATTTGTGAATTATCCTTCTTATTTTTGCTCACTGCTTTATTTCTCAGACTCTCTTTCTACCTTATTGCTATTACTTTCCTTTTATCTTTACCCCGATATTCTTTATTTTACCCTCCTCTCTAAAGATCTATCCTTATATCTATTCATCTCCACTCTCCCATTTTTTTAAAAAAGGGACTTTTGCCTACGCAAAGTCCTTCCTCCATACTATCCCTAAGTTTTCTCTTCAGATAAATACATTGTTTCTTCTAGCTATATACTAAGATCTGGTAGGAAAGAAGAAAAGAAAAGAGGGGAAAGTGGAGGAAGGCAAGGAGGAAGGAGAATGGGGAAATAAGTAAGAAAGGAGAGATGGAGAAAAGAAGGTCCTATATTTATCAAATAATCTCAGCAGTACTTTTTTGTGCTACCAAATAAATAGCAATTAAATAGATCTCTAATGACCAAAATATTTTTAAATATTTGTAAATAAATAAATAAATTTTTAAAAAGTACTGTCTCATTCATAACTAATACAGAGGATTCAGAGACGCATGGATAATCTTAGATGAAGTAACAAAGAGTGAAGTTAGTACAACTACAAAATTATAAATAAAATGACAGCAAGAATGTAAAAATCAAAATATAGCAGAAATAAATTCTGTATAACTATAGAGATACTGTTTATGATGATGAAAACATAAGTGTTCCAAGGACTATGTAAGGTTGTATATGTTCTCAGTCCCAGATTTGGTTGATTTGTTTTGATGACATTTTTTTCATCATCTTTGTTTCAAGAAAGGTTTTTATAAGTTGGGAAGACAGGGAAGATGGTATTCAGAAATGAATATCATACAAAAAACAATACCATTAATAGATCAAGGTCATATATTGGATATGGTGTGGGACTTGGCATCAATATTTGAATAAAATTCTACCTCAGACATTTACATTGTGTGTGAAACTTGGCAAATTAACTTAACCTCTTGGGCTAAGATTTTTCATATATAAAATAAGAATGATGATCATTCTATCTTTTATAGTCGTTGTGAAGATGGATCATGATATCATATTAATGGATTTTGCAAACCTTGCAACATATATTAATGTTTTTCGTTATTATTAATAATTGAACAAACTTAGAGAAAATTTAATTTAACATATAAATTAGTTGCCTTACTAATGACTTGATAGTAACAATAACAGTTAAGAAATGACAAAAAACTAGGTAACGAGTATGTGGGATGAGAGATGAAATCCAATAAGAGAGCTTTCATCTCTTCATGCTGAACAGAATATGTTTGAAAAGTTGAGGTGGTTTGATGAGTACTACATCTCAGCTCATGACAATTAAGAGTCTTCTGTGACTATCTCTTTCTACACTCCTTTCTTACACAAGGAAACATAATTTAGCCTTGCCAAGGCAAACTTCTGTACCTCCACAAATGATTCTGTTTCACACTGTCTGCTCTAGTAGATTTTCCTTTCTAATATTATTAGTCTCAATTGTCAGCAATTATCTACATATACTAGCTGCTTCTCTACTGCCTACCAGCATGTCCATATCTACCTCATATTCAGAAAATCTTTCCCTGATCCCTTCATTCTTGTCATTTACCATTTCATATCTCTTCTGCTTTTGGTGGCTAAAATCTTTGAAAATGTGCACTCCGATGGGTTTATTTACTTTGTCTTTCACTTTCTTCTTAACTTGTTATAATTTGACTTTCCACTTCATCGTTTAACTAGAATTTATTTCTCCAATATTAACAAAGTTGTTTTAATAGTCAAATCTATGCCCCTTTTCTCAATACCAATCTTCTTTATCCTCTGTGCTCTCTGAAACTCTCAATCACCTTCTTCAGATACTCTCCTTTCTCTATGTTTTTGGAACTCTACTCTTTCTGGACTTTCCTCCTACCAATAAGAAGCTTGCTCCACCTCATTTACTGTATTTTCATCTAGATTTTGCTTGATAACTATACTTATCTCTCAGGGATCTGTCCTTCAGAGTATTCAAAACCCCTTTCATATTAACTCTCTCCTAGATTCTCATCCTTCTTAGAAGTTACAGCACCAACATACCCTTTTATTCAGTAATACTCTTTTCCTTTCAGTTTCTGAAAAAAATAGTCTTATCTAAATCCTGGGCATCTTCACTGGCTGTCATCCATGCTAGGACTTTTCTCTTTCATCTCCATCATCTTATAAATGGGGTACCTGAAGCCAAAAGAGGTTAATGAATATGATTAATGTCAAAAATGTAATTATAAGTGGCAGGATTTGAGACTAGGTCCTTTGATTCCACACTACACCTCTCTTTGTGATCTTTCTATTGAAATAGTGATATTGTTTTATTTTCACCATTCTCCACAAATTCTGTGTTTGCCATTATATAAAAAGTTCACTAGTCTCTTCCATGACTTAGTTTCAGTGAATGAATCTGGACCAGGCCAATATTATACTGAATTCAATCCAAAAATAAATAATATTGGAGAGAGAAATCAACATCAGTCAATACTGATAAATATACTGACTAAATCATAATGCTTTGTTCTTTCTCTACAAAATAATAAAGCGAAACCTTTTAAAGTTCTAAAATGTAATGTGACATCCATTGAATTATTGTTGACACTTAAGAAAATCTGTTTTTTGGTTCCCTATGCCACAGTATAGAAGCAGCTAGTATATGTAGAGTAATTGCTGACAATTGAGACAAATAATTTTAATCTATATTAAAATAGATAATACATATATCCAAAATACTGTCCCAGTCTTTTTGAAGATCTTTGATGTTTGTAGCAAGATGAAATATAAGACTGTCCTAGTGCTGATCTGTACTTGGTGACAGTTTTTGGTTGCTGTTGAATGAAGAGCAAATAGCTAACTGTATAACATAAAATGACTGTAATCCAAGCATGATACTTCTGTCTTTTATCAGTCCCTGTGTTATGAGAACAATAAACACTGGCGGGAGGGGTTGTTAGTTGGTTGGCATTGTGCATGAAATTGAATCTGCTGTGACCAAAATATTATTAGTAAATTATGCCATCATATAGGATGAGTAAGATATCTTGCCCACCTGGGGAAGATAAGCTTGCTACTGATATGGATACCAAAACATGGGGAAAATATGTTTTATATAGAATCAATTGCAACTCATGGAATAAATCTATAAAATAATAATTAAGAATAAATACTATTTATGAGAATAAAAATAGAATAGATTGAATGGGGCCATAATTGTCCAATTAACTATATAATAATGAAACTATTTTGCCTGCAAAATACTATTCAACAGAATGAATTTACCTTTTTATTGTCCTTTAAGGATAAGGACACACATTACTCCCAGTGACCTTGTGAGGTAGTGTAATATCATTTTCTCCATATGACAAATCAGCCTATTAAGTTAACTGATTTATACATCTTTGTATAGACAATACTTTTTTTGGTTGAAAAAAATTGATGTCCTTTGGCACCACATACATGATTTTTTGTACTATACCATCTTAAACTAAGCATCTAAAACTAAACCATCTAAAACTAAGCAACTAAGCATCTAAAACGACTTGCATGTTTGCAAAAAGTAAAAGTCATCAATGAGGCAAAATAGAGGTCACAGATCTCTTTATATAATTCTGTGTTATGTTTATGAAAGGGTTCCCAGATCCTTATACACTATTACACACTTCTGACAAGCTCAAATATCTGTTTTCTAAGACAACAGTTGTGTTTTCTTTTGTTATCATGGTGAGGTAATAGAGGTAAGTTATGATAGAGGGGGACTTCTTTGGGAAGCAAACTAGAAAACTTGGGATTTTATTAAAGACAATCTGACATCAAAAAAGGAAACAATAAAAAAAAAATCTGTGAAATCTAAACAAAAATATCTGCATGAGCACAACCAGTAACCTATGGTCATTAAGGAATAAACAATCAAATGTTCTCCAGTATCTCTAATATTAGAGATGAAATATCTTAATAATTAACTGATGTTTATAATGATAATTATAAGTCATCAATAAATTAAATTATGACTACAATGCCTTATTTCCTTCACTGAATTCATTATTTGATCGTATATCATGGAGATGATCTAGCATTCTCAGGTGTTGGGCTAGCATAATAAAAATTCTGGGAGGTTCTACCATTGGGTTGGACAGACTTCAGATACAGGTTCAGAACAAATCATCTCTTTCTGATATCTTAGAACCAGTTTAGCTTAATATAGGGTTTCACAGGTTATAGTGATTAATTGTTTAACACTAAACCATACAGGAACAGGTTATGATCAGGGTTGTTGCAGTGATTATCCATAGAAATGCAATTATGGATCCTTGATATTTCCAAATAACAGCAGCAGCAGCAACAACAGCAGCACCAATAGTAGCACATGAGAATAGTAAGACTTTCCAAGTGTTTTGCACAACGTTTCATCATTTGAGCCTCACACCAACCCAATGTTGCTATTATTCAATTTAATTTACAGAGAAGGAAATTAAGACTCATATAATGTAAGTGACTTATCAACAGTCACATAGTTATTAAGTTTCTGGGGCCGAATTTTTGACACAATTCTTCTTGATTCCAAATTTCTCAACCTCTTCATTACATCTTAAGACTTTTAAGTAAATAATGCTTTTCTACAAATGCATATACAATTGAGAAATATGTCTAGCCTAAATGATTACTTATAAAGAGGAAATGTTCAACATAGTAAAGTTCTGGCTTTCCAAAAGTGCTAATTGTTTTAGGTTTCTTAGTACCCAAAGTTTCACTCTACTTTCAATAATGAGTTACAAGAAAATAATCAAAGTTCTAGCTTAACTATTTTTAAAAGTTTATCCTATAAGAATACTATGTAAACATTAGAATTACCTCTAACTTTAGAAATGTGTTTGTCAAAATATTTCATTTTAAAATACTGAAGTAAATTAAGAAGTTTCAATATTTGAATTTTAATAAATTAGAACAATTCTGATTGACTTTGATTATGACTTACAAATCATAATTTCTACCACACCTAAACTTACTCTCAATACATTTTGTTTTCTTAGGTGGTTGATAACTTCCTTTATGTGACATCCATTGAGAGAAAGAGCAGCATCTAACTCCAGGTATTTATAAATCTGAGACAATACTGATGTGAAAAACTTCTTGTTATGGATTCTTAAAAGATTTCTCCAATATCTTGCAGAGTAAGAAATTTATTTTGCCTCAAGACTTTTAGGCAGATCAACAAAAATATTCTGGAAGACCCTTTGCAAGTATTAAATTCATTTTTAAAAATTGATGTTATCAAGTTATAAATAGTGAAATGTTTTGAAACAAATAATCCTAGACTCTGTCATTTTGTGCATTTTGATGAAAATATGTGAAGGTCATCTTTAAAATAATATTCTTTAAGACAATCAATGTTTTATAGTTTAAATATCTTCTCATAATTGCATTCATATGCTAGAATTTATCATGCATGACTACAAGCACATAGACATATTTGAAAGATGCTGAGCTATTTCATTTTATAGATAGATTTAATTGCTACTCTCAAAGGTTTATGAAAACTATTTGGAATTTTATGAAATTGTATAATTTCCTTTTAAATCATGCAGGCACTCAGACCATTTAATTAATGCAAACTTCTTTCTGAATCAAAAGAACATATTTTGGTACCAATTTCCTATTGTGTGAAAAAAGGGGTGGAGCCAAGATTAGAAAATGATAGCATGGACTCCCCTAAGCTCTACAATAAAATTCCTTCAAATGCCTCTAAAAAAGAGGATTTGAACAAATTTTAGAATGGCAGAATCCACTAGGAGACAGAGTGTGGCAGATTTCCAGCCTCAGACAATCTGTAGGGTAAAAGGGAAGGATGTGTTACATGTGAATGAGGAAGTGTAGATTGTACAGGCTATGCCAGTGCAGATCACGTCCTAGCAAAGTCAAGCAAGAACTGCGGGGGGAGAGTGAATCGGAAGCAGCAGTGTAGATACTCAAACATATCAGGATAGGACAGGAGTTCAGTGGAACTGAGAAAGAAGCACAGGAACCCCAGGAACAACAGCAGCCATGTGGAAAGACTTATATGAACTGATACTGAGTGAAAGAAGCAGAACCAGTGAAACTTTATACCCAGCAGCAACCACAGTGTGAGAGAAAGTTTTCTGGTAGACTTAGTACTTTATTGCAATTCAAGGACTTAAATAATTCCCAATGGTCTTTTAAAGAAAAATGCCTTCCACATCCAGAGAAAGAACTTGATTTGAATTCAATTGGAGAAAGAAGTACATCATTTTCTCTGGTATTACGTTTTGGCCTGTTTTATGATTTCTCCCATTCATTTTAATTCTTCTATGCAACATGGCTAAGGTGAAAGTGTATTTAATAGAAATGTATGTGCAGAATGTATATAAAACTGTATGCCGTCTCAGAGAGGGAACAGGAAAGTAGGAGGAAGGAAGGAGGGAGGGGGAAAAATCTAAGATACATGAAAGTGATTGGAGAATGCTGAAAACAAATAAAATTGATAATAATAATAATAAACCAGCCACAGGAGGCCACAGATTGAGTGTTTATAAGTCACCTACTTGAATTTCCAGGAGGCAAGATGGCGGAGTAATCTTTAAGTGCTCATATCCTCCCCTTGCTGACCTTGAAAACTCTGGAGAACATTTCCCCAGGAAAATTCCTGGAATAATGAGATCAGCCAAAGGGATAAAGAGTCTCTTGACTCGAGAGCCTAAGAAAATTGTCAGAGAGACGCTCTTGCTGTAGCTGAAGGGGACCAATGCAGGACCAGGGCTGTCCCAGAAAAATCCACCTCAGTGAACCAGGAGGAGATCCTGAGCTCAATGGGGGGTGAAACCCATAAACACCAACATCAGAATGCCAGATACGCCTTAGTACAGCCAGGGGAATTGGGGAGACCCCAGCTGAGACAGGGGTTCACCAACCACTAAGCCTGCCTGTGCTTTAGCTCAGGGGAGGAGATCTCCTGTGACCAAGACACTCATCCCCCACACCGATTCAGACAGATTCAGGGTAGCTCTGGGGAAGCTCAGAAAATATTCGCCTAGGTTCTGCCTTGTCACACACCAAGCAGCTCAATACCAGGTAAGCTGCAGCATTCCAGCTTCTAGCTGAAAGAACCAGAGGCTACAACAAGCCAAGTCTCAAGTTCTCAGCACAAGATCTGTGGGCATAGGCAGTGCCCCAGAAGCAGATAACCACTTTAAAAGTGAGGGAAAAGGCAATTATCATGAGTAAGAAGCAAACCAGAAAAGAAAACCCACAAATAAACATAAAGTCTCATAATGAGGATAAAAATCAAAATATGAATACAGAAGAGATGAACGTTGAGAAGTTGCTCATGTCCAAAACCTCAGAAGGGAATATGAATGGGTCTGAAGCCCAAAGAGCATTCTTACAAGAGCTCAAGCTCAAATTAAAGAGGTAGAAGAAAAAATGGACAGTTTTTTTTAAATATGAAAAAAAAATTCAATGAAGAATTAAAAAGAAAAATTAAGCCAATGTATAAGGATATACAAAACCTAACTAGAACAACTGGATAAATGGAAAAGGAAGTACAAAAACTAACTGGAAAAAGTAACTCCTTAAAGGGAATAATTAGACAAATGGAAAAGGGGTGCAAAAGTTAACTGAAGAAAATAATGTACTAAAAATTAGAATTAGGGAAGTAGAAGCTAATGAATCTATGAGACATCAAGAATCTGACAAACAGAATATAAAGACTGTAAAAATATAAGAAAATGTAAGACATCTCATTGCTAAAATAACTGACCAGGAAAATAAATTCAGGAGAGAAAATTCAAGAACTGCTGATTTACCAGAAAGTCATGATGAAAAATAGTAGATCCTGGGCAATAGCTTCCAAGAAATCATCAAGGAAAACTCCCCTGAAGCTTTAGGTCCAGAGAGCAAAATAATCATTGAAAGAATCTATCAATCACCTCCTGAAAAACTCCAAACTGAAAACGCCAAGAAATATCATTAGTAAATTCCAGAACTATCAATTTAAGGAAAAAAATATTGCAATCTGCCAGAAAAAAAACCAATTCATACAGCATAGAACTACAGTCAGGATCATATAGGATCTCGCAGCTTCTATATTAAAAGACCAGAGAGTTTAGAATATGATACTGCATAAGGCAAAGGAACTTGGAATACAACCAAGGATCAATTACCCAGAAAATGTGAGGATGATATTTCAATCAAGGGATAGACATTCAATGAAGTAAAGGATTTCCAGACTTTCCTGAGGAAAAGGCCAGAGCTCAATAAAAAATGTGATGCAAACATACAAGTCTCAAGAGAAACAGAAAAATATAAACAGGGGAAAAAATTTTGCTAATCAATATGGGCAAACTGTTTACATTCATACAAGGCAGAATCATACTTGTTAATCTTGAGAACTGCATATTCATTCTGATATTTAAAGGAATATACATAGATGGAGGGAATATATATGAATTAACTGATTTTGTTATATAAATTGTGATTTAGATGTGTAAATAGATTGTAATAGGAGATGGGAAAAGGGGGAGGCAGAAAAATGTAAATAACTTTACAGGAAGAGGCACAAAAACATTTTATAGTAGAGGGAAAGAGGTGAGGGAGATGATCAATGTTTTAGATTTATTGTCATCTGATTTGGTTCAAGGAGGAAACAATTCGCTCATTTAAGTACAGAATTATAACTTTCCCTATAGCCACTTGGAGGAAATAGGGGAAAGAAAAGGAAAGGGATATTAAAAGGGAGGGAAAAAGTAGTAAGGGTAAAGGAGAATAAAAGGGAGAGGGAATAATAGAATACTGAGGGAGGCTGTGGTCAAAAATTAAAACTCTATTGTGGAGGGGAAGGGAGAAGGGGAAATGAAAATCATATACAGGAGGAAGCAGGATAGAGAGAAAGACACAGATAGCAATCATAACTGAATCTGAATGGGATGAACTCTCCCATAAAATGGAGGTGGATAGCAGAATGAATTAAAAACTGTAATCCCACAATATGTTGTTTACAAGAAACACATTTCAACTGAAGTAAAATTAAAAACACAATCAAAACAGGATTGAAGATCTTAATCTCAGACAAAGCAAAAGCAGAAATAGATATAATCAAAAGAGATAAGGAAGGAAACTATACCCTGGTAAAAGGCAAAATAGACAATGAAGCAATATCATTACTAGACATATATGCACCAAGTGTTATAGCATACAAATTCTTAGAGGAGAAGTTAAGAGAAGTACTGAAAGAAATAGACAGCAAAAGTATAGTAGCAGGGACCTCAAACTCCCCTTCTCTGAACTTGATAAAACTAACCACAAAATAAACAATGAAGTTAAAGAGGTGAATGGAACTCTGGATAAGGTAGATTCGACAGATCTCTCGGGAAAATTTAGAGGGTATAACAAATAATTTACCTTTTTTTTTCAGTGGTACATGGCACTTATGATAAAATTAGCCACACACTAGGAAATAAAAACTTCACAATCCAATGAAGAAAGGTAGAGATAGTCAATTCATCCTTCTCATATCATAATGCAAAAAACAAAACAAAACAAAAAAAAAACCAACAAAAAAACGCAAAACAAAACAAAACAAAAACATATGTAATAAAAGGCCATGGAAAGATGGAGCAAAAATTAATTGGAAACTAAATAATCTAAACCTAAAAAACAAAGTTAGAGAATAACTCACAGGAACTATCAATAACTTCATTGAAGACAATGACAATAACGAGACAACCTAAAAACTTATGGGATAATGAAAAGAATTCCATAGGGTAGGTTTTATGTCATTGAAAGCTTATGCAAATAAAGTAGAGAAAGAAGAGGTCAGTGAATTGAGTAGAGAACTGGAAAAAAAAACCAGAAAAAGGAATAGTTTGAAAAATCAGTTAGAAATACTGGAATTCAAAGGACACATTAATAAAATTAAAATTAAGAAAATTATTGACCAAATAAATAAAACTCAGTTGTTTTAAAAGAAAAATAAAATGAAATTGATAAACTTTTGGTCCTTTTGATTAAAATAAAGGAGAAAACCAAATTCCCAATATCAAAAATAGAAAGGGTGAACCTATCTGCAATGAGGAGGAAAATAAAACAATAATTACAAATTACTTTGCCCAGCTGTATTCCCATACATTTGACCATCCAAATGAAATGGATGAATATTTGAAAAATACACATATATCCCAGATTAAAAGAAAGGAAGTTGTAACTCATCTCAGAAAAAATAAATTGAACAAGGCATCAATGAACTCTTTAGGAAAAATGTTCCATGGCCAGATGAATTTGCATGTAAAATTTATCAAATATTTAAAGAGCATTTCCTTTCAAGACCATTTAAACTCTATAGGCAAAGAAGGAGTCCTACCAAATTCTTTTTAAGGTACAAATATGGTTCTGATACCTAAACCAGAAAGGGTCAAAATAGAGAAAAATAATTATAGACCAATTTACTCTAATGAAAATAAATGCAAAAATTTACATAAGATATTAGCAAAAAGTATACAGCAAGGTATCATGAAAATAATACATTACAATCAGGTAGCATTTATACCAGGAATGCAATGCTGATTCAATATTAGGTAAACCATCAGCATTATTGATCATATCAAATTCAAAACTAACAGCCATCATATGATTATCTTGATAGGTGCAGAAAAAACTTTTTGACAAAATGCAACACCCAGTCCTTTTGAAAACACTGGAGAGCATAGGAATAAATGGAGCCTTCCTCAAAACAATAAGCAGTATCTAACTACCACCATCAGTAAACTTTATATGCAATGGGGATAAGCTAGATGCATTTCCAATGAATTCATGGGTGAAACAAGGATGTCTATTATTACCACTGTTATTCAATATGATACTAGGAGTGTTAGCTTTAGCAATAAGAGAAGAAAAAGAAATTGAAGAAATTAGAATAGACAAAGAAGGAACTAAATTATCACTCTTTGCAGATAATATGATGATATACTGAGAGATTCCTAGAGAATCAAGCAAAAAAAACTACTTGAAATAATAAAACAAACTTTGGAAAAGTTGCAGGTTACAAAATAAACCCACGTAAATTTACTACATTATTATACATTATTACCAAAGCCCAAGAGCAAGAGATAGAAAGAGAAAGACCATTTTAAGCTACAGTAGACACTATAAAATATGTGGGAGTCTACCTGCCAAAATAAACCCAGGGACTGTACAAACACAGTGACCAAACACTTTTAGCACAAATAAAGTCCGATCTAAGTAACTGGAAAAGCATCATTTGCTTGTGGGTAGGCAGGATTGATTTGATAAAAATGAAAATTCTACCTAAATACTTATTCAGGGCCATACCAATCAAACGAACAGAAAATTATTTTCTATAGCTAGAAAAAATAATATCAAAATTCATCTAGAAGAACAAAAGTTACAAAATATCTAGGAAATTAATGAAAAGAAATGCTAGGAAGGTGGCCTACTTCTACCACTCCTCAAATGATATTGTAAAGCAGCAATCATCAAAATCACATCGGTTCTGGCCTGTAATTAGAAGGCTATGTCTGTGGATTAGATTAGGTACTTAAGATACAGTAATCAATGAATATGGCAGTCTACTGTTTGAGAAACCCAAGAACCTTAGCATCTGCGATAAGAACTGTGTTCGAAAAAAATTGTTGGGAAAACTGGAAAACAGTGTGTCAGAAACTGGGCATAGACCAACGCCTGATGCCATACAGTAGAATGAAGTCCAAAGGAAATATGATTTAGGTATAAAACTGATATTATAAGAAAATTAGGGGATCTAGGAACAGTGTATTTGTCACATTTCTTTGGAATGGAGAGATTTAAGACCAAACAAGAGATAGAGAACCTTATCAAGGGCAAAATGGATTGTTTTGATTACATTTAATTGAAAGGTTTTTGGACAAACAAACCCAATGCAACCCAGATTTGGAGGGAAGCAGAAACCAGGGAAAGAATCTTTGCAAATAGTGTCTGTGATGAAGTTATCAATTCTAAAATATATAGAGAACTGATTCCAAATTACAAGAAGTCATTCTCCTGTTGATAAATGGTTAAAGGATATGTGCAGACAGTTTTCAGACAAAGAAAGAAAGAAAGAAATGCTATCTATAGTCACATGAAAAATGCTCTAAATCTCTATTGATCAGACAGATGAAAATCAAAACAATTCTGAGGTACCACATCACACCAATCATATTGACTAACATAACGAACCAGGAAGATTATAAATGTTGGAGAAGATTTGGGAGAGATGGAACACTAATTCTTTGTTGGTGGAGCGGTCAGCTGATACAGCTCTGGAGAGCACTTTGGAACTATACCCAAAAGGCTACAAAAATGGGCATACCCTTTGACCCAGCAATATCTCTTCTAGGATTGTATGCCAAGGAGTTTACAAAAATGGGAAAGGGTCCCACTTGTACAAAAATATTTATAGCAGCTCTTTTTGCCATGGCCAAGAACTGGAAATAAAGGAAATTCGCATTAATTGGGGAATGGATGAGCAAGTTTTGCCATAAGAAATGATGAACAGGAAGACTGCAGAGAGGTATGGAAGGACTTATATGAACTGATGCTGAATGAAATGAGCAGAACCAGCAGAACATTGTACATAGTATCAGCCTGCAGTGTGAGAGTACTGTTTCTGATCCACTTAGCCCTTCACAGTAATGCAAGAACCTAAAACATTCCCAAGGGGTTCTTGAGTCAAAGTGCCCTCCAAATCCAGAGAAAGAACTATGGAATAGGAATGCAGAATGAAGCAGGTTATTTTCTCTTGTGTGTATGCTTTGTTTTAGTTTGGTTTCTGTCATGGTTTCTCCCATTCTTTAAATTCTTCTAAGCAATATGACTAATGTGAAAATGTGCTTAATAAGCATGTATGTATAGAACCCATATAAGATTGCATGTTGTCTTACAGAGAAAGAGGGAAGGGAGGGGGAGAAATTTTAAGGCCTATAAAGTGATTATTGAAAACTGAAAACAAATAAGTTATATAAAAAAGAAATAGATTCTGGCACTAAAACAAAATGGCATTGTATTTGCCAGAAAAAAATAATTTGAACTGGAGTAATTTATGCCTCAAATAACTTAATATGATCTTTTTCTGTCTTCCCTGTTTCCAATTTTTGAGGAAGTTCTAACTCTCCTATTTGCTAAGGTCAGTTTTTGATTTCTACTTGAACATTTTACCTTCTCTCCATCTTCTGCTCTGTCTCCTCCCTCTCTGTCTCTCTGTCTCTTTCTCTGTCTCTCTCTGTCTCTCTCTCTGTCTCTCTCTCTCTCTCTGTCTCTCTCTCTCTCTCTCTCTCTCTCTCTCTCTCTCTCTTCTCTCTCTCCCTCATCCTCACCCTCCCTTCATCTATTTATCTACTGGTTCTTTTCCCACATATTACAAACAGTATCTGGCTATTTCCTACCTCTCATTGAAACTACTGTAACTAAGTTACTGGTCATATTTTAATTTGGAAAATCAGGATAAAGTAGGAGTTCATTTAATTAGTCAATTAAAGTAAATAACAAGATACCCAATTAATCAAAATAATTGGCTTTAGATTAGGTATAGGAAAAAGTGATTTAAAGACATTTGATAATGTGAAATGATCCTGACAGTCTGTCTCAAATGGCTAAGCAATTTCATCACAGTCTCTGGATTCTGTATAAAATCCTCTATAAAAGCATTATATAGTTGGAACCAAGGACTCCAAACATTGGAGCAAGTGTGGTTTGTCCATATTTGCACTGTCCTTTTCTCTACCTAATTACCTGTTACCCAGTTTGGTCAGAACAAAATTATCAAGCTTAGAATAGATCACAGAATTCTATACTCCCATCTTCCGTTTGGAATATTAGAGCCTGAAGCAGGAGTCAAGGACAAAATGGACAGAAGTTCATTATACTTATGGAGAAGTTCTTGAGTTCTCCATAATAAAAGGGAAAAGACTTCCAGCAACCAGGAGCTATGAGTTACCCTTTGCCAATATGTTTTCTAATCTTGAGTCCACCTTCCTATAGGTTTCATAGGTTTTTATGAGAGAATGATTTTTTTTTACTTTATTTTTGGAGGAGAGATTTTGTAGCAATTGGTCTTATTTTAATACCTTAGGCTATATCCCTTTCTAAAAACCATTTAAGACTTACTTATTTCAAGTGTTGCGAGCAAACACCGAGGCCACAATGCAATGGCCTTAGATAATCATTCCTAGAACCCTGAAGGTGAACATCTGTGATTGGGAGAGCTAGGATAAAGATCTTTATTGTTTACATAGGTTATATTTCTTGCCTTCAGCACTTCCTTCTTTTCAGTATCTACGAAAATATTTTCTTATTTCTGCCTATACATTCTCACACATCATCTGTCTCCTCATTGTGTGTCCTCATCGAGGTCTTTTCTGGGCTCTTTCCTCTTTTTGATATTTATCTTCTCTCTTGATGACCCCATAGGCATGATTATCATTCATCATCTGCCATCTAACTCTGCATATGTCTGTAGTATTCAATGCTGAACTTTTTTTCCCCCTTTCTAAGTGATCTCATGGGTTTCATTGGGTTTAATTATTCTTTTCAAATAGGACCCTCTAAAATCTAAATGCCTAGTCCTAATTTCTCTACTATACTTAAGTCCCACATAATCAACTATTTTCTGAATCTTTCCATTCAAATGTGTCACAGCTCAATTTGCCAACAATGGAACTCACAATTATTCTACCTAAATTTGTTTCTCATCCAAACTTTCACATTTCACATTTGAGGACATAACCATCCATCCGCTGATGCTTAGCTTGACTGCCACCCCCCAACCCCATTAAAATTCTTCTGGTACCTTGAATTATTAATGTTTTTTCTTCACATTTTTTTAATATCTTGAATTTCAAGGATCTTGGATCTAAAGGTATGGAAGCACCTTGAGGTTAGTGTTTTTCACTGAATTTTTTTTTTAAATATGGTTTACAGTATTTTGAACAAAATAGATGGTTAATAAATGTTTGGTAAATTTAATTCTCCAATGCAAATTTAAAAATGTATAATATATACCATATATATTCATATTAACAATATATACATTATATTGTATATAGTCATATTAGCATTTAGGTTTGGTGAACTGTATTTAGTTAAAATTATTAGCAGTCAATAAGGACAAACACCATTTGTAGAGTAACAAGTAAAGAGTGAAAAAATGCAGTTAACCTTTGAAATATTTTTTTCCAAATTGGTAATAATTAACATCTCACAGAGCTGCTGAATATTAAAGTGAGAAAGCATAGATGAATACACTATGGAAAGTCAAAAGTGCTATATAGATGAAATCTATTTTCTAATTATTCCTATCATTAATGCCACTAACTCACATTAAAAGAGTTTTAAAGTGTTCAAGAGACTTTCTTCATAATGGTTTTTTAAAGTAGTTGATAGGATTATTAGACCTGTTTTATTAATGAGGAAAATACAATAAAATGTTAGAATCTGAGAATAACTGACTTGAAAGAAAACACTGTGAATAAGGTACAAGTTTATCTTTCAAATGCTTATAGTTTTAGTTCCTACTAGAGTTAATAAATTAACAATACCACCACTAAAATTATATATCTTTGACACTGTCAAATATGGTTTATTTTGGTGGTAACAACCGGCTGCTGGTTATCTATGTGGGAAAAAAGCATAAGGTGAAGTTATATTGATTAGTTAATATACGTCTAGGTTGGAAAGAACATTTGTTGTGAATCATCCATCCAAGGAGAACAATTCCAGGTCAAGGTAAAACTTTGATTCAGTCCTAGAGTAAGTTATTTTTTTTCAGGATCTTTGGATTCATGGACTAGGGATGAGAGTGAGCTTAGAGAGGATTATCACCATTGTCATATAGCTACAAGCTGAATTGATTTTGAACCTTTGGAGTACAGCAGTCACAATTTCAATTCCAGTTGGGAAACAGTGATGAACAGATCTGTTCTAGTACCAATCATTTAAATCAATATTTCTGAATATCTTATGGTGTCTGCATGGAAAAACAAAGAAGAAACTAAGATAGAAGGGAATTAAAACAATGGAATGTGTAATAACAGTTTTAGTATATCAATAAATTTGTAGGTGGCAGATTTATATTAAAAAATCTTCTAAGGGAAAGAATTGCATCATTCTGATTGATGATTTCACTGGAATGTTTGAATAAACTCTTAAAAAGTGCTCTCCCCACTAGACATAATGTATCTGTTTAATCAATAGTCTTTTATATTGCTTTTTAGAGTAAAATAAATTTAATAGAGTTATCTCTAATATCAGGAAATTTATAATGCACCTATTGGTAACTACTTCAGAATGTCAAAAAAATGAAATAAAATAATTACAAATGAAAATGAGTAATTTCATAACTCTTCTGATGGACTTGTGAAATAAACCCTCTAAATGTCAAAGATAAGTTTAAATAAAAATAAAATAATTTTAAACATGGCAAGATTTGTGAGAAATGCATGAAATAGAAGACTGAATAAGCAGAAAATGTATTACTTGACCTAAGATGCTTAACTAGAAAATAGTTACAAAGGGTAGTAACATGAAATATTTAGGCTATATAAAATTTAGGCTATATAAAAATATCTCCCAAAGAAACTTTTTGCAAAAGATTTTAGAGATACTTATTCCCTCATTGTATGTTGTAGATTTGTGTCATTTTGGATAACTTCAATGAAATACAAAACTTAAGCAACTAAAAAATACTCCTGTCTGGATGACATCCCTGTTGTCATAATTTAGAGTACTCAAAAAAAAGGTCCAGGCAAATAATATCTCCATGGGTCTCCACTGAAGAAAAGGGCACAAATTTATCACAGACGAGGCCCCATATGTTATAAGACTTTCCCTAACATGTAGTATGAGGACATTGTTGTGTGGCTCTTAGTAATTATTTTTTAATATTACTTTACCTCTATGCTTTACCTATATATAGTCCACTCAAATTAGCATGGAAATGCCTTGAGGGCAAAGTCAGGTTTGTTTGTTTGTTTCTTATCTCCAGTGTTTAGCACAGTGAGTGGTATGTAATAGGTGCTTCAGAGATGTTTTCTATATGATTAAGTATTACTCAACTGAGGTGGGAGGATTATATGTGACAATATAAGACTTAGGCTGTATATCTGACAGTATTGTGCTTATATGATTACCAAAATTGTATATGATGGAAATATTTGATGAGCCACTTCATAACTTCATGAATTCAAAATTCAAAATTGAATTAAGAGTACATACATATTTCTAATATTCAAGGTTTCATGCACAGCAGAAGATATTGAATGCCTGACCCTACTGTGATGTTAACCATTCAAAGTTGTTAACCTTTCTCACACTCACTCTAATAAAAGATTAATGCAAAAGAATATTATTGAGAAGAGTCTTAAGACATTACAATGGAAAACCATCTTTTTTATAAAGGAAGACTGTATTTCCAGGTTGTGTATCAGTCATCTGGCATCTTTTCAAATTAAATGCAGGTGATAATCCCAATTTTTGGCCAATTACTTTGATCTACTCCACCCAGTTAACCTGCTGTCACAAAAATTTGGAGAGGCAGTAAAAAATGTATGAAGGCACAAAATATATGTTTCTTATTGTTTTTCTTAATAGGACATGGGAACACAATACTGAAAATAAATAGGACAGTCATTTTGATGCCTTTCAGTTTATAACAATAGCATTTCATAAAGTAAATATGAAATAAATCCATATGTGAAGTCTCCTTAATGTTCAAACTTTAAATCCAATCTTTTCTTTTTTGTGTTTAAATCTTGCCGCACCTTGGAGAACCTTATGAATAATGAACATTAAATTTTTCCTTCCCATTTCTGCAATTCTCATATGTATGTATATATAGATATATGTGTACATATGTATGTATATTGTATACATGTGTATATACATATATACACACATATATGCATATATAAGACAATTTTAGTTCATAATTATAATCTAGTCACCTTAACACAAATTCATGACTGTTTTAAAAATTATCTTGAGCCAAACATTATTCTAAAAGTATATCTTGATCCTGGATCTCAGATGATTTTTCACTATTTCAGCCACCTTGCTTTTAGTTTATATCAAATAAATCCCCACATCAGTATTCCTATCATGATTTTAAAGACTAATTCCAGTGGAATTTGGAGTACAGTAGTGGCAAAAGTCAAAGTTCAGTCATTTTGAGGAAGGGTGGCTGCTGGTATCAGAAGAACCAGTATTTGGGAGAAAAGAAAAAAATGGGATTTTTTTTCCTTCTAATTGATGACCCCTTCTCCAGAACCCCCCTTTTAGTCTTTACTGAAGTGCTAGGCTCACTTCTGCCTAGACTCACTCTCTAGTGAATCTCTTTCCCTCCTTCATATTTCCTCCTCCTCCTTATCCTCTTTTTCTACTTCCCTCCTTCTCAACTACCTCCTTTCCCCTTGCATTGATATTCTTCTCCTTCTCTCCTCCACTGTGCCATCTCCTTATTATACATTGGGTTTTCTCAAAAGAATGCAACTTTCTAAAATTGTAGGGAATATCTTGCTCAATTTTACTTCTTGTGCTCATATCCATAATCCTTAAAACAATTCCCAGAACTTGATAAACAGTTAACAAACATTCATTCTGTCTATCTATCTATCCATCTTACTACCTATTTATTTCATAACTCTGTTTATATCTTTCAAGAATTTACCTCCCTGAATCAGATGAAGCCTTATTTTGGAACTTTTACTTAGTGCATAGGACCTAATCACTCTGGAATGGCCTTCCACTTAACAGTTCACTGCTCTCATTTTGGACTTCTTTACAGGACCTTGAGATGGGGGAAGTTTTAAGTGCTTCTGTGTTTCACTGTGATCCAAGATTTGTTTCTAACTCTAGAGATTTGGCCACCGTGTTTCAATGTGAGTATCTTCTCCCTTCACAACCCATTGAAATCTTTTTTAAATACTATTATTTCCCAATCACAGTGTAAGTTTATTGAGACCAAAGACTACTTTTTCGCTTGAATTTGTATCCCTATCACTTAGTGCAATTTCAGGCTTATACCAAGCTTAAAAACTGCTTGTTGCATGAATGTTCCTGTCTGAAAGGAAGCAAGCATAGTTTTCCAATGAATAAATGCCAGTAAGAGGAAAATGTGTAATGAAGTAGAAGTTTCTAACATTTCTATAAGGAAATGGATATATCCAAAGAAAGTGCTGTTGATGCTGATAATTTTTAGGAAAGTTTAATTTGTCAGAGCATACAGGAAAAGTATATCTACTAAAATTTGGTTTTACCATTCATCACTTATCTCATAACTCACAAGAGTTCCAATAAATAGTCACTAATTCCCTTCAGGACTTGAAAAGCCTAAGATATCAGTAGTTAATTGGCACACTATTTAGAAAATATTTTTCAAGAGTTCCTATTGTGAACATTTTTATCACTCTGTAACCAGCCCAGCCATGAGCCTTCCTTGACACAGCTAAAATGCTACTTGAAGAAAATGCTACTAACAATAGCTAACATTTACAGAGAGGTTAATGATTTAAAGACATTTTTCATATGTCATCATTCTTGATCTTCAAGAATGATGATCTTCAAGCCGTTTAATTCTCCTTTTACAGGTTAATAATAACTAGCACTTCTTTAGTGCTTTAATGATTGTAAAGATTATTGTAGATATTAATTCCTTTTATTCTTAACCTGAGAGCAAGGTATTTTTTTTTATTTCCATTTCATAGATGAGGAAGATGGAGACTGATCAACTCAGGGTCATATATTTATTAAATACCTGAGACTATGTATGATTTCAGGTATTGTTTACTCCAAGTCTACTGTTCTATACATCATAACATGTAGACAGCTTAGATGAGAAAACTGCAATTGAGAGAAATTATGCATGCTTTCTATCATGAATGCCAAAAATGTAGTCTTCTAGATTGCTAGGGCCACATTTTGTGTGCTATTGGTATAGTTTTGAGTGTCTAGAGTCCTGCTCACACCATCATGATATAATTGCTCAGATTTTAATAGAAGTACTTTTATGCCTAACATTTTTAAAATTCATAAGCAATAATGAATATTAGTTTCTTAGCCAAATATGCATGTTTTCAGTTTAATCAATTTTGATTCTGAGACTCATACACAAAATTCAAAAGTTCCTGAACATTTCTACACAATGAGTCTATTCACCTAAGCTCTGTGGTGGGCACAAATAACCCATAGCCAGATACTTCTTGCTGGGCTGGAAAAGATGACATAGGAAGTTGGAAGAAAGAGGGAAAATATTACAATAATCCCTTTATGAAGTGTAGGAGAGGTACATTTTGGGGAAAAAATGAGGAATTACCTATAGAAAACCTTTAGAAATCAGAAAATGCACAATTTGTGGTAAATCCTTTAAGACATGATGATAGGAGTAATTCCAGTAATATTCTAATAAACCTTGGAAGTAGTTGGTATTCCAAAAAATAACATAGAATTCAATCCTTAATAAAGATACTAGCTTTATTTTACTAGTACTCCTATTGCTTCAGTTTTATGCTGATAGTAGCAATCTAAAGCCCTTTTATGATTCCTTGAAAGTAATTTATGGACCAAAAACCTGTGATGCATTACAACTACTCAGTGCTGATGGAGCCACATTAATTGGTCATAAGGACATGATCCTAGAGAGAGAGGCTGAACACTTACATAGTGTTCTCAACAGGCCATCATCAATCAATGCTGAGGCCATTGACCATTTACCTCAGGTTGAAATCAATCCCTCCTTAGCTGAACTTCTAACTAAAGAAGAGGTTCTGAAGGCCATTAGGTTCCTTTCATGTGGCAAAACACCTGGTGCTGATTCTATTGCAGCTGAACTTTACAAGGTTAGGGGGATGATTGCTCATACAAAAGCTGACTGAAATTTTCCAGGTAATACGGCAAGAGGAGGTTATCCCCCAGGAGTTCAAGGATGACTCCATTTTCCATTTCTATAAAGAGAAAAGGAAAAATGGCAATAGATTGTCTTGCAACAGTGAAGGGGGTGGGGTGGGGGTTCTCTCTCTTAGTCATTGCTGGCAAAACGTCTTGCTAGAATTCTCCTTAATAGGCTGATCCTTCACATGGGGAATAGTCATATACCTGAGAGCCAGTGTGGCTTCTGATAGGGCCGAGGAACAGTCAATATGATGTTTGCTACCCACCAACTGCAGGAGAAATGCTGGGAGCAGAACAGAGGTATGTACACAAAGTTTGTAGATCTGACCAAGGTGTTTGACACTGTTGGTTGTGAGAGCTTATGGAAAATTATGTCTAAATTTGATTGCCTGGAGAAGTTCATCTGTATTGTATGTCAATTTCATGATGGCATGTCTGCCCAGATTCTGGATAGTGTACAATGGTCTTGGACCTTCCCAGTCACCAGTGGAGTGAAACAAGGTGATGTGCTTGCTCCCATGATATTTTCAGTTATATTGACAAATGTTTTCTTTTTTTATTATTTCATTTGTTTTCAGTGTTCTGCAAATGCTTCCATATAACTTGGATTTTTCTTCCCCTTCCTTTCCCCCCTTTCCCTCTCCTTGCCCTCTCCCCCACTGAGATGGCATATAATTTTATATAAGTTCTTGACATACATTTGTATTAAATACATTTTCATCTTAGTCATTTTGCATAGAAGAATTAAAATGCATGGTAAAAATCATAAAACCAACCTAGATGTAATACAAAAGAAATTGATCTGCTACATTCTGCAATCGAATTCCATAGTTCTTTTCTCTGGATGTGGAAGGCATTTGCCTTAAGAGACCATTGGGAATGTTTTAAGTCCTTGCATTGCAATGAAGTCCTAAGTCTACCAGAAAAATCCTTGTACACTTTGGTTGTTGCTCCTAGTTCTGCTTCTTTTGCTCAGCATCAGTTCATATAAGTCTTTCCAGGCCTCTCTGAAGTCTTCCTACTCATCATTTCTTTTATTTTTTATTTATTATTTTTTTTTATAAATTTATTTAACTTTTTACATTCATTTTCACAAGATTTTGGGTTCCAAAATTTTCTCCCCATTTGTCCCCTCCCCCCTCCCCAATACACTGGATATTCTAATTACCCATATCACCAATCTGCCCTCTCTTCTATCATCCCTCCCTTCCCTTACCCCATCTTCTCTTTTGTCCTGTAGGGCCAGATAACTTTCTATT
>CM053771.1:432327142-432439867 GCA_028658325.1 Potorous gilbertii
GAAATAACCATCAATGGTCTGAGTTTTTTCCCTTTTCTGGGCATTTTCCCAGCCAGTTACTTGGTTTCTAAGAGTCCTCTCTACCCCTGGCCTAAATCCGCCTAGCCAGTGCTTGGGGTCTGAGATTCAAATGCTGCTCCCCAGCCTCAGGGCTTTTGGCGGCAGGCTTGACTGCTCTTCAATGGGGGCTTAGCTGCTGGTTCTCGGGTGGGGGCAGGGCCTCCTCTCAGGGTCAGTTCCCTCAGGGGCATTATACAGAGATCCTTTGTAGTGGAGCTGGGGTGGAGCTCCAGCCTGCTCTGGGAGTCTCTGGCCAAGCTGCCTCAGCCTCTGCCGCAGCGGCCACTTCCCAGGGGGTCCGAGTCCTGGAGATCCCCCGCTCCCCTCTCAGCCCGTCTCTCTCACTGACCTGTGTGTCTGTGGGTGGAGGGAACTTCTCGCCGCCCGGAGATTCAGGTCCCTGCCGCCTGCTGGGCTCTGCGCGCTCCTCTCAGTGCCGCGTGGCCGGGGCGAGGGAGGGGAGCGCTCCGCTGGACAGGGCTCGGCTCCCGTCTGGGGTACCTTTGCGGTCGGTTTTTCAGGGCTCTCTGCAATGGAAATCTCCTTCACTGTGTTGCTGCGCGGCTTCCACTATTCCAGAATTTGTCAGGAGTTCTTTTTACAGGGTATCTATGGGCTGTGGGTTCGGACCTAGCCTAGGTGAGCCTTTCTACTCCACCATCTTGACTCCGCCCCTCATCATTTCTTTTAACAAAATAGTATTACATTACACTCATACCAAAATATATTCAGCTATTCTTCAATTGATGGGAATCCCCTTGATTTACAGTTTTTGGCCAGCAAAAAGAGTGCTGCTATAAATATGTTTGTACATGTGGGATTCTTTCCCATTTTTATGACCTCTTGAGGATACAGTCCTAGAAGTACTACTGCTGGGTCAAAGGATATGGATGTTTTTGTAGCCCCCTTTGGGCATAGTTCCAAATTGCTCTCCAGAATGGTGGGATCACCTCACACCTCCACCAACAATGAATTAATCTTTCAATTATCCCACATCTTCTCCAACATTTATCATCGTCCTGTTTTGTCATGTTAGCCAATCTGAAAGGAGTGATTTGATATCTCATAGTTGCTTTGATTTGAATATCTAATATCAATAGTGATTTCAAACATTTTTATATAACTTTAGATAGTTTTAATTTCTTCCTCTGAAAACTCCCTGTTCATATCCTTTGACCATTTATCAATTGGGGAATGATATCAACTGGTTTCAGTGAGGATGAGCAGTATCAAGGTCAATTACTGATGGTAATTTCTTCAATTTGAAAAGGCTACATGCCAAGACTACAGTAGAGGGAGTGTTGGGGCATGATTTTCTGTTTGCAGATGATTGTGTACTCCATGCAACCTTTGAAGCTGAGATGCAACAACATATGGATCAATTAGCTGCTACCTGTGCTAATTTTAGCCTATTACTACCACAAAAACACAGGTTCTCCATCAGCCACCACCACACCATCCATATGTGGAACCATCAGTTAAAACAAACGGAGAAGTTTTGAATACTGTGGATAAGTTCACTTACATTGGTAGTGTACTCTCCAGGGATATACACATTGACAGTGAGGTTGATGCACAAATTGCCAGAGCTAGGTCAGTGTTTGGGAGGCTCCGGAGAAAAGTTTAGGAGAGAAGAGGTATTAGACTAACTACCATACTGAAGGTCTAAAGAGTTATTGTGTTGGCTTCATTGTTGTACGTCTGTGAAACATGGACAGTCTACCTATGCCATGCCAGGAAACTCAATTGTTTCCATTTGAAATGTCTTAGGAAAATTCTGAGGATCAGCTGGCAGGATATGGTACCAGACACTGAAGCCCTTGATTGATTAGAACTGCCAAGCATTCAAACTGTGCTTCAGAGAGTATATCTCCGATGCGATGTCCAGGTTGTTCAAATGCAAAATATATGCTTGGCAAAGAGACTATTTTATGGAGAACTGACATGGGGCAAGTGATCACATGGTGGTCAGAAGGAGCGATGCTAGGACCCTTTCAAGATCTCTCTCAAGAAGTTTGGATTTGACTGTGCAACATGGGAAACACTGGCACAGGACTGTTCAGCATGGTTTGCCCATATTAGAAGAGGTGCTGCGCTCTATGAGCAAAATGGAATTGAGATAGCAGAAAGTAGACATAAGGTTGCAAATTTGGAGTATCCACCTCAAGTATTCACATGGACAATCTGTGCCCAACCTGTGGTAGAGTATTCTGAGCTCATTTTGGTATGGCCGGTCACAGCCCAACACACTGAAATTTCACTTTATCATGGTGACTTCATTTCGGTCCTCTTCAAGAACAAAGGACAACAACCAATTCCTACTACTATTTCCTCTCCTCCTAAAATTATTACCGTATTTATTCCTCAAAACAAAATTGGGAGGTAAATGCTGTTATCATACCCATTTCGTAGTTAAAGAAACTGAAGAAAACAATGGTTAATTGATTTGCCCAGAATCAATATAAATAATTTGTTTCTGAGACTAGATTTGAATTCAGTTCTTCCCTGATGCCAGGCCTCCTGGCATTCTATCCACTGCAGATTAATTGTCCAAATACACAGTCACAGTTTATACTTTGATGAATCTGAAATTGGATCAATGAGAATTCATATTACTATGTATTCATACCTTCTTAGCCTGTGTTTTTTCATAAGTCTTCCAGAACAAATGCTAACAACATGCTAGAGGTATTCCTCAAAGTTTCTCTTAATATTTCTACAGTACCAGTGGAATGCTCAAGCTATTTATCTATTCTTGCATACCCACTCCACATGACTGCACTCCACCTCTCTGAATGATATATTATCTCAATGATCACAATATCTTAGATTTCTGAGAAACTTTAGAGGTCTTCCAGTCTAAACTTTCAGGAAGTCTATTTACAAAAGTCTCTGAAAAGTAATTAATTATCCAGACTTCACCTGAAGATGTCATTCATAGGTAAACCACTATCTCAGAAGGCAGCCTATTCTGCTTATGGACTTTTGTATGAATCAACATCAAAGAAAATTTTAATTACTAGGTGATATTGCAGTCTATAGTCACTAAATCAGTCATAACATGCATTTTGGATATCATGTGATTTTTAGTCTAATGAAGATTGGTGGTTTTTTTTTTTTTGATATGTGCTTCTCAACCTACCACCATTGATTAATTGGTAACAAGATATTGACTATTAAAAACTAATTTTAAACTATGTAGGAGGAAAAGAGATATTACAATATTGTTTTTGACCTCTTTATCTTTTTATATGACATAGTTATTGTAAAAGTTAATATATAACATTATATATTCTGAAAGTTTAAATGTCATCAGTAAAAAAAAAAGTAAAACTAACTAGTAGAAAAGGTACAGTTTCCATAAAAGGAAAACTGACCATGGGGAGTATACATGGCTTTTGGATTAATTTAGTATTACTTGTCAGGCAAGCAATAAATCTTTAGTATTTTTACATCATAAGTGAATGAGAGGTACAAATAAATACCAAAGGTTCTTATTTTCAGGCAAGATTGTACAGACTTTTGAGAAAAAGTGGCATTGGAATTCAGAATTGAGTTGCCTCATTTGCATTTTATACACATATACATATATAAAATATTTCTTTCAGTGTTACATTAATTTGTATATATATGTGCATATATGTATATATAAACACGCATATATTTCACTTTCAACTTTTTTTCTTCTAATGCTGTATTAATTTTTTTTTGTCTTTCCTCTAAAAAACAGTGAGAAATCTTACTACTCAAACAGTTGATTTAGGAATGCCTTCCATATCAAAAATAATTCATTTCATATATATTAAAAGAAAGTCAATTTAATTCTTTGTGACATTACTCGATGCTCACAGGTCTAATGCCTATCAATTATTTTGTTGAAAAAAACATTTGCTACATATATTAATGTGCATGTATACATATGTACACGTATATGTGAGTACAGATAAATATGTACTCACATATATGTATGTCTCGATATGCACATAGAAACTGGCATATTGATATGGCCATAGTTATGGATATAGATAGTCAGGGATATATATGTGTGTTCCTCCTTCATTGCCTGAAGAAGACTATGCCATCAGAGAAATGATGACAAGACTTGCACTTGACTTTGTTTTATTGTTTGTTTGTTTTGAGTGAGGGAGGGCTGTGCAGGTCACCAGTCTCACTTCTCCTCCAAAGCCATCTGAATCCAGTGACCATATATTCATCACGATGACCAAAGATGATCCAGGATGAGGCAATTGGAGTTAAGTGACTTGCCAAAAGTCACAGAGCTAGTGAGTCTCTGAGGTGAGATTTGAACTCAGGTCCCTCTGACTCCTGCTCTATCTGAAACAGAGGTAAAGAGAAAAGATTGTGATAGATGATAGAAATAGATATATAGCCATAGAAGTGGCTGTAGATTTACATGGAATAGATGTGTGCATTTACATATATAGAGAAAATAGATTCTCTCTCTCTCTCTCTCTCTCTCTCTGTGTGTGTGTGTGTGTACACACACACACACACACACACACACACACATATATATGTATATACACATACACACAGCATATAGACAATAGATTTAGAACTGTATAAGATATTGAGGTGGTAGGGAATTGATAAAAAATAGCAAGTAATTTCCCAAGATGTTTCCAAAGCTGAACTTTGAATTAAATTTAATCAACCAAAACATTCCTTGAAGTTCCCACAAAGCAGCATATGAAGCTATCATTTTGAACCTTTTCTTTCCTTTTCCTTTAAATTATTAATTTATTTCAAACAATCTTGTCTTTTCAAATGTTGAGTTTCAAATTCTCTCCTTTTCTCCCACTCTCTCCTCAAGGCACAGAGAAGTCTTGATAAGGGGTGAATATCATTGTACCACATAACATGATATCTATTACAAGTGTGAAATGAATGAGAGCATACTTTTGGTTAGCCATATTAAAAAAAAATAGCAAACAGGAAAACCAGAGAATATTATGCTCCAAATTGAAGTGTATATTCACTAGCTCTCTCTCTGGAGGAAAAACACATATTTTTTTCGCCATGAGTCATTCAGAATTGCCTTCAGTCATTGTATTGATCAGAATTTTTCACAGTTGATCTTCATAACAATATTGTTGTTAGCATGCACAATTTTCCCCAGTTCTCATTATATTTTGTATCGGTTCATATAAATCTTGTCATGTCTTTTTTTTTTCTGAATCTCCCTCTCACCTCATTTCTAGAATATAATAGTACTCCTTCATAATCATATGTCACAACTTGTTCAGTCATTCTCAAATTCAGGAGCATCCCTATGAATCAAACTCTTTTCTACCACCAAAAAATCAGCTATACATATTTTTGTATTTAGGGGTCTCTTTCTTTCTTTTTCGATCTCTTTGCCATATAGACCTAATAGTGATTTTGCTGCGTTGAATGGTATATACAATTTTATAGCCCTTTGGGTCTAATTCCAAATTGTTCTCCAGAATGATTGGACCAATTCACTACTCTATCAAAACTTTATTAGTGAACGCATTTTCCCCTCATCTTCTCCAGCAGTTGTCTTTTATCATCAATATAAGCTAGTACACCTGAGTTATTTTAATTTATGTTTTTTGCATTCTTTCTTTATATTTCAAGTGTATCTCTTATAAAGAATACATTGCTGGACTTTGATTTCTAAACAATTCTGTTAGTTGCTTCCATTTTACTGGTGTTTATGGAATTCACATTTGCAGTTATAGTTAAATGTGTCTTACCTTTCATCCCATTCTCCTGAGTTTATTCTTCTTCCTCCAAAGTTTATTGTGCTTCTAGCCAGAGCAACCAGAAAGAAATCATATAAATTCCATGAATCCACAGTCAAGATCATACAAGACTTTGCAGCTATCATGTTAAAATCTATGTTATACAAGCAGCCCCAACAACAATAAACAAAAATTCCCAAGAACAAGAAGACCAGGAAAGCAAAATGACTCTTGAATAAGGCTTTAGAAAAACCTGAGGAAAGAAGGAAAGCAAAGGTTAAAGAAGAAAATGAATACTGAATTGTAGACAACAAGAAATAGGTAAGGTTTTCTTAAGTGAGTAATGAAAAGAAAAAATAGAATATGAATAGTAAGAGATCCTTTCAAAAAATTAGAAATATCAAGAGAATGTTTCATGTAAAAATGCATGTAATAAAGTAAAAAATTGATATGAACTTAACAGAAGTCAGATTGAGAAGAAGCAGGAGGAATACACTGAAGATTTATACAACAAGTATCTTAGCATCAATAATTACCATAATAGTTTACTTATAAAGTGAAACACATGGACATTGAAGTTGTGTGCCTTAGGAAGCATTACTGGCAATAAGATTAGCGGAGTTCACATAATTCCAACTGAACTATTTAAATACTAGGAAATGATGATAATGTGCTTCATGCAACATGCCAGAAATTTGGAGAACTCAGCTGTGGCCACTAGATTGGAAAAGTTCAGATAATCACTGTTTTTTAAATAACACAAGGTACCTTAGTATTACCAGATCTCAAACTGTATTATAAATCAATTGTCATCAAAGCAATCTAGCATTGGGTAAGAAATACATTGGTGGGTCAGTTGAATAGATAAGGTACATAGTACACAGTCATAAATAAATATAGTAATCTAATTTTTGGCAAATCTCAAGATCCAAGATTTGGTGACAAGAAATCACTATTTGATAAATTGGCTGGTAAAAATAGAAAACAGTTTGGCACACTAGGCATAGAGTAGCACCTCACATGGCATGGGAAAATAAGATCAAATGGATAAATGATTTAGAAATAAAAGTTCATATTAAAAGGAAATTTGGCCAAATATACTTGTAAGATCTATGGATTAGGGAAGAGTTTATAACCAAACAAGATAAGGAATATCATGGAAAATAAAATGAATGATTTTGAGTATATAAAAAGAAAAAAAGTGTTTGCACAGGCTAAGTTAATGCAGCCAAAATTAGAAGGGAAAGAGGAAATCAAGAGGAAAAAAAAACATTTTTAACCACTTTCTCTGTTAAAGGTCTCATTTCTCAAAATGAGCATAAGGTATGAAAGTTTTCAGAAGAAGAAATCAAACCACATAACATTTTTTTAAATCACTGCTGATAAGAGGAATGCACATTGAAATATCTTTGAGATATCATTTCTCACCCATCATACCGGCTAACATGAAAAGGAAAAGGGAAAATGACAAATGCTAGAAGGAAAGTGAAGAAATTCAGACAATGATGCTCTGTTGGTGGAGTGGCCCAAACATTCTGGAAAACAATTTGGAACTACTCCCAAAGATCTATAGAAATCTTGATGTTCTTTCACTCAAAAATGCCACGGCTCAGCCTGTATCCCAAAGAGATAAAAAGGGCATATTTTTAAATTAAAAAATATAGGTAGTCTTTTCGTGGTTGCAAAAAATTGGAAATGGAAGTGTTGCCCATCAATGTGGTACTAGCTGAACAAGTTGTGGTTATGGCTGTGATGTAATACTATAGTGCTTTAATAAATAATGAGTAGAACATTTTCAGGAATAAAAAAAAAACAACTCAGGAGATTTACATGAACTCATACACAATGAAGTAAGACAAACTAAGAGAACATTTGGGCATATCAACAACAACATTTTCAGGATAAGCAAAAGTGAAATGCAACTACTTTGATCAAGACAATTATTTAAGTCAAATCGAAATGACTCATGATGAAAAGTGCTATCAACATCGACAGAAAGCTGATGAAGGATGAATGTAGTTTGAACCATACTGCTTAAAACTTTCTTCCTTTTCCTGTGTTTTCAAAATGACTGACATGGAAATATAGTTTGCATGACTTCACAAGTATAATTGCTATCAAATTGCTCACTTTATCAAAAAGGAATGAGAGTCATGAAGGAGAGAGAAAATTTGAAAATCAAAACTTTAAAAATGATTGTTAATTTTTACATGCAATGGGGAAATATTTTAGAAATATTAGCAAGAGCCATTTTGTTGAACAGATTTCCACATTTGAAGGGAAAGAGGACATGTGAGGTGAGCCATTCCATCTCTACAATAAAAACATTTTTTTCATTTACATAATCTCCCATGATGAAATAGTTTCTTATGGCATTCTAGCCTACTTTAAAAATGATCACTGAAGCAGCGTTTCCAAAGTTCTTAAGAAGTGAAGTATTTATATTCTCACATTCTTGACAAAAGAATCTGTCAAGAAACTGTGTCTTCCATGAGTATTCAGTATTGAGTTTCTTATATTACCATTCATTTTATATTTAATATTAATGCTAATTAATATTAAGAACATTCATAGTGAATCAGAGGCAATATCAGTGAAAATTTGCATTGATATCATCCCATGTCGGATTGTTTCTGTATATATGATGTTTGACAACTATGTTTGAATATAATAACCTTTTCTTTGATTGACAGTTGGTTTGAGTGTATGAATTGGCATGTACCTGTACCATGAATAGTAAAAAAAAAAATAATAGTAAGGCCAGCATCCCGTGTAGAAAGATTAAACACTTAATTTTCATTAATCTTAATTTAACAACCAAAAATATTATGTTTGCTTTGATTATTGAAATCTTTACTTTCACCCTATTATCATCTATAAAATTAAAATAATTCTCAAATCAGTATTTTTCAACCATCTCAAAGAATGAAATTTTGTGGCAAATATTTTTGTTTAGTAATGTCTTTACACTCTATGATGCCCTGCAAAAGCAAAGAAATTAAATTTTATCTTATTTCAAACAATTCAATTCAATGATAAAATAATTTCAAATGACTAGAAAGGGTTAATTGAACAGTCATGCTCTTCTATTCATCACCTCTTCCCCTTACATTTCTGAAAATATGCTGGAAACACATTTCTCAGGGACAGCTCTGATAACAGAAGGCTGAACAGATGGCCATTTCCAATTTTATAGCTCTAGAAAAAGAAAGGGTGTTCATTGTTGCTGACATCTAAAGTTGATACAAGAAGATGCCTACCATGACTGATAAAGAATATAACAGATACCCAATCCTATGATCAAGCAGTTTAGAATTTTGTGGCAGAAGCTTGTCCATGTGCTTAAATCAGAATGAAAATTAAACCTCACTCTGCATGACTGCTCAGAAATCTGTCCTTTTACTTTGCAAAGATTTTGCTATTGTCATTTTCGGCTTTTAGACAGGGAAATAAGTGAAGAGAGAAGACAGAGTGGAAAAGAAAAGGAAAAAGAGGAATACAGTCTGAAATTGGTACTAATTTTTATGAAATGTATCCATATTGTCCACATTTTCTAAAACTGAGTCCTTATGTGGTATCAATTTTCTATACTCTCCCAAAGAATTTTACCTTTTTCCTATGAAAGATTAACAAAATACTTACACAATATTATCTGCCTCCTTTTTTTTTCTTAACAAGGAATTAGTTATTTTACATAAAGTGTAAAAAAGGTACTCTTTGTCAACTGAATTAACTATTAACTTGTGATGTAATTAGATGCCTATTTCTTTCAAGGTTTCAAAGAAAAGAACCTAATAAATTTCAATCTACTCTGCACAATTTATCTTACAATTCCAGTGTAAATAGCACAGGCAGAAGGGATAGTCTAATAGGTAGTGTTTATGGCCAAGTTAAAACCAATACGAGAGTTTAATACAATCATGTCTATGGAGAAAGGCATATAGGTTGTGATGAATAAGTATTTTTCAGAGATTTTCTAAGAAATTCAACTTGTTATGCATGGGGAAACTATATCATAGGATAAGACTTAGGGTTCTGGGTATCCATCACAGGTCTGGCATTAATAACAATTGATGATTTAGAAAGTATGTCCTCGGTAATGTGGTAGAATGTTATCCTAAGAAGATCACAGTAACAGAAAAGAAGAAATTAGACTTTAGAGGTAAACTTGCTTTCTCCATGATACATTGCAGCAATATAAAGAGAGAATTTCTAGGCTAGAAAGAAACTGAAAAGTATGTCTCATTTATCCTTCCTTAAGTCAAATGTGAAGACAGTAAATTTCACTTTTTCCTTCTCACTTCCTCCCTTTTCTCCTACACTGAAAAAGCTTTTTCTTGCTTCTTTTATGCGAGATAATTTGCCCCATTCCATTTCTCCCTTTCTTCTCCCAATATATTCATCTCTCACCCCTTAATTTTATTTCTGTAGATATCATCCCTTCTTATTCAACTCACCATGTGCCTTCATACTCTCTCTCTCTCTCTCTCTCTCTCTCTCTCTCTCTCTCTCTCGTGTGTGTGTGTGTGTGTGTGTGTGTGTGTGTGTGTGTAATCCATCCAACCACCCAGGTACTGAGGAAAGTCTGAAGAGTTACAAATATTATCTTTAAATATAAGAACGTAAACAGTTGAACTTTAAATAGTCCCTTATAATTTCTCTTTCCTGTTTACCTTTACATGCTTTTCTTGCTTCTTGCGTTTGAAAATTAATTTTTGTTTTCAGCTCTGGTCTTTTCATAAACAATGCTTGAAAGTCTTCTGATTCATTGAATGACCATTTTATTCCAGAAATATTATACTCAGTTTTGCTGGGTAGGTGATTCTTGACTTTAATCCTAGTTCCTTTGACTTGCAATATCATATTCCAAGACCTTTGATCCCTTAATGTAGAAGCTGCTAGATCTTGTGTTATCCTCATTGTGTTTCTGCAACACTCAAATTGTTTCTTTCTAGCTGCTTACAATATTTCCTCCTTGATCTGGGAGCTCTGCAATTTGACTACAATATTACTAGGAGTTTCTCTTTTCAGATATATTTCAGGAGGTGATCAATGGATTCTTTCAATATTTATTTCCTCCTATGGTTCTAGAATACCATGGCAGTTTTTCTTGATAATTTAATGAAAGATGATATCTGGGCTCTTTCTGTGATCATGGCTTTCAGATAGTCCCATAATTTAAAATTTTTCTCTCCTGTGGGTGGAGCCAAGTTGGCAGAGTAGAAAGACTCACATACTCTAGCTCTTCCTCCACAGCCCATAAAATATCTGTGGAGATTGACTCAACAAATTCTGAAGCAACTGAAGGCACTGAATGACAGTTTGGAAGAGACTTCCAGCCCAGGGTGACCAGGAGGACTGATGGGAAGGGTGTGTTGCACCAGATGTAGAAGAGAACTCAGCCCAACCTTGGCCACATGGTGCAAGGAGGAAGACCCGAGCAGACTTCGTGGGCAGAGTCACCAGCAGTAACAGCTGCGGTTCACAGATCCCTCAACCTGCAGGCACCAAGGGTCAATGGGAGGACCTTTTTGGGTCCCTTCATAGCTCCAGTCCCAGGCAGTGGTGGCAGGCAGCAGTGCAGGTAGTAACCGTCATCCCTTGTAGGAGGTTTCATCGTAAAGCCCTTGGGGGAATTGAGCAGGTGATCTGAATCTCAACCCCAGGGCTGGCATGAAGAACTGGAGGCAAAGTGGTTATGTAGAGGAAATTCTACTACTCGCAGATTCTGGGCCCAGATGTTTTCTGGTTGCTCCCAGAGGAGTGTTCAGGCTTGACTGTGCCACTTTGGAGGAACTGTGATCTTACAGGGCCCCAGAGTATACCATACTCTTGACAACCCAAAAGCCAAGTACCTGGTTGGGAAAATGTACAAAAAAGGGAACAAAATAAGAATATAGAAGGTTACTTTCTTGGTGAATAGGTATGGTCTCCCATCCTTTTGAATGAGGAAGAACAATACTTATCATGGATGATTACCATGGAAGTCAAGGCTTTTGTGTCCCAAACATCCAAAATAAATATTCAATGATCTCAGGCCATGGAAGTGCTCAAAAGTGATTTTGAAAATCAAGTAAGAGATGTGGAGGAAAAAATGGGAAGAGAAATGAGAGAGATGCATGAAAATCATGAAAAGCTAGTCAACAGCCTAAAACCATGCTGAAGAAAACTCCTTTCAGAACAGGCTAACTCATTTGGCAATGAGGTTTAAAGTTTCATCCATGTAATGAGTTATCCCAAGTATCTTAGAATCATCTTATAATGAATATGTAACTGTGAAAATAGAGCTAGTTGAATAGTGAACATTTGCATCAAATTTTGTCTAACATATATGAATCATCTCATCTACTTATTTCTAAATATTTATTAATATGCTAAATTTATTTAAAAATCTTTCTATTCAACTAAATGATTAATTTTTTGACTCAGAATTGTGATAAATTTATTCCTGCAATATTAAACTGAATACAATCAATCAATGAACATTCACTAAACATTTACTAAATTGCAGGAATGATTTCAGGTGATGAAAATGCAAACAGAAAACAAATCAATATCCATTTCCTAGGAGCTTACATTCGAAAATATTCAAATTTCCAAAAATATCAGTGATTTCATCAATTTGAATACTTCCTTTGGCAAAATTTCATTCATCTAGCATCCCTTATTGCCATACAAAATTCACAAATTTTCATGGTAATCAACTAGAACACTTATTGGACAATCTGGTGACAAGACTTTATTAACTGAGCTAATCTAGTCCTTAGACAACAATGTAACTCTAGTCTATTCTGAAATCTACTCTACTAATAAGATTTTCTGGAACTTGTGCCCTTCCAGTAAAGCTTTTAAGGATTATTTTTAGTTTCACATCATAATGTGATATCTTGGATAAAAGATGTAGTTGAGAATGTGTATGCTTGTCTGTATATGACATATTTGCAAAAGTCTTCCACAGGAAACTAAATGTATGCAGCGTTTGATGACTAATATGGACAAAGTAATATAGAAATGAAAATTCATTTTGCTCTATTCATATTTGCAGAGGAAAAATGATCCATCATGTAATTATTATATGTTCCAATATACTAATCTTTTATCTACAAAGAAGAGATTAATAATAACACCTACTTCCTAGGATTGTTGGAGAGCTCAAATAAGATTAACACACAGTACTTGGCACATAGTAAGCAGCATATAAACATTTACTACTGTTATTATTAAATTATTTCAGTGGATATCAATTATTTACAAGAGAAACAGAAAGAAAGGTTAAATGTAACTTAGTGAAGGAAATCTAGAACTCCTTTATAAGTTAACAATAAAAAATGTCAAAATAAAATAAGGAAGTCTAATGTTAAATAAATGGATTTGCTATAAATATGATTGGAAAACACTGGTAAGTTTTAGGGAAATTGTAACTTTTGTAATACTTTTCGATCTAAGAATTGTGAAGGGGTAGTTTATTAACTGGTAGGGTTGCATAAATACTTTTATCAATAGAGGTAATTGAATTTGTTATGTGGAGAAGAGGTAAAGTGATTTTCCTTGTTTTAATAGAAAAAAATCAAAATAAGTAAAATAGAAAGGAAAAAAAAGGAAGTATCCTGTATATGTTACTGGGGAGGTAAAGCACTTGAGCACAGGAACAGATGTTTCTGTGAGATGCTGGTCGTGATGCCCACTCATGCAAAATTATCAAATAAAGAAAAACCAAATTACATTTGTCTTTTAACGTAAATAATTTACATTTATCCTCTTACTTTACTGTCTCTCTCTGTCCCAAATGCTTTGGAAAATTTTTTTTTTATAAATCACTTAGTATTGTAGAATGCTTATACTTATTTTTGTTGCTCTATGCAACTACTCTTTAGTACTTCCTCTTTCCTTATATTTTTGTTGGAGATGATAGTGTGTTGAATTATTTTTTAATGTGAATGATCAATTTTCCTCTACAGAATATTACTAAAGATTTACTTCTATGATTTGTTATTTTTGGTTGCTATGCTTTAATCATTTTCTCTTAAAAATACTCAGAAAATGTGTTCTACATCAGGGATAGAAATGCAAAGATGAGACAGTCCTTAACCTCAAGGAGTTTACATTTTAACATAAAAGAAATGACATTTTTAAGGAGTGGTACACAAATATAAGGAGTCAAATTGTGATTGGTGTCTTAAAAAGTATGTTGTCTTATACTTTCCAGAAGCAGTAGTAATATTGATTTGATTACTATTTCTAAAGTAAGAAGTAAAAAGTCATAAATGGAAGGAGTGTTATAGAGATCTACAGAAGGGTAGATAGACAAATGTCTGAAATGGATAATTGTGATGCACAATCCACAACTATCTAGTATAAGGGGTTAGATATGTTTGTATTCCTCCATTTTCCAGTCAGGAAAAATTGAGTCCCACAATGAACTGATCATGGTCTGCATCTGGGTGATGGCTATGTGAGTGGAAAGATGTGAACACACTGGAGAGATATTATAGATGTGGAAATTTTGGTAATGAATTTTATACATGGATGGAAAGTGAGAAGTTGAGGATAATATAAGCCTGGGTGAATATAAGATGGGCAAAGAGACTAGAAGCAAATAACATTTGAATTACATTAAAGTCCATCACTCTTCTATTTAGGAAATGAATTATCTTGTCTATATTATTCTAAGATAGTTTGGCACAATATTGTTATTAAAAATTAGTTTGGTCACATAACTCCATTTCCTTGACAAGTGTCATGTTATGAAAACTGCAACTTAAATGAGAAGTCTGTAACCAAAAATCTATGTCACACTTATCTTTATCAATCAATTAAAAAAAAGTATTTGTTATTCTTGTTTACACATTTGTATGGAAATATAAAAAAATATGAAAATAAATAAGAAACTCTGCTGTTGCATAGCTTTTTTTATATCCCTAAAAATATTGAGTACCTTGCCAGAATTTAAGTGGTAAGAAACATTTCTAGACTATCAGGTTAACATTTTTAAATAACAAGTTTTCTTAAAAGAAATCAACAAACAAAAATGCTCTTATATCATTATGTAAAGTATTAAGATTAAATAAACATGGCGGTATATAGTATTAACATCTATGAGTATTTGTAAAAAAAAATAAAGTTGAGCTACTGATGGGGCAAAAGTATCTCTTCCCACGTTCTACACTACATCTAATGAATTATTTTGGACAAATTGATGGAATAGGTTATGTACAGAAAATACAGTAGTCAATTAGTATATTAATCTACTGTTTGGGAAACCCAAAGATTCCAAATTCTAGTATAATGCACTGTTTCACAAAAACTGCTGGGAAAACTAGAAAACAATGTGAAAGAAACCACACATAGATTGACACCATATATCAAAAAAAAGATCAAAATGGGTAGATGATTTAACCATAAAGCATGATACTATAAGCAAATCAGGAGAGCCAGGAATAGTTTATTTGTCACATCTGTGGAGAAGGGAAGAATTTGTAACCAAAGAGAACACTGTGAAATGCAAAATAGATAATTTTGATTACATTAAATCAAAAAAAATTTGCACAAAGCAAAATCAATGCAACCAGGATTAGAAGGGAATCAGGAAACTGGGGAAAAATTTTTACTCTAAATGTTTCTGATAAAGGCATCATTTTTGAAATATAGATAACTGAGTCAATTTTGTAAGAATACAAGTCACTCCCCAATTGATAAATGATCAAAGTATGTGGACAGCTTACAGATGAAGAAATTAAAGCTATCTATAATCTCTTAGAAAAAAGATGGCCTAAATCACTATTATTAGAGGAATTCTAATTAAAAGAATTCTGAAGTGCCCCTCCTACCTATCAGATTGGTTAATATGATAAAAAAAAAGGAAAATGGAAAATGTTGGAGATGTGAAAAAATTGTAACACTAAAGCATTTTAATGGAATTGTGAACTGATCCAACCCTGTTTGAGAGTAATTTGGAACTATGTCCAAAGGGTTTTAAAACTGTACATATACTTTGACCAAGAAATGCCTCTTCCAGGTCTGTATTCACAAAGAGATCACAACAAAGGAAAAAATACTCACATGTACAAAAATATTTATCCCAGTTTTCTTTCTGCTGGCAAAGAATGGGAAATTGAGGGGATGCCCTTCAATTTTATAATAGCTGAACAAGTTGTGGTATATGAAAATAATGCAATACTATTGTGTTATAAGAAGTGATGAGGAGGCAGATTTCAGAAAAATCTGAAATGGCTTACATGAACTGATATTAAGTGAAATGTGCACAACCAGGAAAACATTCTACCAGGTAACAGCAACATTATGTCATGATCAACTCTATTAGGCTTAGCTCTTCTTAGCAATACAATGATCTAAGACAATTCCACAAGACATAAAGTGGAAAATGCTATCCACATCCAGACAAAAAGATATGAAGTCTGAATGCAGGTAGAAACATATTATTATTTCTTTTTATTTTATTTTTTTTACTTCTTTGTTGTCTTCCCTTTTTGTTTTGATTCTTCTTTCACAATATGACTAATATAGAAGTATAGTTAAAAATGGTATATTTTGGTTGCTCTTAAAGCACCATTGCTTTCTATGTAAATGTAACTTGATTTCATTTATTAATCAATAAAATGAAATTCCATCAAAAATCAATGGAATATGGTATTTCAATAATTTGACAGTAGTCAAAACAATTCAATGGTATTAGCAAAAAACTATTTGATTAGTGGTCTAATAACGTAAATTGTTGATATTTTCTTTTTATGGAACTAGAAAAAGATATTATCATTATATAATTTAAAAGTTATAAGGATGGTTATAATTCAATTTACCAGAAAATTAATCATCTAATTCATAATTAAAGTTTTCAGTGTCATAATCTGGAGATGTCTTGAACTTAGAAAATACTCGGTTACCTTTTCAAAGAAACCCAAGGTATAAAAAAGTACTATGGGGTATTATTTTCACATTATTTTAGTTTTTTTTTCTTTTTCATGATTTTTCCCTTTTCTTCTGATTCTTCTTTTATAATTTGATGAATGTGGAAATATTTTAATGTTATTGTACATAAATAGCCTATATCACATTGCTTGCCCTCTTGCTAAGGGGAGAGAAGTATGACGGAGGAAGAAAATAATGAAAGTCAAAATCTCATAAAAGCAGTTGTTGAAAATTGGAAGTCCAAATACTACAAAAGTGAATATTGAGAGCTAATGTGGAAAACATATATTTAGATAAATAGATAGATAGATAGATGCAGATGTATATCTTTCCTACTATCTCATCATATGACTTTGTACATGTCTCTGACCTGTCATCTGTAAAATCAGGGTTGCATGACTTGCCTCATAAATGAAATGTTTTACAGATTAATAGTATAATAAATATAAAGTTTTATCTGGGATACTTCTAAACTTGAAGGCCGAAAACATTAAAAGTAAGAGTACTTATTTTACAAGAGGCCTAGATAGATGTTTCTCGATCCATTAACCATCTATCCCGGTTGCTCTTTGATATCTCTCCTCCTTTTTCTGTGTAAACTTTTTGACAAAATTATCTATGAAAGAAGACTCCATTTTTTTGTTTCACTACCATTTTTACTCTTTAGAGTCTGGCTTCTGACTGCATCACTCAGCAAATATTACTCTTTCTAAATATGTTCAGTTGTTTCAGACATATTTGGTAATATGTAATCTCATTTAGGGTTTTTTCAGCAAAGATAAGGAGTGTTATTTTTGTTTTTTTTTTCCCATTTCCTTCTCTAACTTATTTTACAAATGAGGAAATTGAAGGGTTAAGTGACTTGTCTAATAAGTGTCTAAGGCCAAATTTGGATGCAAGATAGTGAGTCTTCTTGATTCCAGGCATGTTACACAATCTACTGTGCCATTAGTAAATAAATCTTAATTGATAATTCAAAATTTTATGCTCTTAATTCTTGTCATTTTATCCTGTCTCCAGCCTTTACTCAACTATCTAATTCTACCATCTTATTACTCTTTGCTCCATCTTCAACAAGCTCACACCTCTAACCCTGAGTGACCCCCAAGATTCTGTTTATTGCCATCTCTTCTTCCTCTATATTACATAACTTGGCAATCTCATCAACTCCCATAGCTTCAATTATCATTTCTTTGTTGATTCTCATATTTACTTGTACTGTCCTACTCTTTCTCTTGATCTTCAATCTGACATCTCCATCTTAATACCTAGTTTCATATCTATCATCTGAAACTCAACTTGCCCAAAGCTGAATTCCGTATATTTCCCCCTAAAACATTCCCCTATTCCTACCTTTTCTATTACTATTGGGGGGAAAATCACCCAGGTTTGCAACTTGTTTCATTGTTGGTTGTGTACTCTCTATAGTGTCTTGACAAAGCTGATTGATTTCACACCATAACATTTGTCACATGTACAACTTTTGTTTCTATGGCATTGCCATCACCTTCGTGCAGATCCAGGACTAATGCACTAGCCTGCCTTGTGGTCTCTCTGCTACAAGTTTCTCACTACTTGTAATGTTAATTATGCTAATGAGAGTTAAAGATCTGTTCCACCCATTAATAGGCCTGTCTTTTCTTAATTTCTAACAAAGCACTGATTCTCAAGGGTTTTGATGCCCTCTTGCTCTAAAAACTGTATATGTATATACTGTGTACAGCAGATCCTACTATATATGCCAGGGTAAGTGCTGTTACATTTATGACATAGTCAGCAGGACCTGCATAAATTAAAAGGAAACTACCGGATTTTGTGGGACTGGGATAATTGTCTGTTGTTTCCCAGTTGTATTGGCTATAGTTTGGTGGAGTCCAGGAATGTGAGGATGGCCAAGCCCCTGACTGTGCTGAAGGGGTGATGGCCCTGAAAGGGTATAGTACTCAAAAGTCAGACCAGAACTGTGGGAGCCTAGAATGAATCTCTGTAGCAGGTGAGGGGGAGAAATCTGTAAGTATGCTTACATTGGACAGATGATCTTTGGAATAGGAGCAGAGAGTAGCTGCACACAGAACCAGGTGTGGGCTGGGAGCAGCTTGCTCCTGCTATAGGAGGAGGAAACCAGGAGGTCAGAGTTCAACCCTAGGGCAAGATGGAACCTGCACACCAAGGGACTGAGTGTGATTTTTTGCAAAATTCTCCTGGGACAGTTTGGAACCTAGGGAGTTGAGTGGTGAATGGAGGTTAGAGGAAAGTTCCATGTACTCCCAAGGACCACACTCTGATGGTTTTGTTGCACAGCTGCCCCTCAGAACTTGGAAGGGGGCCTAGAACAGGGTCTTGGTTCATTACAGCCTGCTTCTGAGAGTGCCTGCAAGGGCAATGTGGGGAGGACACATCCCCAATAGTACTTTATTTGGATATTTTGTTTTATATTGAGAAAGGGTCAGCTGGTTTCTCATCCCACAAAGATTGAACCCCAAAGAATGATGTAATGTTACAGATTCTGCAAATGATGTGTTTATTTTGTGGGAACTATGTTGCATTTACTTATGAAATGTTAATGTCTATTCAGATATAAGTGGAACATGTAATAGATATGAAAGATGTTGGGACCCAATGTAATGTTAATTATGTTAAAGGGAGGTAAAGATCTTCCCCATCCATTAGTGGGCTTACCCATTAGTGGAAACTTGATTACAGCAGATTGCTTTATTGGAAGACCTACACATTTTTTAATTTCTAATGAGGCACTGTTTCCCATGGGTTGTGATGCTCTCTGACTCTGAAAAATGTATATATACTCTGAGATGAGGATTTGTTTTGGGGTTTACTCATTGGAAGTATTTGTTTGGCCAGATGAGATTCTGGGTAGCCACTAAGGAGCCTTCCAGCTTTGAATACCCAGATGTTGGTGTTTCTCTCTCTGGTAACTATGTATGTATATAATGGTCAGACAATTGGATCCATTTATTGATCTGTGATGTGTGTGTTGCCTATGGTCAGACAGTTGAAAGCCCTATTGGTCTTTATTTCTCTGTTTGTATCTTCTCTGAAGTTCAGGAGACTGAGTTTTTCCCCTGAACAAAATGAATGAAATGTGTGCTTGATAAACGTATATTGTTATGATCAAGCAATATGAACAGACAGTTTTTAGAGGAAGGAACTAAAGCTATCTATAGTCATATGAAAAAATGCTCTAAATTACCATTGATTAGAGAAATGCAAGTCAAAACAACTCTGAGGTACCATATCAAACCTATCAGATTGACTAACATGACAAAACAGAAAGATGATAAATGTTGGAGAAGATGTGGGAGAGTTGGAACACTAGTTCACTGTTGGTGGAGCTGTGAGCTCATCCAACCATTCTGGAAAGCAATTTGGAACTATGCCCAAAAAGATACAAAAATGTGCATACTCTTTGAAACAGCATTATTACAACTAGGACTGTATCCCAAAGAGATCACAAAAATGGGAAAGGGTTCCAGATGTACAAAATTATTTATAGCAGCTCTCTTTGTGGTGGCCAAGAACTTGAAATCAAAGGGATACTCATCAATTGTGGAATGGCTGAACAAGTTGTGGTACATGAATGCAATGGAATACTACTGTGCTACAAGAAATGATGAATAGGAAGACTTCAGAGAGGCCTGGAAGGATCTATATGAACTGATGCCGAGTGAAAAGAGCATAAGCAGGAGAACTTTGTACACAGCAGTAACCACAGTGTGCAAGGAAGTCTTCTGGTAGACTTATTCCTTCACAGCAATGCAAGGATCTAAAAAAATCCCAATGGACTCTTAAGGCAAAATATCTTCCATATCCAGAGACAATAATATGGAATTGGATTGCAGAATGCAGCAGATTATATTCTCTTGTATTTTGTTTTGTTTTGCTTTGATTTTTCTCGTGGTTTCATTCATTTTAATTCTTCCATGCAACATGACTAAGGGTTAAATGTATTTAGTAAGAATGTATTTGTAGAATCCATATAAGATTACATGTTATCTCAGGAGATAGTGGGAGGAGAGAAGGCAGGAAGGATGAGAAAATATAAGATTTATGGAAATGATTGTAGAAAACTGAAAAGTAATTAATTAATTAAAAAGAAATAAAGCGTATTTTGACTCCCTCAAAAGTTACTTTCCTTTTGGAAAAGCAGGTATAAGAAGCTGTACAGCAGGGCCTCCTGTGTATGCTGGAGTACTTGCTTTTGTACTACTCTATTCCATATTCCACTCAGCTGCCAAAAAGCATAGTTCTGACCATACCAAACTTTATTTCATAAACTGAAATAATTTCCCACCATCTCCAGTTTAAAATATGAAATTATTTTCAGCATTCAAAATATTTCATAGCTTACCTCACTCCTTCCTTTCCAGATTTCTTCTACTTTCCAGCAATCCCACACATATATTCAATGATTCAGTAATAATTTTTTTTAATACTTGCCTGGTTCACTAATTTCACTCCAGGGGAAATCCTAATACCTGCCTGAGTAGAAGCAAGAGGTTTTGTACATGAATTTGCTTTTCTGCTCTTCACAGAAAAAGATCTCTTAGATTAAGATTATCTCAAACCCCTTAAATATTTTCTATCTTGGGAAAATGATCTTTTTAGGTTTAATCTACTTTTCAATTTTCTATTCTTGAAAGCAATAGAAGTGACTAAGATTTATTCAAATATTTCCCCCCTTTCCTACCTAACGCTAATTATATGAAAATATCATCATGAATAGTGAATAAACTCATTTTGCAAACAGCATGAAGAAAGTGATAAAATTACACATATTTGAGTGGAGTAAATAATATTCAGTGTGCATGATCTTGGAACAATGAAGCTAAGTTCAATCATTCAGCTAAACAATCAATCAATATTTATTAAAATCCTACTATGTGCTAGGCCTTATGGTAAGCACTAGAAAGAGCCTTACTGTAACCATGTATTTCAAGTCAACAAAGAGAGGATGCTTTTGACCTCATCAAAGAAGAAGTTTCCAAAGCCTCTAGGGAGGAAAGATGGAAACAAAAAACATGTTGAGGTACTGGGTCCTCTACATTTCTGCGGTTTCTCAATTATTCTCTTTCTCTGTCTCTCTGAGTCCCTCTGTCTCTGTCTCCCTGTGTCTCTCTGTCTCTTCTCTCTGTCTCTCTGTCTCTGTCTCTGTCTCTGTCTCTCTCTTTCTCTCTCTCTCTCTCTCTCTCTCTCTCTCTCTCTCTCTCTCTCTCTCTCTCTCCCTCTCTCTCTCTCTCTCTCTCTCCCCTTGCAGAAAACAAAGGGCTGCTTGTGCATCTCTTGAATACGGAAACAAGAATTTTATACCTCTTCTAAATTCTTGCAGAAACTCTGCTCCTCATATCACCATGTAGCACTATACAATCATTCTCTCCAGCAATGAGGAGAGTTGTAAACAAATGAAACATGTTTTGACTCTGGGCTACATTAGTAGGACTTTATGTTACATTAATAGAACATTAAGAACAAGATGAGAATTTAGAGAAATTACCAAAATTTTAAAGATGAACAAGAATTGAAACATATTTACACTAACAAAATGACCATTTATCTTCTTAATATTGTGAAGCACTGATCTAGACCATATACCATGAGATGATAGTTTATTAGCATTTGACAGGATCTTGGATAATATCTAATTCAATATTTTCATACTACAGATGAGGAAATTGAGTCATAGAGATATCACTATGATGTTGACCTTTAGATTAAAATAATACTAGACAAATACTCTGAAAGTGTTTTATTTTTATATTCATGGTGGCCTAAATCAATGTGTGGAATATGATAAGCGTTTCAGTGAGAGGTAATTGTTGCCAATACCAAAACAAACAAACGACAACTTTTGGGGTTTTATTTCCCATTTTTGGACTGAATCAATGATTTCCTCAGGATAAGGATTTCTTGATGAAGTTACTCCGTCCACCAAAGAAGATAACCATTTGTTTTGTAATTTATAGCATTAGAGAATAAAGGCTTGACTATGCTACTTTAAGGATAAGAAAACTTGCTCAAAATCACAAAGCAAGAATTTATCAGACTTATAACATAAGCCATATCTCATTAAATCTGTGGTTAGTTCTCTAATAAGCAACATGACCTCTCTTTGATACCTTGTGAAAAATTTTGTGGGCCCTTCACCCAACTCATATCTTGGAAGAACAGGAGATTTTGCCAAAAAAAAGTCATTGATTAGATTTATGAATGGTTGTTAAGGGAAAAAAGTCTCTAATAACTAAAGCTATGTAAATATAGAATGAGAATCCATTAGATTTCTTCATCAGAAGCTGTTCAATTACCTGTTATAATCTAAAGCAACGTTTCTTCAAATGGAATTTGTGACCTTAACAAAAACTATATTCATCCCTATGAAGTTAATCTTATATTTTTTTTCGAATATACAAAAACCAATTCTTTACCAAACTACCAAAGGTGTTCATAATGCAATAAAAATAAAATCAAAAAACCCCAACAACACTGCTGTAAATGGCCTTCCTATTCAAATATGAGGACTAGATATGGTCTCTTCCAGTCTTGTGTTTCTTTGTTGTGTGATCTAAATCTAAGCTGTCTTTTTGTTCAGTATTATTCCAGCATATCCTGATATGTTTTAAAGTGTTCTATTTTAGATCATTATCCTGAAATCATGGAGTCATGATTTGATTTGATTGTACATTTTGAAATTTCAACATTCTTCTATGGTGATTTAGTTGAATGACTAAGGGAATGACTGTACACATAAGCAATAAGCTATGAACCAGAACTTTCAGTATTCTCATGTGGCTTCTTGATGGTTTATATACAATTGGCCAGTGGACTACACAGAGATCAAATTAAATTGTTTAGTTAGTCAACAAAATTTGATATAACCTGGTGTAATACTACAATCTTGAGATCATAACTTTAAATAAAATTGTTCAAGAGGGCATTATTGATGCTTCCTGCTTATCATCTCTTGATAGTTCAATTATTCCATTCAGTAATAAGCAAATACCTTTGACAAACTACTTAACATTGAAAATCTACATGACATTAGAAAAGGATAAATCATCCTGAGACAATTTCTTGTTGATTTCAACTTAAAGCAAAGGCATTGTGAAAGGCTTATTATGCCCAATATTCAATCAACGACTCAAAAAGTCAATAGGCTAATGACTAAAAAAAATTATTATTTTGCCCTATATCTGAAAAGACTATTCCCAATGTGTTAAGTAATTAATTATTATGGAAAAAAGTCAGCAAGAACTATCAAGCATTAACAACTTCATTACATGATTATTTTGGAACTTGTAATTAAAGAGGATTGGCCAGAAAAAAGTCCACAATTCACATAAAGATATTGTTAAATATCTCTTTCCTTAATGGCAGCAGATCATGAATAATTAGCACATTATTAATGGCCACATGCCCTGGATATTTATAGGGTGTCTTTTTTGGAATCACATGCCCAAAACGTTATTGGCAAAGTCTACAGAACAGAAGAAAGAAAGAAAAATCAGCCAGCTGTAGAAAGGAACTGTAGAATATAAAGAAGAAACATTCTTTCAGTCCAATATTCTAATTTTAAAAAGTCTGTGGTTATGGGATGTAACAGTGGAGAAAGACCAAAATACATCTTTAACTAAATAGTTATTTTTAAAAGATCTTTTTAAAAATACCTATCACTTAATGATAAGGATTTCTCTATCCCAGGAGTGTCTCATATTCTCTACACTATGTAGTCCTGCTGAGCACAAATTCAAAATATTTTCTGAGTGATTGTTGAAGAAAATTTTCTTTATTTGAGTTAGTACCATTTTTTCATGACATTTAACTTTCTGATATTCAGTAATATCATGTGCATGAAACTATAAATAATGGAGGAAGAACTTGAAAATCTTGAAATTGAATAGGAACTTACAGCTCATTCAGTCCAGCCTGCTACCTGAAACATGACTACCCTATGAAACAATTCCAACAAGAGGTCATTCAGTGACTATTTTAATAATTTCTTCGTTGAGGAATTTTATGACTTAGAAGATGTAGCATGAACACAATAATCAAGAGCCTATGACAGTCATGGATATGACAGTGCAATATGAAATCAGGAAATACTACAGACTCTCCACATGGAAGATGGAACCAAAATATTTACTCAGACACCAGATAACAAAATCCCAACACCCGAAAGTCAAATCCGTCATAGTAACAAAGAAATCTATGCACAACAGCCATGCAGAGGGCAACACCATTCCCAAGGCTTCCATCTGTTAGGCTTCCCACAAAGCAGCTCCCTTAAACAAATCACAAGCAGTTTCCCTTAAACAAAATCACAAACTCTCCCACTCACACTAGCCAGCAGCCTACTTTCTCTCTTGCCCTCAGTTCCCACTACTCTGACCAATTTCCTCTCAGCTCTGCTCTAGCTCTGCCTCTTCCTGTTCCACCCTTCCTGCCCCACCCCTTCTTTTTCCAAGTGACTTAGACTCATCTGACTTAGGCTTCCATGTGACTTAAGCAGTGCACATGGACCTGATAATGGATGGGAAAGATCTGTCCATTAAGAGCAAAATTACATTAACAGTAAGTAAAAATGTATTAACAACAATTTTGGACTCCAGATCTTTCCTATTCATTAATAGGCTCTTGCGACTTACCTAAGTCCCATTGAATCCAGAGTCACATGAGTCTAAGTCACATAAAATAAAAAGGGGTTGAGCAAGAAAGGTGGAAGAGGAGGAAGTGGAGAAGATAAAGAATAATCAGAGCTAGGCAGGATGCAGAAAAGGAGGAAGCCGGCTAGTATGAGTGGCAGAGCTTGTTTGCGATTTTCTTTAAGGGAACCTGCTTATGATTTCTTTAAGGGAGTTGGCTTGTGGGAAGCCTAAAAGAAGGAAACTTTGCAGATGATGTTGTCCTCTGCATTATTATTGGGTACAGATTTCTTGGTTTTTGTGATGAATTTGGCTTTCTGGTTTTGGAATTTGGCTTCTGGTGTCTAAATAAATGTTTTAGTACTGTCTTCCATGTGGAAAGTCTGCTGCATTTCCCAACTCAGACTTTTGCTGGCTTATTCATGCCTACCATAGGTACTGTGAATATTGTGTTCATGCTAAAAATGTCCATGAAGATGGAATTGTAATATATCAGACCTCTGTTTGAAGATTGAAAAGCTTTTGAGGAAGAAACAGATATCCCAAAAATGGGAGGATTTACCTTATTCCTATCTAGAAAGAGAATAGGCTACAAAGTACAAAGTTCTGTGAAAAGTGGCAACAGAGGTTACAGGAGGACCTAGAGATTTAGAAATATGTTTGAAAGAAATAACAATGGTACCACGGAAAACATTGGTAGGGGTATGAAGGAGAGGCTGTGCCTTGCTAACAAATTATCATCTAATGTGTAAAAGCAGAGATAATCTCCTGGAAGAGAAAGATCAGATGGAAAGGGTATTGTCTGGTTTGTATGCAAAGCTCTGTATGCTGCAGGATTAAACTCTCCTTAGAAGAGCGAGCTAGAATGTTGCAGGTGGTAGAAGAAAAAGTTGTTGTTAGTTTAGCTCACCAAAAGAAGTAAAAGGTTAATGTAGCTCTTGTACAGGCTGGGCTTGATGGGACTCAAACCCCTGTCAGCAGAATATGTGGGAGGAGAATGAAAAAAAGTTAAATTAGGAGACTGAAGTTCACCCGATACAACAGGAGAATTGGGGGGCAGAGAGGGGGCAGATAATGTTTGGGAAAGTAATTGAGGATTTTACCCCCAGGAGGCTACAAATAATTTTAGTTGGATCACCCAAAGCACAGGAGAATTTTGGATATCTTGGATGTTGAGAATCAGTGAAAAAATAAATTTCCTTGAGAGGGAAGTGTGAATAGTCAGCAGATTCAAAGTCCGAGGTTCCAAGTCTATCAGAAAAAACTCTCACACAGTGGTCGTGACTGTGCACAAATTTCTCCTGGTTCTGCTCCTTTCACTCAACATCAGATCATACAAGTCCTTCCAGGTCTCACTGAAGTCTTCTTGTTCATCATTTCTTACAGCACAATACTACTCTTTTACATTTATACATCATAGTATATGCAGCCATTCCCCAATTGATGGGTATCTCTTTGATTTCCAGTTTCCGGCAAATACAAAGAGTGCTGCTATAAATATTTCTGTACATGTGGGACCCTTTCCCATTTTTATGATCTCTTGGGGATACAGTACTAGTAGAAATATTGCTGGGACAAAGGGTATGCACATTTTTGTAGCCCTTTGGCCATAGCTCCAAACCACTCTCCAGGATGGTTGCATGACCTCACAGCTTCACCAACAATGAATTAGTGTTCCAACTCTCCCACAATCTGTCCAACATTTATCGTTTTCCTCTTCTGTCATGTTTGCCAATTTTACAGGTGTGATGTGGTACCCCAGAGCTGTTTTGATTTGCATCTCTCTAATCAAAAGTGATTTAGAACATTTTTTCATATGAGTATAGATATATTTAATTTCTTCCTCTGAAAATTACCTCTTCATATCCTTTGACCATTTATCAATCGGAAAATGACTTGTATAGTTGTACATTTGATTCAGTTCTCTATATATTCTAGAAATGAGACTTTTATCCCTGAGATTACCTGTGAAAATTACTTCCCAGTTTACTACATCCCTCTGAATTAAGGTTTCATTGAGTGTGGCTGTGCAAAAACTTTTCAGTTTAATGTAATCAAAATTATCCATCTTGCATTTCATAATGCTTTCTATCTCAATTTTAGTCAAAAATTCTTGCCTTCTCCATAAATTTAATAAATACACTATTCCTTGCTCTTCCAGTCTGTCCATAGTATTAATCTTAATATCTAGATCCTGTACCCATTTGGACTTTATTCTTGTGTACAGTGTCAGGCATGGGTCTATGCCTAGTTTCCCCCAAACTCTTATCCATTTCCCAGCAATTTTTGTCAAAAAGTGAGTTCTTATCCTAGAAGCTGGGATCCTGGGGTTTATCAAACAGGAGGTTGCTATATTCCTTGCCTACTGTATCTTGAGTTGTTAGCCTATTCCACTTGTCTACCCTTGTGTTTCTTAGCCAATACCAAGTGGTTTTGATAATTGTTGCTTTATAGTACAATTTGAGATTTGGTAGCGCTAGGCCACCTTCCCTAGCATTTCTTCTAATTAATCCCTTTGATATTCTGGACCTTTTTTTCTTCCAGATGAATTTTGATATCATTTTATCTAGCTCTAGAAAATAAGTATCTGATAGTTTAATTGGTATGGCACTAAATAAGTAAATTAATTTAGGTGGAATTGTCATTTTTATTATATTAGCTCGACCTATCGATGAGCAACTGATGTTTTTCCACTTACTTAAATCTGACTTAATTTGGACAAAAAGTGTCTTGTAATTGTGTTCATATAGTCCCTGGGTTTGCTTTGGCAGATAAACTCCCATGTATTTTATAGTGTGTGCCCTAACTTTAAGTGGGATTTCTCTTTCTATCTCTTGCTCTTGGACTTTGTTGCTAATGTATAGGAATGCAGATTTGTGTGGGTTCATTTTGTAACTTGTAACTTTGCCAAAATTGTTTATTATTTCAAGTACATTTTTACTTAAGTCTCTGGGATTCTCTAAGTGTATCACAATATCATCTGCAAAGAGTGATAACTTAGTTTCTTCTTTGCCTATTATTATTCCTACAATCTCTTTATCTTGTCTAATTGCTACAGCTAATATTTCTAGTACCATATAGAATAATAGTGGTGATAGTGGGCATCCTTGTTTCACCCCTGACCTTATTGGAAATGCTTCTAGCTTATTCCCATTGCATGTAATGTTTACTGAAAGATTTAGGAAGATACAGCTTGTTATTTTATGGAAAGTTCCCTTTATTCCTATGTTCTCCAGTGTTTTTACTAGAAATGGGTGTTGTATTTTACAGAAAGCTTTTTCTGCATCTATTGAGATAATCATGTAATTTTTTAGTTTGGTTGTTGATATGATCAATAATGCTAATAGTTTTCCTAATATTGAACCAGCCCTGCATTCCTGGTATGAATCCTACCTGATCATAATGTATTATTCTCGTGATAAGATGCTGTATTCATTTTGTTAAAATTGTATTTAAAATTTTTCCATCTATTTCATTAGAGAAATTGATCTATAATTTTATTTCTCTGTTCTGTCTCTTCCTGGTTTAGGTACCAAAACCATATTTTATCATAGAAAGAATTTGGTAGGAGTCCTTCTTCCTCAATTTTCAAAAATTGTCTATATTGTATTGGAATTAACTATTCTTTAAATGTCTGATAGAATTCAGTTGTAAATACATGTGGCCCTGGAGATTTTTTCCTATGGAGTCCATTGATGGCTTTTTCAATTTCTTTTTCTGTTATGGGGTTGTTTAAGTGTTCAAATTCCTCTTCTCTTAATCTAAGCAATTTGTATTTTTTAAAATACTCATCCATCTTGTTTCGATTATCGAATTTGTGGGCATAAAGTTGGGCTCAGTAATTTCCAAATATTGTTTTAATTTCCTCCTCACTGGAGGTGAGCTCAACCCATTTCATTACTACTATTAGTAATTTGATATTCTTCTTTCTTTTTTTAATCAAATTGACCAAAGTTTTATCAATTATATTCATTTTTTCATAAAATCAACTACTGGTTTTATTTATTACTTCAAAAGTTATTTTTTTTAATTTCAATTTTATTAATCTCTCCTTTGGTATTCAGTATATGTTATTTAGTATTTACTTAGGGGTTTTCAGTTTGTTCTTTTTTGTAGCTTTTTCAGCTGCATGCCCAAGTCATTGATCTCCTCTTTCTCTGTTTTATTTATGTAGGCATTCAAAGATACAAAACTCTTCTTAAGAACTGCTTTTGAAATATTCGATAAAATTTGATAGGTTGTCCCATTCATGTCATTCTCTTGAATGAACTCCTTGATTGTTTCTATGATTTCTTCTTTAACCCACTCATTTTTTAGGATTAGATTATTTAGTTTCCAATTCATTTTTGGTTTATCTTTCCATGGCCCTTTACTACATATAATTTTTATTGCACTATGATCTAAGAAGGATGCATTGATTATCTCTGCCTTTCTGCACTGAATTGTGAGGTTTTTTTTATGTCCTAGTACATGGTCAATTTTTGTGAATGTGCCTTGTACCACTGAGAAAAAGGTATATTCCTTTCTATTCCCATTCAATATTCTCCAAAGATCTATCATATCTATTTTATCTAGAGTTTTATTTACCTCCTTAACCTCTTTCTTGTTTATTTTGAGGTTAGATTTATCAAGTTCAGAAAAAGGGAGGTTGAGGTCTCCCACTAGTATAGTTTGGTTGTCAATTTCTTCCTTCAAATCCCACAAACTCTCCTCTAAGAATCTGGATGCTACACCACTTGGAGCATACATGGTTAGTAATGATATTTCTTCATTGTCTCTTGGACTTTTTAGCAGGATATTATTTCCATCCTTATCTCGTTTGATTGGATCTGTTTCTGCTTTTGCTTTGTCTGAGATTAGGAATGCTACTCCTGCTTTTCTTATGTCAGGTGAAGCACAATATATTCTGCTCCAACTTTTGAAATTTATCCTGTATGTATTCCCCCATTTCAAATGTGTTTCTTGTAAACAACATATTATTGGATTATGGATTTTAATTCATTCTGCTATCTGTATCCATTTTATGGGAGAGTACATTCCATTCACATTCACAGTTATGATTTCAATCTGTGTATTTCCCTCCATCCTCTTTCCCCCTGTTTGTGCTTTTTGCTCTCCCATATCCCTTTTCCTCCTCAATAGCATTCACTTTTCACCACTTCTCCTGCAGCCTTCCTTTCCTGGTTTTAGCTCCACTCCCTTTTACTCCCCTTTACTCTTCCCTCCCTTTTAGCTTTCCCTCCCCTTTCTTCCCCCTTCCCCTCCTCCTGCTTATAGAGCTAGTTAGGTTTATCTACTTAAGTTTATTGCTCTTGCCTTGAAAAAAATCAGATGAGAGTACCTCTCAAACAATGCTCATTTCCCTCCCCTATTTCCCTCTACTATAATTTTGTATTTCTTCCTATGATGTCATTTATCATTTTCTGCTTCCTCCTTTTCACACCTCCTGTTACAATCCCTTCCCATATTTAAATCATATTTTTAACATGACATCAATTACTTTATACCCTTTCCATCCATGTATATACCTTTTATATTTCATAATAGATGCACAATTCTCAAGATTAACAGATATCATCCAAACTTACAGGGAGATAAACAGTTTGCCCAAACTGAGCAACAAATTCCCCCCCCTTTACCCTTTTATGATTCTTTTGAGACTTGTATTTGAAGATCGAATTGTCTATTTTTTATTTTAATTTTAATTTTTTTTGTTTTTAGTGTTCTACAATTCTTCCATATAACTTAGATTTTTCCCCCCTCTCCCTGAGACAGCATACAATTTTATATAGATTCCACACATACATTCCTATTAAATACTTTTTCACCTTAGTCATGCTGCATAGAAGAATTAAAATAAATGGGAGAAATCATAAAACAAACCAAAACGTAATACAAAAGAAAATGATGTGTTACATTCTGCGATTGAATTCCATAGTTCTTTCTCTGGATGTGTAAGGCATTTCACCTTAAGAAACCACTGGGAAATTTTGAAGTTCTTGCATTGCAATGAAGTTCTAAGTCTCTCAGAAAACATTCTCACACACTGTGGTTGTTGCTGTGTATAAAATTCTCCTGGTTCTTTGCCTTTTACTCAGCATAAGTTCATACAAGTCTTTCCAGGCCTCTCTGAAGTCTTTCTGTTCTTCATTTCTCATAGCATAGTAATATTCCATTGCACTTATATATCACAATTTTTTCAGCCATTCCCCAATTGATGGGAGTCCCCTTGATTTCTAGTTCTTGGTCACCAACAAAGAGAGGTGCTATAAATGATTCTGTACATGTGGGACCCTTTCCCATTTTTATGATCTCTTGGGAATACAGTCCTAGAAGCGATATTGCAGGGTCAAATGTTAAGCATGTTCTTTTTTAATTTAATATAAATTTATTTATTTAACTTTTTACATTCATTTTCACAAAATTTTGGGTTCCAAAATTTTCTCCCCATTTGTCCCCTCCCCCCACCCCAGTACACTGAGAATGTTTATTTACCCTATCACCAATCTACCCTCTCTTCTGTCTTCCCTCCCTTCTTTTGTCCCCATCTTCTCTTTTGTCCTGTAGGGCCAGATAACTTTCTATTCCCCATTACCTGTATTTCTTATTTCGTAGTAGCAAGAAAAATACTTGACAGTTGTTCCTAAAATTTTGAGTTCCAACTTCTCCCCATCCCTCCCTCCCCACCCATTTCCTTTGAGAAGGCAGGCAATTCAATATAGGCCATATCTGTGTAGTTTTGCAAATGACTTTGATAATAGTCGTGTTGTGTAAGACAAACTATATTTCCCTCCCTACTCTCCTGCCCCCCATTATTTCTGTTCTCTCTTTTGATCCTGTCCCTCCACGAATGTTGACTTCAAATTGCTCCCTCCTCCCATTGCCCTCCCTTCCATCATCCCCCCCACACTCATTATCTCCTTCTCCCCCACTTTCCTGTATTGTAAGATAGGTTTTCATCCCAAAATGAGTGTGCATTTTATTCCTTCCTTTAGTCGAATGTGATGAGAGTATACTTCATGTTTCATTTTTTTTCTCAGCCCTCCTCCTTTTTCCTCCACTAAAACGTCTCCTGCTTGCCTCTTGTATGAGAGATAATTTATCCCATTCCATTTCACCTTCTCTCCTCCCCCTACATTTTTCTCTCACTGTTTACCTTGATTTCTTTTAAGATATGATCCCATCCTATTCAATTCACTCAGTGCTCTCTGTCTCTGTGTGTTCGTGCATGTGTATATGTGTGTGTGTAAGGACACACGTGTACATGTGTGTGTGGGTGTGTGTGTGTGTAATCCCACCAACTACCCAGATACTGAAAAATTTCAGGAGTTACAAAGATAGTCTTTCCATATAGGAATGTAAACAGTTCAACTTTGGTAAGTCCCTTATGACTTCTGTTTGCTGTTTGCTTCTTCATGCTGCTTCTCATTCTTGTGCTTCAAAGTCAAATTTTCTTTTCAGCTCTGGTCTTTTCACCAAGAATGCTTGAAAGTCCTCTATTTCATTAAAAGACCATATTTTCTCCTGAAGTATTATACTCAGTGTTGCTGGATACGTGATTTCTTGGTTTTAGACCTAGTTGCTTTGACTTCTGGAATATCCTATTCCACACCCTTCGATCCGTTAAGGTAGAAGTTGTTAGATCTTGTGTTATCCTGATTATACTTCCAAAATACTGGAATTGTTTATTTCTAGCAACTTGCAATATTTTCACCTTGACCTGGGAACTCTGGAATTTGGCCACAATGTCCCTAGGAGTTTCTCTTTTTGGATCTCTTTCAGGCGGTGATCAGTGGATTCCCTGAATACTTATTTTGCCCTCTGGTTCTAGAATATCAGGGCAGTTTTCCTTGATAATTTCATGAAGGATGATGTCTAGGCTCATTTTTTGATCATGGCTTTCAGGTAGTCCCATAATTTCTAAACTGTCTCTCCTGGATCTATTTTCCAGGTCAGTTGTTTTTCCAATGAGATATTTCACATTCTCTTCCATTTTGTCATTCTTTTGGTTTTGTTCTGTGATTTCCTGGTTTCTCAGAAAGTCATTAGCCTCCATCTGTTCCATTCTAATTTTGAAAGAACTATTTTCTTCAGTGAGTTTTTGAACCTCTTTTTCCACTTGGCTAATTCTGCTTTTCAAAGCATTCTTCTCTTCATTGGCTTTTGGAACCTCTTTTGCCAATTGTGTTAGCCTATTTTTCAATTATTTTCTTCAACATTTTTTTTGGGTCCCCTTTTGCAAAGTATTAACCTGTTTTTCATACTTTTCTTGCATCTCTCTCATTTCTCTTCCCAGTTTTTCCTCCACCTGTCTAACTTGATTTTCAAAATACTTTTTGAGGTCTTTCATGGCCTGAGCCCATTGGATATCTATTTCAGATGTTTGGGATACAGAGGCCTTGACTCCTATGTCTTTACCTGATGGTAAGCATTATTCTTCCTCATCAAATAGGAAAGGCGATAACTTTTTTCCCCAAAAAAGTAACCTTCTATGTTCTTAAATTTTTCCCTTCTCTGTGCATTTTCCCAGTCAGTTACTTGACTTCTGAGATTCCTGTTTACCCCTACCTAGATCCTCCCAGCTAGTGCTTGGGGTCTGAGATTCAAATGCTGCTCTCCAGCCTCAGGGCTTTCACCGTCAGGCCTGGCTGGTATTCAGTGGGAGCTTAAGTTCTGGTGGTCACGTGGGGGCAGGGCCGCCTCCCATGCTCAGTTCCCTTGGGGCGTTTATACAGAGACCTTCAGTAATGGAGCTCCTGTGGATCTCCTGTCTGCTGTGGGAGCCTCTTGCCACCTGCTGCCTCTGCTGCTGCCTCCCGAGGGGGCCCAAGTCATGGAGACACCCTGCTCCCCTCTCAACCAGTCCAGATGTCTCTCTCACTGACCTGTGCATCTGTGGGTGGAGGGTCTTTGGTGGCTACTGGAGATTCTGTCCCTGAAGCCTGCTTGGATCTGCTTGCTCCTCTCAGTGCCACATGGCCAGGGCAGGGCTGGGCTCTGCCTCTGTCCAGTGTGTGATGGACCTTTGGGATTGTTTTTTCAGGGCTCTTTGGAACGGAAATCTCCTTCACCCCATTGCTGCATGGCTCCACAGTTCCAGAATTTGTTGGGAGTTCTTTTTATAGATAATTATGGGCTGTGGGTTCAGAGCTAGCATATATGAGTCTTTCTACTCCACCATCTTGGCTCCACCCCCAAATTGTTAATTAAATTCAGGCATTTTTGTCAGGAAGGTCTGGAAATCCTTTACGTCCTTGAATGACCTTCTCCTTGCTTTAAATATTATGCTGAAAGTTGCTGCTTCATTAGTTTGCCTGCTGCTGTCAGGTTTCCAAGTGCCCTTCTGCTTTGCTGTGCTGGACATGCTGCGCTGTAAGCTGTGGGCTCACCCCTGTGGAACAGATACTTCCTGTGAACCTTCCAGTCTGTCCTGGGCTCTGAATCTGCCACAGTCTGTCTCCCACTGGATTCTGCACCTCCAAAATTTGGTCACATTCTCCTTTCAGAGGTATCTGGAGGAGTTTGTCCAAGAGCTTAGGTGAGTTATTGTTCTCCGTCTGCCATCTTTGCTCCTCCTTCCCTTATCTGATAATTGTGAGGTATTATCTGAAAATTCTTTTAATTTGTATATCTGCAATCATCAATGACTAAGGGAATTTTTTACATGTGACTTTAAATATCTTTGATTTTTCTCCCCTGAAAATTGTCTGTTTGTATCCTTTGACCTTTTATCACCTTGTGAGTGGCTCTTCTGTTTCACTTTTCAGTACAAGCTTTTTGATAATATTGATTTACAAAATGATATTCTTTGCATTCCCCTCAATAAGTCATGACTCCTGCATATAGATACTCAAAAGACAAAAAACTTATCGAATCAATTGCTATTCAACAAATTAATTAACTCTATCTGGAATATTGTTCATAAATTTGAAAAAAGTATTTGATTCCTATGTCTTCTTTTATGACATGAATATATATATTGAATAGACTGCTTCTTAGGATAATCCCTCTCAGGGTTGACAGTCAATTAATTAACATCCTTTGGATATGGTAATTCAATTTGTTCTGAATATATGTAACTATACATATTCATTTTGTCCTTTGTCAAATATTTATTTTTAATCAAGATTCAGTGAATTATAACTTTCTCTAATATCAATGTCTACTAGATCACAGGGTACATGGAAGGGAAAAAAATATAAGAAAACTGAAAGGATAGGAAAGGGCTAATATATGTATTAATGGCAGAGGCTGAGCCATGTTTTTCCCTTTCTTGAGGTTTGTCTGTCTATCCACTATTTATCATTTTTATCATCACTATGCAAAAATGGCACAAGATCTAGTTCTCTATTCTGATATTTAGGGTGGAGTGAGACAGCAAGGGCTACCCTTGTCATACTTAGTCTTTGGGTTCAACTCTGATATACGTATTAAATCGCTGTCTTATTGGTTCACTTAATCTCTACCTCCTGGCATCATTTCTGAAACTTCACTGCTGGTAGAATGCTCCTTCTTGGTACCTCTTACACCACTATTGGTGAGAAAACAATACCCATGCTTTTCTGTTCTATTACAATTAACTGGTGCTGAGTGAAATCTGAATTTTAGGGAGAAGATTCCAAAAAAAAAAAAACACCATCGAGGACTGGGGGAAATGGGAAAGAGGCAAGTCATCAATGGTACTGCTTTCAGTGTGAGACATATTATCCCTTTTGTTTCCTTGAAAGGTGAAAAGTGTATTTACTTAACATAAATTTAATTTAAAATCAACTGAGCTGTTTTTATTCCAAAGAGTTTTTTAAAAAATATTAGAAATTATTACAGATTTGTCAAACTTAGTCATTTATTTAAAAAATAATTTATAGAAACCTGAAATTTTTGAGCTTGGAGAATGAAAAAAATTACTTGATGAAAAATGTTTCAAAGATAAAATGACAACACTCAAACTCAGATAGATTTTCATTCCATCCAAATTAATGTTTCTTCTTGTAATGGAGTATTTCCTCAAGGCATCTGTGCTTCCTCATTCTATATCACTATTATTCATATCTTTCTGTAAATTTGCAAGGAGTGTTCTCCAAATACCATTAGAATGTTCTTGTTTTCTTTTATAATGTGAATGATTTGGGAGAACAACCATAGTTGTCCATTATTGATTCCTCACTCACACCACATCAATTATACACTTTCTTGTTCAGTAATATACTTGGTTAATATCATTTAGTTGTTCTTTAAAATTGCTTGTTTTATGTTTTTCAGTTCTCTTCACATCTTCCATGTGCCTGACATTTTGGTGATACTCTTTTTTGATTCATCAAAGTACATGGTATTCCATGACTCCATGAATCTCAGCCATGACAATACCTGTATTATATAGAGATCAACAAAAGATGGGTCTCTGTTTCAAGAAGTCTGTTTTTTAATAGATTTCTATAATTCCCACGAAGCAACTCTGACTACCTCTTTAGTTTTGGTCCAACCCACTGTTTATTTGAAGTATCCTTACTGTTAAGGAAAAAATTATAATCAAAATGATAAATCAGGTATGTGAAGTTAAATGCTTATGAACTACTTTCCTCATAACAATTTTTGAAGTAGATTGTATGAGATTTATAGTACTATAAAGGTATAGCAATACACATTCTTTACAATATATATTTACTACTGATTTCTAATGTCCTAAAGACTGCTGCAGTTTGACAATTTACTCTTGTTTGATACATCACATTATACATAAACCTAGTTTTACATTTTTTGGGGGGGAGCAAGCAGAAAAACTTATCCAGATTTCATATTGTAGTCCTTTAAATATCTAAATTTAGCTATATTTTGACTAGTTAGACTTGCATTATTCATGTCAAGTAATTAATCCCATTTTTTTCTACTGATTCTTATTTCACATAATATTCAGCTTCCTTTTCATTCAAGTCATCCTCCTCATTATGTATTTTAGAATGTCTACGTATTACTTATAACGTGGCACTGAAAATAAAATACAATATTCAAAATCCGTTAGCCAACATTTATTATGTATCAGAATTTGTGCTCAAGCATTAATGATACTCAGAAAGGTAAAAACAGCCCTTGTTGTCAAGGAATTCACAATATGATGAGGGATAAAACATACAAAAATTATATGTATACAACATTTATGGAATATAAATGGTAGATAATATCATCAGGAAGACATTAGTTGTGTGTATGTTTATGTTTGTGTGTGTGTTTGTGTGTGTATGTGTGTGTGTGTGTGTGTGTGTGTGTGTGTGTGTGTGTGTGTGAGAGAGAGAGAGAGAGAGAGAGAGAGAGAGAGAGAGAGAGATATCAAGTAAAGTTTCTTGAAGAAGGTGGGATTAGAATTGAATCTTACAAGGTCAAGGAAAGCCTGGAAGTGGAGGTGAGAACATCAGAAGATTGGGTCAGTGAGAGGAGAAATTATAGTATAGTTTGTTTGCCAAAAATAATACATTAGCCACTGAAGGGGTGTGGAATCTGTATCCCTGAGGATACATTTAAGGAGTTAGAGGGTCACATATGACTTCAAGGCTTCAGGTTCCCTATCTCTGGGCCAGTGTTTACTGGATTGCAGAGTACACTGAAAAGATAGCAAAGAGCTAGTTTGTAAAAGAAAAATTTTGAATGTTGAGATGATAATGTTATAATTAATCCTAGAACTACTGGATATTATGGAGTAGAGAGAATGATATGATGACACCCACAATTCAGAGAAATCATGTTGGATTGGAGAAATTTCACACAAGTGGATCAACTAGAAGGCTATTGCAAGAGACTATGTATGAACTCATAAGGATTTGAAATGCAGTGGAGAGTTTGAGTGCAGAGAAGTCTTATGATGCAGCTCCAATTCTTCATGTCTATTCCAGATTAAATAAGTTAGCAATAAAATCAGAAAGCTTTTTCATTGCCTTAGATAAGAGCGAAATCCCTCTTACTTAATGTCACTGAGAATAGCATGGTGTTATCTTATCATCTCTTCAACATTCTGGGTTTCAATTCCCTTTTAATTTTTATTTTCTCCTTTTCTTTATCTTTTCCTTTATGGAAAAACCTTAAAAAAAATTTAGTATGTCAAATCATTCATTATTCCCATCACACCTATCCCAAGCAATAGTTCCTTCCTTTCTATTATTATCCTATTATCCACAAAGTAGCTTCCCATTTTTATGCCATAATCAAAATGTATATTAATTGTGAGGGCTGCTGTTTCATGTAATATTTCTTTTCAATTAATTGTGCAAGGACAAAAATTTTCCAGGCAGATATAGAGAACTGACTCAAATGTACAAGAATACAAATCATTCCCCAATTGATATATGGGTAAAGGATATATACAGGGAGTTTTCAGAGGAAGAGATTAAAGCTATCAATAGTCATATGAAAAAATGTTCTAAATCACCATTGATTAGAGAGATGCAAACCAAAACAACTCTGAGGTACCACATCACACCTATCAGATTGAGTAACATGAAAAACCAGGAAGATGATAAATGTTGGAGAAGATGTGGGAGAGTTGGAACACTAATTCATTGTTGGTGGAGTTGTGAGCTGATCCATTCATTGTGGAGTGCAATTTGGAACTATGTGCAAAGGACTACAAAAATGTGCATACATTTGACCCTTTGACCCAGTAACATCACTTCTAGGAGTGTATCCCCAAAGAGATCATAAAAATGGGAGAGGGTCCCATATGTACAAAAATATTTATAGCAGCTCTCTGTGGTGAACAAAAACTGGAAATGGAGGGATGTCCATCAATTGAGAAATAGCTGAACAAGTAAGTTGTGGTATATGAATGTAATGGAATACTATTGTGCTGTAAGAAAGGATAAACAAGAAGATTTCAGAGAGGCCTGGAAGGACCTAAACGAACTAATGCTCTGTGAAAGGAGTAGAACGAGAAGAACATTCTATGCAGCAACAATCACAGTGTACACGGAATTTTTCTGGTAGACTTAGCCTTTCACAGTAATGTAAGGGCCTAAAACATTCCCAATGGGCTGTTGAGGCAAAATGCCTTCCACATCTAGAGAAAGAACTATGGAATTTGATCACAGAATGAAGTAGACCATTTTCTCTTGTGTTATGTTTTCTTTTGTATTGTTTTGTTTTCACTTTTTTCAATTCATTTTAAGTTTTCTATGCAATATGACTACGATGAAAATGTATTTAATAAGAATGTTTGTGTGGAAACTATATAACATTACATGCCATTTCATTAAGAGAAAGGTGAGGGAACAAGGAATATGGTAAAGGAGGGCAACAAAATCTAAGATATATGGAAGGGATGGTAGAAAACTGACAACAAATTGATTAATAAAAAAAGAGAAAAAAATTCCAAGCAACTCACTGAATAGTTATATAAAACAAAATTTTAAGTTGACAAAAATACATGTATATATATGTATATGTATATGTATACATATATATGTATATGTGTGTGTATGTATGTGTGCATACATACACACACATATATATGTGTATATACACACACACACACACATATATATATATATATATATATATATTCTTTTTAATTTGTTTAAACTTTTCAACATTCCTTTTACCAAAACTTTGATTTCCAAATTTTGTCCCGATCTGTTCCCTCCTCCATCCCAAAATGCCTTGCATTTTGATTGCTCCCTTCATCAATGTGCTCTCCCTTCTAAGACCCCCTCACTTCCCTTATCCCCATATTCTCTCTTGTCCTGTAGGGCAAGACAAATTTCTTTACCCCATTAACTGTATTTATTATTTCCCGGTTGTACACAAAACAATTTTCAACATTATCTCCTAAAACTTTGAGTTCCATCTTCTCTTCCTTCCTCCCTCTCCACTCATCCCCACTGAGAAGGTAACCAATTCCATATAGGCCATGTGTGTGGAGTTTTGCAAATTACATATAATAGTCATATTGTGTAAAACCAACTATATTTCCCTCTATGCTATCCTGCCCTCCCATTTCTTCTATTCTGTCTTTTGATCTTGTCCTTCCCCAAGAGTGTTTACTTCTAATTGCTCACTCCTCTCATTTGCCCTCCCTTCCATCATTCCCCCCACTCTGCTTATCAACTTCTTCCCTACTTTCCTGTAGTGTAGGATCGAGCTTCATACCAAATTGAGTGTGCATATTATTCCTTCCTTGAGACAAATGTGGTGAGAGTAACCTTCACTTTCCCTCTCACATCCCCCCTTTTCCCCTCCATTGCAATAACTTTTCCTTGCCTCTTCTATGAGAAATAATTTGCCCCATTCCATTTCTCCCTTTCTCCTCCCAATATATTCCTCTCTCACCCCTTAATTTTATTTTTTTAGATATAATCTCTTCCTATTCAACTCACCCTTTGCTCTCTGTCTCTCTCTCTTTGTTTCTCTATCTCTCTCTGTGTTTCTTTGTCTCTCTCTCTATGTGTGTGTGTGTGTATGTGTGTGTATGTGTGTGTGTGTGTGTAATCCCTCCAACTCCCCAGATACAGAAAAAAGTTTCAAGAGTTACAAATATTATATTTTCATGTAGGAATGTAAGCCATTCAAATTTAGTAAGTCCCTTGTGATTTTTATTTCCTGTTTATCTTTTCATGCTTCCCTTGATTCTTAAGTTTTAAAGTCAAATTTCTTTTCTGCTCTGGTCTTTTCCTCAAGAATGCTTGAAATTCCTCTATTTCATTGAATAACCATTTTTTTGTCCTTAAGTATTTTGCCCAGTTTTGCTGCATAGGTGATTCTTTGATTTAATCCAAGTTCCTTTGACTTCTGGAATATTATATTCCAAGTCCTTTAATACTTTAATGCAGAACCTGCTAGATCTTTTGTTATCCTGATTGTATTTCTACATTATTTAAATTGTTTCTTTCCAGTTGCTTGCAATATTTTCATCTTGCTCTGGGAACACTGGAATTTGGCTACAATATTCCTAGGAGTTTCTCTTTTGGGATCTCTTTCAGGAAGTGACTGGTGGATTCTTTCAATATTTATTTTGCCCTCTGGTTCTAGAATATCAGGGCAGTTGCACTTAATAAGTTCATGAAAGATGATGTCTAGCCTCCTTTTTGGATCATGGCTTTCAGGTAGTCACATAATTTTTAAATTTTCTCTCCTAGGTCTATTTTCCAGGTTAGTCGTTTCTCCAATGACATATTTCACATTATCTTCCATTTTTTTTATTCTTTTGGTTTTGTTTTGTAATTTCTTCTTTTCTCATAAAGTCATTGGCTTCCATCTGTTCCATTATAATTTTTAAAGCACTGTTTTCTGTAGTGAGTTTTTGAAACATCTTTTACATTTGGATGATTCTGCTTTGTAAAGCATTCTTCTCCTCCTTGACTTTGTGGACCTCTTTTGCAAATTGAATTTGCCTATTTTTAAAGGTGTTCCTTTTCTGAGCACATTTCTGGGTCTTTTTTAACAAACTTTGACTCAATTTTCTTGATTTTCTTGCAATGCTATCATTTCTCTTCTCATTTTTTCTCTACCCCTCTTACTTGATTTTCAAAATCCCTTTTGATCCCCTCCATGGCCTGGTGCAATTACATATTTATTTTAGAGGTTTTGGATGCAGAACCCTTGACTTTTAGGTCTTCCCCTGGTGGTACACATTATTCTTCCTCACCTGAAAGGGTGGGAGAGAATGCCTGTTCACCAAGAAAGTAACCTTCAAAGTCTTATTTTTCCCTCTTTTTTTGAGCATTTTCCAACCAGTTACTTGACTTTTGGGTCCTTTGTCAAGAATAGGGTATAATCTGGTGATCTGTATGTTCTAAGTTCCTTCAAAGTGGCCCAATCAAGGGTGAGGAGTTTACTTCTCAGAAGCCTCCAGCTCTGCCATGCCTCAGGACCATGCTCATGATTCACATCAGATGCTCAGTTCCTCCAGGGGCTTTGGTGGGGATGCGGGGGGACAACCACCATTCAGGGCTATAGTTCAAATCAGCTTCTCAATTCCCCCAGGGGCTTTAAGATGAGCTGTTCCAAAATGAACCCTGGCTGCTGCCACTGCCACTGCAGCTGCCTGCTCCGCACTGCTGCTGTTGCCACTGCCAGCACCTGGTCCAGGGCTAGGGGAGGAACCTGCTGCCTTCTCTTTCTGGTTGAAAAAGCCCTCTCATTGACTTTTGGTGCCTCTGGATTAAGGGATCTGTGAGCCACCACTGCTGCCAAGTGTTTGGTCCCCGAGGACTGCTCCAGTCTTGCTTCTCCTAGAGCTGCATGGACAAGGCTGGGCTGGGCTCCACTCCACATCCAGTGCAACAGATCTTTCCTGTTGGCCTTCCAGGTCATCCTGGGTTGGAATTCTCCTTGACTCCATTTTTCAATGACTTCTGCTGCTCTATAATTTTTTGAGAACCTTTCTTTGTAGGTATTTTATGGGCTGTGGAGGAAGAGCTAGAGTATGTGTATCTTTCTCCACCCTCATCTTGACTCTGTCCTTCAATGAAAATACATTATAAACTTTAAATATTACCTCATTGATTATCTTAAGCTCTCATTTTAATTATTCTTTTCATAAAATCTTAAATTTCTTATATATTTCAAGTGGATGCTACATTGTTAACTATGAGACAGTCTGTATTTGACTTCACAGACAATGCATATAATATTTAGCATTCACAGGAATTCAAAAAGAGGTTAAGAAACATGAAGTATGCCATTAATATATCAGACCCACCTTGAAAGAAGAGAACTGATCTTGAGTGTCATGGATAAGACAACCCTCTCTCAGTGAATTCTTCTTTGCCAAAGAATCTCCTAGGACTCCTTAAAACTTGTGGACACATTGTGGTTTCAGCTCACATCAAAAGATAAACTTCCCTCATGAACTTACAAATCCCATCTAGAAAGAACAAAACCATCTGTGTAACCTACCGAACCTACTCGCCCCAAATTGGACAATACAATAGAGTATGTGAAAAGCATTTTTTCTTTCAGAAAAGAAAGTATCAGAATATCTCCCTCAGGAAAGTTCAGTGCTTGAACTCTCAAATTCAGGATGTCCTGAACTTGGATTAACCACAAGGCCACTCTCAAAGCGGCTTTACTGACTTCCTCAGTTAAGTCTTAGGATCAGAATTGAAATGCTTTGGAAACTGTCTACCTTTGGGGAGTTGAAAGGAGAGAAAATATTTTTTCTTGGTATAAATTTTTGTGGAGTAGTATAAGAAAATGCTTTTTCTTAATATCATAATGTGATATATTTTTATGTATATATTTTCTTAGTTTTATAGGAATGCGTTTCATTGCAATAAAATTAGAAATGATTAAAAGATAAAAAAAATTATCCTGTCAAAGTTTTCACGCTATTAAAATGGCATCTTGAAAAATACGAATCTTTTTTATATAATTTATTTCTTTTCAGTTTTCAATATTCAGTTCCACAAGATTTTGAATTCCAAATTTTTTCCCCATCTCTCCCCTCGCCCCACCCCAGAACATCATGCACTCCAAACATCCTTTTCCCCAGTCTGCACTTCCTTTTATCACCACCCCTGCTCCCATCCTCCTCTTCTCTGTTTCCCTGTACTGCAAGAATGTATATTGCTGGTACATCTTATTTCCCTGTAACATGCAAAAACCATTTTTAACATTCATTTTTAAAGTGTTGAGTTCCACTTTCTCTGACTTTGTCCCTCCCCACTCTCTCTCTTTGAGAAAGCAAGCAATTTGATTTAGGTCACACATGTATAGCTACACTTTCATAGTAGTTACACTGTGAAAGACTAACCACATTTTCCTCTATCCTGTCTTGTCCTTTCTCTCCCTTGACCTCTCCCCCCTCAGTGGTGTTTGTTTCTGATTACCCCTTCCCCAGTCTACTGTCTCTTCTATTTTTCTTTCTCTCCCTTGACCTCTCCCCCCTCAGTGGTGTTTGTTTCTGATTACCCCTTCCCCAGTCTACTGTCTCTTCTATTTTTCTACCTTTCCTATTCCCTCCCCCCACCTTCCTGCAGAGTACTGCAGATTTCCATACTCAATTGAGTGTGTATTATCCACCACTTTAGCCAAATAGGATGAGAGTAAGGTTCACTCATTCCTCTCACATCCATCTGCTTCCCTTCCATTGTAAAAGTTTTGTCTTACATCTTTTATGTGAGTTGTCTTATAACACTCTACTTTTATCTTTCTCCCAGTACACTCCTCTCAACACTCAATTTTATTTTTAGGCACCCTCCTTTCATAGTCACCTCACCCTATGCCCTCTCTCTGTATACATATACACACATACAAACACATATACACACTTATATGTGTACATACACATATATACATTAACATATATGAGTCTGGGGCTGGAGCCAAACCACTTTCCTCTCTCACCCACATGAGAGAGCTTTCCCACTGACCTTTGAAGCTGTCTTTGGCACTTTTTGTCTGAGAAGTCTAAAAACCGAAGTTGATACTCGGGATTCAGCACCCTGAGGCCTCCTGCAGTAATGTCTCTGCTAGCGTAGTGCATACTTGGCTGTGCTGCACTCAAAGTCCAATGCAAGAGACCCATCCTATCAGCTTTCCAGATTTTCTTGGATTGGAAATATGTTTCATTCTGTCACTTTCTGGCTTCTGCTGCTCTATAATTTATTTAGAGTCATTTCTGCAGGTATTTTAAGGGGATTGGGAGGAGACCTCAACTTCTAGTTTGATGAATTTTGTCTGCCCTAATAACTTTTTAAATAATACTATGTCTAAATGATTGAATAGATCAAAATTGAGAAGTCTGAAGTAGATAGCAGCCAAACCAAGAGTCTATTATCTGATCCCAGAGGAAGCTATCAGTAGGCTACAGAAAGACAGTATTTGGAGGATTGACCACATACATACTAATCTATTTTTTTAAATTCATGCTTGTTTCAAACTGTTGATGATTCTCTGTAAATGTCCATTAATCTGCAGAAAAACATGTTTACCTTTACACCATTAAGTACTTGAAACATTTCCAAATTAGTAAGATACACCATAAGTCACATTATAAAGTCAAAGTCCTTAAGAATAGCATAACCTCTGTATTATAACTCATTGAAGGAAGGCATTAATACAATGTTACTTTATTTTGTCTGAATGATTACCTGTAATAAATGGACTTTTCCTTAAATCGATTAGTATTATCTAGCTAAAACTTACCAGCAAGCATCTAAAATGGGGTAAACTGCAAGCCTCCTCAATAAGATCAGAGGTGAAGCAAGGATGCCCATTACAACCACTATTACTAAATATTATACTAGAAATGCTACCTGTAGCAGTAAGGGAAAAATAAAATTAAAAGAATTAAAATAGGAGATAAGGTAACAATATTATCACTGTTTCCAAATGATATGATGGTAAAATTAGAACACCCTAGAGTATCAAATAAAAATTAGTTGAAATAATTACCTTCAACAAAGTTGGAAGATATAAAAGAAACACACACAGATCACTAACATTTCTACATGTTACCAACACAGCCCAGGATCAAGAGATAGAAAGACAAATTCCATTTAAAACAACAGTTTGTTTGTTTATTTTTTCAGTCTTTCACTCATGTCCAACTCTTCATAGGCCTGGTTGGATTTTACTTAGCAAAGATACTGACTGATTTGCTATTTTCTTTTCCAGCTCATTTTACAGATAAGGAAACTGAAGGAAATAGCACTAAGTGACTTCCTCTGGGTCACACAGTGTCTGATTAGTGTCTGAGGCCAGGTTTGAACACAAGATCATGAGTTTTCTACTTTCTATCCCTCCTCACACACACACCCCAAAATATAGACAATATAAAGAATTTAAGAGTTTAATTGTTAGATATCTGTAGCAACTATGTGAACACAATGAAAAAAACACATTTTGCTCAAATGAAATTTGATCTAAACAAAGTGTTCATGGGTAAACTGAGCTGATATAATAAAAAAATGAAAATACCATCATAATTGATTTACTTATTCAGTGTCCTCGCAAACTATAAAAATGTATTTTATAGAACTAGAAAAGATTAATAATGAAATTAATCTGGAAGACCAAATGGTCAAGAATATCAAGGGAATCCATTAAATAATATGAAGGAATGCAGCCTAAAACAGTGCCAGATTTCAAAATATATTACAAATCAGCAATCATGAAAAAAATATTATATTGGCTAAGAAGTAGAATGGTTGATCAATGGCATACTAGGTGCATAATACAGAATGCTAAACGATCTTAATATTCTTGAGCTTGATAAAATCAATGCTACAAGTTTTTAGAAATGGAATTAGATGATGACCAACTGTGAATCGCAGCTACTCTCATCAACATAATTATCCAAGAGAATTCCAAAAATTTATGGTCAAGGATTCTATCCACTTCCAGTGAATGAACCGAGGAAGTCTGAATGCAAAGTCAATCACAGTTAAAAACAAACAAACAAACAAACCTCTTTTCTTCTTTTTTTGGGCTCTTTTCATTTGCAAAATGACTAATATGGAAATATGTTTTCCATGACTATTCATGTATAATTTATATAAAATAACTTGTTTCTCAAGGAGGAGTGAGGGGAGAAAGGGAAGGAGAATTTGGAACCAAAAATGTTGAAATGAATGTTAAAAATGTTGTCATGTGTAATAGGAAAGAAAAAAATATTTAAAAAATTAAATAATTGTTTATCTATAATAATCTTAATAATCTAGTAAAAGAGTATTCCAGATACGTGAAAGGAGGAATAGATAATTTTAAGTTTTATTTGTGATGTTTGGGAAAAAATAGGCTGTAAATCTATGATTTAGAATGGATTGTAGAAAAAATTATTTGAAATTAGATTTCCTGAAATTAGATTTCTCTATCTGCTTGACTGAGAAGGCATAAAAGAATGGTTTCCCTCATGAAAGAAAAAACAGCACTTTGCCCTCAGGTACATAAGAAAAAAATATTCTTTCATATTGGACAATTGGGTGACTTTTCTATTCAGATACGTGATTGAGTACAGCACTTGTCTAATGCTATAGTAAAAGTGTGGGAGCAATAAGGTGGACTCTGGTGTCCTTCATTTTCGTAATAGTCAGGATAGGTGTGTCATGTGTCACCCACATAACTATTATAGTAGTTCTTCTGCTCATCTCAAAGCCATCTGCACAAGAGTCCACATTATAAGTCCAGCAGCTTCAATCAACAGATTATTAAATTTGGGTTTTTTAGATAGAAGAGGAAATGAAAAACTCAAAGATTTAATCTTTTTTATACTGAGAATGCTCAGGCTTATCTATAGCTAGCACTTCTTATCTCTCTTATTTTCTTAATTTCAATTCATTTCCATAATTATTGAATTTTTATTATTTGTGCTTATTTCATCCCTCTATTTATAGTAACAGAAATAATTTTTACGATGTATTTGTATCTACTTTAGTGTATGGCACAGCAAATAACATATGATAAAACTCCTCCACTGGAACTATAATTTGTCTTTTCAATAAGAGTATTTCCTTGAATAATGAAGACAGTAATAGACTTGCATCTGTCTAGATTTGGAGGCAGATTATGGCTCAGGGGACAGAACCTTGAGCCAAGAGTTAGAATGTTCTGAGTTCAAATCTGACCTCAGAGACTTACTATGTGACCCCTTAACCTCTGCTTACCTTAGTTTCCTGAAGAAGAAAATGAAAAACCACTCCAGTATCTTTTCCCAGAAAAACCCAAGGACAATATGATCCATGGGTCCATGAAGTAACTGACATGAGTGAACAACTGAACAGATACATGGATATAGTATACACACATATGTGTATATTTGTGTGTGTGTATATATATATTTACAGATAGATAGATAGATGGAAAGATAGATACAGACATATGTTCTTGGAGATAAGCAGTATTGGTTTTTCATCCAAGTGTGCATCATAGCCTCAAGCAGTGATTCTCAACGTTTTTATTCCATGAAGACTACTTTCAACAAAATATATATTGTGAATGCTAGGATCATTTAATATGATAATCACGATATTATTTTGAATTAATTAATTAAGTGCTTGCAATAATTACAATGACTTTTGCCTTGAAAAATTCTAAATCATTTCAAAAATTAGTCACAGTTCTTCAAATGTGTACATATATTTGTAAAAGAGGCAAAATATATTTGGAACATAAGTGGGCATTTACTCATTGCTTGAGGCACAATTAAAAAATTTCTAGTGCCAATCATTTGGAATTGGATATATAAAACCCATAGAAAGGGAAAACAACAGAGAAAGAGTGATCATCTTGAAATATTTTCTGGACATTAATGTAGAATACATATTATATGTCTATAGATATTGGTCCCAAAAGGCAGAATTAGAAAGAGTGTGTGGAAATATCAGGGAAGCAAATATCATTTTGGTATGACAGGATTCATAAAAACTGTAGCTATCCAAAGATTCAGTGGGCTGCCTCATTGTAGATTTTCTTTTTATTCCCTATATATGTTTATTTTCAGCTTTCAACATTCACTTCCACAAAATTTTGAATTTCAAATTTTCTCCCCACCTTCCCCCATCCCTCTACACAGCATGTATTCTGATTTCCCTTTCCTCTAACCTGCCCTCCTTTCAGTCATTCCCCATTGCTTATCTCCTTCCCCGTTATTTTCCTGTAGAGTAAGATAAATTTCTATACCTATTGCCTATATATCTTATTTTGAAGTTTCATGTAAAAACAATTTCTAACATTAAATTTTAAATCTGTGAGTTCCAAATTCTCTTCCTACCCATTCTCTTTGAGAAGGCAAGCAGTTCTATAAAGGTTATACATTTGTGGTCATGCAAAACAAGTTCACTATAGAGATGTTGTGAAAGAATAACTATATTTATTTCTATCCTGTCCTGCTCTCTGTTTATTGAATTGTCCGCTTGGAATTGTTCCCCTATCAAAATATTTGCTTCCAATTACCTTTTCTCTCAATCTACCATCTCTTCTATTATCCCCCATCTCTTATCTGCTTTCCCCGTGCTTTCGTGTAGGCTAAAATAAACTTCCATACCCAATTGTGTGTGTATGCTATTCCCTTCTGAAACCAAATCTGATGAAAGGAAGACTCACTTATTCCTTCTCAACTTCCCCTTTTTCTCCTCCATTGCAAAAGCTTTTTTTTTTTTTTTACTTCTTTTACATGAGATGAGTTACTACATTTTACCTCTCCCTTCCTCTTTCCCCTAGTACATTACTTTCAGCCCTTAATTTTCATTTTTAGATATCATCCCTTCAAATTCAGGCACCGTGGGCCCACTCTGTCTGTCTGTCTTTCTCTGTATATATGTTTACATACATATACACACATGCATATATATGTATTCCCTACAACTCTCCAAGTACTGAAAAAGGTGTCATGAGTTACAAATAATATCTTTCCCTGTAGAAATGTAAACAGTTCAACTTTAGTAACTCCCTTTTATTTTCTTTTTCCTGTTATATTTTCAAGCTACTCTTGATTCTTGTATTTGAAAGTCAAATTTCCTATTCAGCTCTGGTCTTTTCAACAAGAATGCTTAGAAGTCCTCTGTTTCATTGAAATTTTATTTTTCCCCTGGAATAATATACTCCTTTTTGCTGGATAGGTGATTCTTGGTTTTAATCCTACCTCCACTGGCCCCTGGAAAATCATATACCAAGGCTACTGATCCCTTAATGTAGAAGTTGCTACGTCAGATATCATAATTATACTGATTGGGTTTTCACAATACTTGACTTGTTTCTTTCTGGCGGTTTTTAAGATTTTCTCCTTGACTTGGTAACTGAAATTTGGATACAATATTCCTAGAAGTTTTCCTTTTGGGATCTCTTTGAGGAGGTGACCAGTGGATTCCTTCCATTTCTATTTTAGTGTCTGGTTCTAGAATATCAGGGCAGGCTTCCTTAATAATTTCTCAAAAGATAATGTCTAGGTTCTGTTTTTGATCATTGTGTACCAGTCATCAAATAATTTTTAAATTATCTCTCCTGGAACCATTTTCCAGATCAGTTCTTTTTCCATTGAGATAGTTACCATTGTCTTCTATTTTTTTCATTCTTTTGGCTTTGTTTTACAATTTCTTGATTTGTCATAAAGTCATTAGCTTCTGTTTGCTCCTTTCTAATTTTTAAAGAATTATTTTCTTTAGTGAGCTTTTGGACCTCTTTTTCTATTTGGTTCATTTCACTTTTTAAGGCATTCTTCTCTTTATTGGCTTTTTCTACCCATTCTGTAATTTTGATTTGTCTAATTTTAAAGCTGTTATTTTTCTCAGCATTTTGGCGGGTTTCCTTTAGCAAGCTGTAGACTCATTTTTTTTTCTTGATTTTCTTGCCTCATTCTCATTTCTTTTCCCAATTTTCCCTCCATTTCTCTTAAATGATTTTCAAAATTCTTTTTGAGCCTTACCATGGTCTGAGACTAATTCATATTTTTCTTAGAGGCTTTGGATGCAGGAACTTTGGCGTTGTCTCCTTCTGGCCATATATTTGATCATCCTCCTCACCAATGACATAAGAAAATACCTCTTCCTCAAGAAAGTAAGAATTTATAGTCTATTACTCCTCTCATTTGCTCATTTTCCCAACCAGTTACTTGACTTTTGAGCTTTGTTAAGTGTAGGGCTCCAGAAGTAGCCTCTACTTCACCAGTGGCTGCAGCTCCCCATGGATTGGGGCCAGGACTGGGGTAGAGGCCAGTCCACACTCCTCTCTCAGCCTGGTGAGAGACTCTTCACACTGACCTTTGAACCTATTTTAGCACTTGTAGTTTGAGAAATCAGGAATCCACAGCAGCCACCAGTGATTCGATTCACTAAGACTTAAGGTCTGCTCCTGTTCTATCCCTACCTACATGGCCCATTGGGATAAACCCTTGCCATCCACCTTTTAGAATGCCAAGACCTGGTAATTTGATTCTGTCTGTCATTTGGTGACTTGTGATGCTCTCAAATTTGTTTAGAGTCATTTTTCATGGATTTTTGAGGTTTGAGGAGAGAGGTGTAGCAGGTACCCGCTTCTCCTCCACTACCTTGCTCTGTCTCTTGCTCCACAGAGATTTTCAATAGGAATATCCACTTCTTGGGGTTATTTAGAAGAGAAAATTAATCTAGTATACATGAATAAATAGCCTGTGAGGTCCCTACTAACTGTCAGGTTCTATAGTCCCTTGATCTCCTGTCTTATTCTTTAGCCATATCCATTCATAAAGATCTGTCTATTATTTTTCTATATTATTATACTTAATAATGTATATTTGTAGTGTATATTTGTAGATGGATATATATTAATGTGCCCAGTACCAATCTAGTAATTTTTTATGAAAATTATTATTATTTATGACCAAAGTTGAAAAGAGGAGTTCCACAGTCCTATAAGCAATTTATTTGAATCTTGGTATATTACTAAAAGGAAATATTCATTTGAGTTATTGTTGTGGTATGAGATATTTAGGGAAAACTAGTATCTCTGGTGTAAGGGATGGCTCATTTCCACTTTTGCTGTCCACGTAATTCATTCATCTCTCATATATGGATTGAAAAAAAATTTGATATGTGCAGCAGTGAGTGCAGCTTTGTAAACTGTTTCAGAAGATCGGTCAAACAGGTTGAGGGCAAATAAGGAAGTCACAAGACCATTAGTGAGTTAGGGGGATGCCTACCCCAAGCGTGTGAAAACTTCCCTCTTAAAATTGGTGGATGACAAAGAAAATGCTCCAACAGCTATTAAGGAACCTGAAGCAAGTGCTGAGGAATGCTAAGAGCTTAGGTGGACATCAAAGACACCAAGGTCATCCACTGCATCCTGAATTATTACGAATTTTAGCACTTGTCACTGGACTCTGGAAGAGAGAGCGAGACTGACAATTTTGTGCAACCTTCCCTCACTTAAGTCCAAGTAATGCACTAGTCAAGAGACATGACCCATATATTTTAACATGTTTTTGCCTACCTTTTCAAGATTCACAAATGTAGAGACATCTCTGCTAAAATGTTCATGTAAACTGTTTGTTTTCCTTTATTTTTCTTATTTGATTTTCAAAATCATTTCTGAGCTCTTCCATAGCCTGTGATAAATTTGCATTTTTCTTGCAGGCTTTGGATATAGGAGCTTTGACTTTGTTGTGTTCTTCTCAGTGTGTGTTTTGATCTTCCTTTTCACTAAAGTTTCAATGACCTGGCTTTTTCTTCCAATTTTTTGATCATTTTCTGAGCTTATTATTTGACATTTTACCTCTTTGTTAAGATAGGGCTCTGATTCCAGGGGGGATGGCACACTGTCCCAAGCTTCAGGGATTTTGTGCAGCTGTTTTCAGAGATAATTCTAGGACCTGTAAGTTTTCAATTCTTTAAAGGTAGTATGATCTAAGGAGAGGTGTGTGTCTGTGGCCTGTGCTCTGCTCTGTGAATGACCACAAGCCCTCTTTTCTGCCTTGGAACTATGAGGAGAAAGCAGAGGAGAGTGCCTTCTCTTCTGCTGCCACAAGCTCTGATACACCAGTGCTTCTCCTCACCCCAGGACCATCACCCATGAATGTGACCCATTTCCAAGTATGGAAAAAACAATAGAGTCCTCCCTTAGTGCTAGCAAAGAGACCCCTGTAATATCCTTCTCACCATTTGTTTCATCCCTTTACCATCTGTGGGCTGAGAGCTCCCTGAAGCAGCCACCCCTGCTGACTCAGTCACACCTAAGGTCTGTGCCTGGTTTACTGGGGCCAGAGCTGAACTGTGTTCCTCTCTCACTCAGGTTCAACAGACTTTTCCTACCGACCTTGTAAATTTTCTTTGGTGTTTGTGGGTTGATAACTCTGAAAACTGCCATAGCTGCCAGTGATTCAGTTTCCTGAGGCCTGTTCCAGATTTGCTCGGGTTTGACTGTGCTGGCCAACCTGTACTGGACTGCACTCCTCTCTCAGTCTAGTACAAAAGACCTTTCCTTTTGACCTTCCTGGTTACCTTTGAATGGAATTCATTTTAATCTATCTTTTTGCGGGTTTTGCAGCTCTAGAAATTGTTTAGAGTCATTTTTGCAGGCGTTTCAAAGCATTTGGAGGAGAGTTCAGTTGAGTCCCTCCCTTTACTCTGCCACCGTGGATCTGCCCTTCACATGAACTATTTGTGCCTGACCTATAGTAGAGCCTTCCAAGCTCATATTGGTTTGGTTAGCCATAGTCAGATGCACTTTATTTTGGTTCCAACATAATGATGTCAATTTGATCCTCTTTGAAAATGAAGGACAGAAACCAATCAACTAGGGTGGGGGGGGGGTGCAAGGAAATATCCCTTGGCAAGGGTGGGGTTAATTTGAGGGAAGGCAAATCATTGTTTCACCCACCTTCAGATCTCTCACAAAGTTTGGAGCCACTTACAGCCTGGCCCAATACTGTGAGATAAGGGCTATAGAGACTTTCCCCAACATATCGTAATATTGTCAATTTCCTTATTCTGTCTCATTGTCCACCTCTGTTAGTCTTCTATATGGAAGATTTAATATTGATGAGTCATAGTAATTTGGGTTCTTTATTTTGGTGCAAATTAAGGGAAATAATTTACATGGAAGCACATGATACTCTCTTAGAAGGAAGTTAAAAGAATTTCTAGGGAATATGGAGTCATGTAAAAGAAAATGAAGACTTTAGATACAGAGGTGATATTTATACCACTACTTCCATTTGAAGGCAGAACCTTTTGAAAGAATGAACATCTGCTTAAGAGAATGGTGTCTGAGAGTAAGAATTGAATATCTCATTACTTGGCTTAAAATATTTGTACTTAACCTGGGGTAGAGTATACCTAATGTGCACTGGTAAAATATATATTTGTCTTTAGTCCTGCAAATCTAATCAAGGGGCTCTTAAATTGAAAAGGCAGGTGGAGGGATGAAGTTGTTGACAAATAACATCAAGGCTATATATCACAGAAAGTCAGTATGACATAGAAAGAAAAATAACAGCATAGACTCCCTGTAATTCACAGGAGACAAAACCCAAGAAATGTACCAATAATAAAACAAATGAGAAGAGTTGGGAGAGGAAATAGTGTAGTATTTTAAATTAAGAATCTACACCAATTAAACCAGCAATTATTAAACACTTATATTAGCATTAATCTAAGTGCTATGAGATACACATAAAAATGCAAGAATCTTTCAAGGAAATTGAGAACATTTAGGGGAAAATTAAGAGAAAGAGAAACAGAAATGATACTGTGCTGGAATAAATTATAGCATACTTGGACAGAAATGCAAAAGCAGACAGATCCCAAGACTGCTAGAAAGGCACTACATAGGTATGATGGGAGACTACATTTACCTGACTATCTGCAGGGACATTCTTAGGGAAAAGCTGAATGTCTTAATAAACACACTTTTTATGAGTGAATTTATTGACTTGGTAGGGGGGGATCTCTTTAGCAGTCATATAATTTATTAGTCCTATTATGGAACATAAAAATGCAGATAAATATTAAAACAAAATGTGGAACTTTGTGATGAGGATTGCACATCATTACCTCTTTCTTCATTTCTACACTCTCTTTAAGGACAGTCTGATATGTGCCACTTAAAGAAAAGACAAAGAAAGGTGATATTAAGTAGATTCTGAACTTAAGCTTTCTAAATGCTATGATTGCTGTAGGTCTCTTCTCATATCCAGTGAGCTTCAGTTATCTACCACACTCTCCAAACCCTCTATTTACTGTTATATATAACACTACCCTTCATCCCTCATTCAGTCTTTTTCCTAGGCCTACCAATTTCACCTTTGTAACACCCCTCCCACATCTTTCCTCTAATACTGCTACCACTTTGGTGTAGGCCCTTATCAACTTTTACCTAGGCTATTGTTAACAGCTTGGTGGTTCATTACTTGGCTATGAATCTCTCTCCATTCCATTCCATTCTACAATTTACTACAAAGCTTTCTAAGAGAGCAGTTTTGACCAGCTCAACTTCCCATCATTAATAAAGTCCAGTTAATCCCTATCATTTCTAGGATCAAGTGTATGGTACTCTGTTTAGTGTTCAAGGTCATTCACACTTTGCTCCCTTCTCTAATGCCTTTCCTATCTTCTTTTATCTTATACCCCAAACACATCTTCTCATATCTAATAAAACTGGCCACCTGGCTGTTCTTTAAACAAGACACTCCATTTATCAATCTTAGACATGTTCACTAGCTGTCACCCTTTCTGTGTTATTGTCCCTTCTCATCTCAATTTCTTGACTTCTTTATCTTACTTCAAGTCCCAACCAAAATCCTACCTTTTATGTGAAGCCTTTCCCGGTAACTCTTAATTTTACTGCCTTCTCTCTTTTAATAACTTTCTATTTATCCTAAGTATAGCTTATTTATAAATAGATGTTTGCAAGTTGTCTCCTCTCTTAGATTGTAAACTTCTTTAGGGCTTTCTTTTTAAAATCCCCTTGCTTACGCAAGCATTTATCATAGTGTCTGCCATATAATAAGGCCTTAATAATTGCTTATTGATTAACTGTTACTCTCCACCATGCCCATCTGTTTGTGTATCACTTTCACTTATCTCCCTTGTCTGCTGTCCCCAAACTAAGTAAGAAGTACCAGGAACCCACAGAGAGTTTTTTTTCCTTTTTCCTGAATGCCTGATAATAACTTGGCATAAGAATTCTTTAATAATCCAAGAAGGTCCTTTGAGCTTTGTGATCTTGTGGAGCTCTTTCAATACCATGCTTACATGTCCTGCAGTAACTTATTTGAAAAGTTCAGGGCATTTCGTCTTTAAAATCTATCCATTGTAACTAATACTACGAAGAATAAATTAAGACAGGATTAGGATCAAAAGTTTATTCTAATAAAATTTCGATTGTAATGAGAGAACAATAAATATACATAGAGATAAATGGATTGATCAATTTATTAGATAGATAGATAGATAAAGCATAACTTGTGCTGGGCACGTAGGCAAAATCAAGTAAAAAATAAAGTTCCTCTCTTCATAGAACTCACACTATAAAGGGGGACTAGAAAAGAAGAGGAGGATGTAAAGTGGAATTATATGAAGAAATCCAGAAAGTGAGGAAGGTTCATATAGAGTAACATGAAAGCTCCCTTATCTGACGCCTAAATGTTTCTGACCACAGAATACAAAGGAAAGAGGTTGTAATTATGGGTATAGTGGTAAGAGTATGATATGATAACTTATGGGATAGCTCTCCCTGACTCTATGGATGTTTTCTACTTACACTAAGTAGAGGTGGAATTAGAAAGCTTAAACATGTGAAAGTTTAGGACATTTCTTTGTGTATTAGTTAGATCTTGCTTTGATGTCATCCTCTTCACCTTATATTATCATGTAGGCACTGAACAATATTTTCCTTGAAATTATATTACTGAATTATCTATTTTAAATGTTATTCAAAGCAATGTTTTTCATTTTCCTTTAACATATACCCAGACACTTATCAAAATAATTGCAGCATCCGAACAGGACATTTCTTTTGTAAATGAAACAAAATTAATCATTTAATTTTTCCTTCCTCTTTTTAGTTAACAAGCATTGATTTTCTTTTCCTCCTATGACTTCCTTTATTTCTAAAGGCAAATAATTTGCCAGGGGCAGAGCCAAGATAGTGGAATAGAAGAACAGACTTGCTCTAGCTCTCACCACATAGCACATAAAATAAATTTAAAAATTACTCTCAACAAATTTTAGAGCAGTATAAACCACAAAATGACCGAAGGAAAGATATTTGTAGCCCAAGATAGGCTGTAAGGCCAAAAGGAAAGGTCTATCACACTGAACTCAGAGTGGAGCACAGCCAAGCCTTTTCTGCACATCACATACAAGACTGGAGCAAACTTCAGGGCACAGAATCATTGGAAGTCGTTGCAATTTCCAGATTATCAAACAATAAACACCAAAGACAGCTTCAAAGGTCAATGAGAAAGCTCTTAAAAGGGTACAGGGTCCAGTCCTGGCCACAGGGTGGCAACAATCATTGCCTCAGCAGTGTCCATTTTTGGAGCCTTCCACCTAAAGACCCTGGGGGAACTGAACAATTGATCTGAGTCTCAGTTCTGAGTGGTGGTGCTAGGGAGAGGAAGAACAGTGCTGGTGGAGCTGGTGGAGCCTCTGGAGAGGGAATCCTTCCTGCAGATCTTGGGCAGAAAACTTGTGGTTGCTTCCAGACCAGAGAGCAGGCCAGGAGAGGAGTAAACTCCTCTCCCTTGATTGTGCCATCTTGTAGGAATTGAGAACTTACTGGTCCCTAGAGTATACCCTCCAGTTGAATAGGACTCAAAAATCTTAGAAAATGCCCCCAAAAGGGAAAAATAATACTATAGAAGGCTACTTTCTTGACTAAAATGTATTTTCTTCCATCCTTTAAGATGAGGAAGAACACAGCATACCATCAGAGCAAGGTATTAAGTCAAGGCTTTTAAATCCAAAACCTCCAAAAAACAGGGAAAGGTTGTAGGCCATGGAAGAGCTCAAAAAGGATTTTGAAAATCAAGTAAGAGAGGCTGAGGAAAAATTTGGAAAAGAAGTGAGAGTATTGTAAGAAAATAATGAAAAGGAAGTCAACAACTTGCTAAAGGAGACACACAAATGTTGGGGAAACTAACACCTTTAAAAATAAAATAACACAAATGTCAAAAGACATCCAAAAAGCCAATGAGGAGAAGAAGGCTTTAAAAAGGAGAATGAGCCAAATGGAAAAGGAGACTCAAAAGCTCACTGAATAAAATACTTTTTAAAAAATAAATATGGAGGAGATGGAAGTAACTACTTTATGAGAAACCAAGAAATTACAAAACCAAACCAAAAGAATGAAAAAATGGAAGATATTGTGAAATACCTCAGTGAGAAAAACAACTGACATGGAAAATAGATCCAAAAGAGACAATTTAAAAATTATGGGGCTATCTGAAAGTCATGATCAAAAAAAAGAGCCTAGACATCATCTTTCATGAAATTATTAAGGAAAACTTCTCTGAAATTCTACAACCAGAGGGTAAAATAAAAACTGAAAGAATGCGTCAATCACCTCCTGAATGAGAGCCAAAAAGAAAAACTCCTAGGAATATTGTAGCCAAATTCCAGAATTCCTTGATCAAGGAGAAAATATTTCAAGCAGCTAGAAAAAAAAACAATTTGATTATTGTGGAAATACAGTCAGGATAACACAAGACCTAGCCCCTTTTACATTAAAGGATTGAAGAACTTGGAATATGATATTCCAGTCAAAGAAACTAGGATTAAAACCAAGAATCACCTACCCAGCATAACTGAGTATAATCTTTCAGGGAAAAGCAATGGTCATTCAATGAAATAGAAGACTTTAAAGTATTTTTGAAGGAAGACTAGAGCTGAATAGAAAATTTGACTTTCAAAGACAAGAATCAAGAGAAACATGAAAAGTTAAACAGGAAAGAGAAATCATAAGGAATTTGCAATTGAAGTTGAACTATTTACATTCCTACCCAGAAAGATAATATTTTTAACTCCTGAGACTTTTCTCAGTATTTGGTTAGTTGTGGGGATTATAGACATATAGACAGATGGCACGAGGTGAGTTCAATAGGAAGGGATGATATCTAAAAAATAAAATTAAGGAGAAAGCAAGAAATGGAATGGGGTAAATTATCTCTTATAAAAGAGGCAAAAAATATCTTTTTCAATGAAAGTAAAAAGGGCAGAGGTGAGAGAGAAAATGTCAAGCTCACTCTCATCACATTTGGCTTAAGGAGGAAATAACATGCAATTTAGTATGAAAATCTGTATTATACCACAGGAAATTAGGGGAAAAGGAGATAAGTAGGGTGTGAGGGGATCATAGAAGGGAGGGCAAATGGGACGAGGGAGCAATTAGAAGCAAACTCTTTTGGGGATGGTACAGGTCAAAAGATAAAATAGGATAAATGGATTGCAAAATAGGATGGTCTTCCACAACACGACTCTTATGAAAGTCTTTTGCATAACTACACAGGTATAGCCTATTTTGAATTGCTTGTCTTCTCAGTGGGAATGGGTGGGGAAGGAGGAAGGGAAAGAAATTGGAACTGAAAGTTTTATCAATGTATGTTGAGAACTGTTTTTTCCATGAAACTGGGAGATAAGAAATACAGATAATGGGGTATAGAAATCTATTTTTTCCTACAAGAAAAGAGAGAAGATGGGTATGAAAGAAGAGAGGGCTGTGATAAAAGGGAGAGCACATTAGGGGAAGGGATGGGGGGAAGGAAGAGATGGAGAGAAAATTTGGAGCTCAAAATCTTTTGCAAATGAATGTTAAAAACTAAAAATTAATTAAAAAATTTAAAGAAAGGAAAAAAGACAAGAAAACGATTTGCAACAAACATGAGGCATTAAGTAAAATAAACAGGGCATTATCCATGTTCAAAAATTTTAAATCAATTTAGCACACTTAAAATTTATTTAAGAAGTAAATCATTGTTCTGTATTTGTTTTAAATTGCTTTAAAATGTTCTATTGTTAGTATTGAAGCAGTAGAATTGAGAAGAAATGATGCCATTAGGCTATAACACCTGTCCTTTAGGTGACAAAAAGCTGCTATCTACAGCTGTGAAACAATGTCTAGTAGTAAGCCTGATACAACTATCAGATGAAACATGTATTACAGAACTCATTGAATTCACCTCTCTTTCTGTGTCTGCAAGTATCACAATCATATTATATAGCTAAGAAAAAAGTCATTATGAAACAGGAAGTGTTAAGGAGATTTTGATATCCTGAATCTGTTAATGCCCAGAGCTATGAGGCTCTTGAGAGTTGGAGAAATTGAATAATGGCAAACAGGATGACTACTGAGTTAAGTCCTACTAAATGGACACATGGTAGAGATACAACTCAATCTGGTAAGTATTTACTAAAAGTCAATTATGTGCAAGAAAACGTTTTAAACACTGGAAATGCAGAACCAAGGAAAATTTAATTCTGGCCCCAAGAAGGGTATTGCATTGAATGTTATGACTGTTCTACATTAGCAATTCAGTCCAAGTGAGGTCCATGGAGAATAACAACTACATAGAATATCATTGAAATTTCTACTCAAATTAAAATATTCTTTGTAAAAATCTTAAAAATGGAATAATAGATTGTTAATATAATTATCAATAGCAACCCTGAAGCAAACAATTTTAAGCCTTCCTGAAAAGAGAATAAACACATATTGCTAATTAATACGTGTCCTAATATTTGAAAATCTCCCCACGCCATTTGCAGAAGGGAACGCAGATTTGTCTGAAAAAGAGAAGATAGGTAGAGTGGTCAGAAAACTAGACTTCTTAGGTGACTGGCAATTAAGTTTTTCTCCCTTGCCTTATTCTACGCTAATCATATTCTAATTGATTTGCTTGCTTTTTAGTTCCTTTCTCTTTGAGATTTGGATAAAATATTATACAGCATTCTAAATTTGGGGAAAGGGGACAAGATGATGGAGAAAAGCCAGGAACCTACCTGAGTTCTACAAAATTCCCCACCAAACAACTTATATAACACCTCAAAATGAATTCTAGAGAGGCAGAACCCAAAAGAGGAAAGGTGTAGAACATTTTTTCCAGCCAAGACACCATACAAAATTGGAAATCATGGTGTGTCATGCCCAAGTAATAGTGGATCACAGTCCAACATGTGCTGTATCAGGTCAGGTCAGGTGCCAGCAGACTAATGGGAGAAACTGAAATAGCAGTGTCTGTTCTGAAACAGATGATAAAGGGTTCTGACAACTGTTTAGAAGGATATTATACGAGTCTCTTTACTGGAAATGTATGCAGGATTCTGTTGCATTGCCCACAAGTGAAGAGGAGTATTAGCACACCTGAACTTTCAGTTACAGGAAAATGAGGCCTCTGGCCACAGTTCCAGGACAGAGAATAGTGCTTCTTGTTGCTCACATACCAGAACACAGATGTAGTGAGTAGTAAACAAATCCCTCCTTAGATTACACCACTTTGGAAGAAATGAAAATTACAGTTCCCACTCCTCCACTAATTCTGAAAACATGTGCCTGCGCACATGCACGTGCGCACATGCACACGTGCGCGCGCACACATACACACACACACACACACACACACACACACACACACACCCTGAAGCTTGGAATAGTAACTTTTCCATCATTCATCTAGAAGAACCCAACCTTAAAATCAAGTAAAAATTCAAGATATTGCCAGGAAAAAATGAGCAAATAGGAACAACAATAATCTGACCATAGAATGCTACAGTGCAAAAGGGAAGATTGAAACACAAATTCAGAAGGCAACAATGTTGCAACTGCTACATCCAAAGTCTAAAAGAAAAATGGCAATCAGGGCAAAAATTTTTTTAAGGGTCAACCGTGAAGGGCAAGAAAGTTTAGGATAGAAAATAGGATGGAGAGAAATACATAGTAATCATAACTGTCAAAAAATAAATCAAGTTTACCTGATAAAGACCTTTCTTCTCAAATGTATAGAGACCTGAGTCAAATTTATAAAAATAAGAGTCATTTTTTAATTGATAAACAGTCAAAGGAAATGAAAAGGCAGTTTTCATAGAAAGTAATCAAAATTATCTCTAATATAAAAAAGACTTTAAATCCTTATTGAATGGAGATATGTAAATTAAAATAAATTTGAAGTACCATCTGATACCTACCAGGTTGTCTAATATGACAGAAAAGAAAAAGGACAGATGTGGGAGCAGATGTGGGCAATAGAGAAATTAAAGCATTATTCGTGCAGTATTGAACTGCTTCAACCATTAATGTAAAGTAATTTGGAACCATGTGGAAAAGGCTATAAAATCATGTATATCCTTTGACCAAGCAATTACCCTACTAGGGCTATATTAGAAAGAGATTTTTTTTAAAGAAGGAAAAGGACCTATATAAATAAAATATTCATATCAGCTCTTTAATGGTGACAAAGATCTAGAAATTGAGGAGATGTATATCCGTTTGAAAATGTCTGAACAAGTTATGGCAAATTATGTTGATGTGCTACAATTGTAATGTAAGAAATAATGAGCAAGATGCTCTTAGAAATAACTGGCACTTAAGTAAAATGAAATTAGCAGAACCACAACACTGTACACAATAAACATCAGTAAGGCAATTCTGAAGTAGTTATTATGAAAAATGCTATCCATCTCTTGAGAAAAAAATTGGAGTCTGCATGTAGATCAAAGCATTCTTTTAAAAATTACTTTTGTTCTTTTTTTTTGGATGGAGGGGGCTTTTTTCTTTTACAATATAACTAATGTGGAAATATATATTGTATTATCAAACATGTATAACCCATATCATATTGCTTGCCTTCTCAATAAGTGGGGAGGTAAAAGAGGGAGGGAGAGAATTTGAAACATGTTTCTAATACATGAGTATAGAAATTGTTTTACATGTAATTTGTGAAAAAAAATTTAAAAACAAAAGAAACCCAAAACACTACACTGAATTGTTCTTATTGCTGAGACAGTGTCGCCAACCCATTTCTTCCATCCATTGAGAACATGAGTCACTTTGGAATCAAAGGAACCCAATCCTGTAAGAATAGGAAGATAATCTCTTCTTTTAGCTTATTTAATCTCATTTAGTCCATTGACATGACTGTGTTTGGATTGTGGACAAATTACTATTCCCCCCCTCCCAAGCATGATTAGCTACAAAGTACTTTGCTGAAGGTTGTAATTATATATTACCTAGAATGACTCAGCAAATGTGTCCCTAGGATACTGAAATCAACAAAATGAAGGACATTGGTAAGAAATATGTCCTATTTTTCAAGATAAATGTGGTAATTTTACCTGCTGCAGCAGTGTGTATGATGTATTCAAGAACAACTATTATATTTGCTGATAGGTCTTATCAAACCCTTTTCAGACATTCTCATCCACTTTTGGGTTGCACCTGTCACTAAACTTTGAAATGTGTCTCCAAGACACTATAGCATGTGAAGGAGCCACACCCTGATAAAACCATCTTAACCATTGGCCTCAACCAGGTTGAAGGTAACCAATAGACCTCAAACACATTGGTGAGTTAGGGTGAAATCAACCCAAGTATGTGAAGACTTCTTTTAGCAGAATGTGTGGATGAGAGCAATTTGTTCCAACAGTCATGAAGGCAACTGAAAGGGACTCTGTGGTGTGCTTATAGCTTGGTCAGATATTAAAGACCTCAGTTATCATCTGCTATATTCTGGACCATTGTATTAGCAAGCACCCTAGCACACCCAGGATGGTCTGCTAGCACAGATTCTTTGAACTACTTTGCTAATGGAAAGATAATTTTTAAAGGGGTCAAAAATTCACTTTAATTACATTCTCTTCTTCAGGGGAAAGATTAGCACCATGAACATGGAGAAAATACAAGCAGATAAATTAGCACAAAGATCAACAGACAGGGCTCCTAATACCTGAACAAAGTAATACAACCACCTACATACATGATCAGATTAGGAGAGCAGAAACTTCTGACTTGGGAGGGGCTCCCACTTTACTTGGGCATACAGTTGACACTATTCTTCTTGAATTTTGTCCTGTCATTGGAATTTTATTACTCTGGAAGTGAGAAAGAGGCTGATGATTACACAACTCTGTCTCATTTAAAAGAGTTCATGCACAAGTCAAGACATCACTCGTCATCCACTTTGTTACCCTCAAATCATGATGTCACTAGTCCTCTTAAAAAGAAAAAACAACAAACTGCTGAAGTCCTCAGGAATTATTACTTCCTTTACTTAACTTTTTATTTAAGCCTACGTTAGTAGAAATACTAAAAATAAACTCCAAAGTGTCATGTGAATGCATAGTGCCAAGGAGTAATGATAGCTAGAATCAAAGTTAAATGCTCTACTGATGTTTGAACAAGTGCGATGATGTCAAGTCAGGGTCAAAGTACACTTCTCCTTCATAGAATTTACCAGAGTGGCACTCCTGAGACTCCTCAGTAAACAAGGTAAACAAACCAGAATAAATCCAGGGAAGACACTTGAAAGATACAGCTTAGCTCACAGTGAAGGTATATGAATTGGAGATTCCTGTTGTATGTAAGTAACCTTATTTTTTAAACCTTTTCATCATCTGGTTTACAGTAACCCCTGTATGCTCTCATAGAGTGGCAGAGAAGAGCTATTAGGGATATCATTTCAACTTTTTATCATTCATCATTTACCATTTTTTATCACTTAGCAGATGCTAAATTCACCCTTCCATTTTAAATGGATTATATGACTTTGAATTAAAAACACTGTATTAAAGTCCCAATTCTGCTGTTTAATATACATGGGACCTTAATCTTGTCCTTGAGTGTGACGAAAATTATTGAACTTTTGTAGCAGCAAGTACCCCAGCATACATAGGAGGGCCAGCTGTACAGGTTCTTAGATCTGCTTTTCTAAGGGGAAAGCAACTTTTCAGGATTCAGCAATCTATTTCAAATCCATTCATCAACAGAGAAAATATAAGCAGAGAAATAAAGAAAAACAGACAGGGTTTCTAACTATCTGACCATAAGCTAACTGATCAACATACAGATTCAACTGTCTGACCATTACATACATATATAGTTACAAGAGAGAGAAGCACCAACATCTGAGGGGGCATGGCTACCCAGAGTCTCATATAGCACATGACACTTCTTCCAAAGAGACCCCTCCCAAAGAGAATCTCACCTCAGAGTGACCCTTTTCGGAGTCAGATGTCACAACACTTGTGACCCAGTGTTTCATTAATTTACAAAAATTGTGGGCATTCCTACAAAGCAAGCCTCCCCTAACAAGCTCTCCTTAAGGGGGCCCCAGGCAAGGTCTATTCATGGTCAGGGAAGATCTAACTCTAATTAACATTATAACCTTGAATTAAAAGACATATTACAGTACCAACTCTGTGCAATAATAGGCATGTTAACCTTGGTCAAGCTATTTTATATCTCTAAATCTCATCCTATTCAAAAGTAAAATGAGGAGTTTGGAAATTTATTGAGAAAATTGAGAATGAGATTTCTTTTTTTCTTCCTCTCTGTATGTGAAATGTTTTGGTATTGCCCTCCACACTCCACAATTTCACCCCACTTTGAAAGATAGGTAACTGCATTCATTGCCAAGAATAAGGTTATAACTATGTCCTTCATTGCACCCTCTTATAAGCTACCCTCTAAATGAATTGAACAGATTATGCCCTTCATCATCCCTTTGCTCTTAGAAGTTTGATCTCTGTCTACTTACCTCACTTTTCCTTACCTATAAACACAAGCAAGTTTCACCAGTCTTAAAAATTATTCTACCATTGTTTCCTGACGTTTTGAGTATTATGGACCATTTTGGCAGTTCAGTGAGGTTTATGAACAACTTGGAAAAATGTTTGAAAATCAGCTAATAAACTCTAAATTTCATTTCAAAATTAGTTAAAATTTGATAAATTTTCCCTTTCCCTTCTGTTTCTTGGATCGCTGAAATCCATTGAAATTCCTTAGAGGTCTCTAGACCCCTGCTTAAGAAGCTCTAGATTATTTCATGGCTTGAGAATTCATCTTCATCATTCAATAGTTAATGATTGCACCATGCACTGTTATACTGGACTAATAATTGAAACATAAAGATGACACCTATCCACAAGGAGTCTTTCTATCATACTGATCCCCTGAAAATGGTGCTCCTAAACATTTATTTTCTATTTCAATTCATCTTGTTGTGTGGCTTTGAGGAGTGGGGCAGGCCAGGACTCATGAAAGACTGAAGTACCAAATGCATTTCAGAAAGGTAGAGATGAATATGTAGGATTGGGTATTTTTTTAAATTACTAGTAAAACTTAGTTGAAATATATGGCTGACGTAGATAAAGTTATGTGGTCAATCTGTGAATAAAACAGTAAATAAATTTTTCTCCAGAAAAGCAGTCTGCCTGATCTTTAAGGGATATTTAAATCTGTTGTTGATAGTTTGGCACACCAGAGTTGGAAGTAGTATCTCCCTCAGTGAGTATTCCCTTACTATCAGTGTCTGTGGGTAACTAAATATCTTTATTAAGGTCTTTGTCTGGAGTGAGGGGAGAATTTCAATTTTTCTCTTGGATTGTTTGAAAGACTTACCTAGGACATTCATTTACTTCATCAGCTTCACAGAGTCAAAAAATGAAATTCTCTCCCTTGAGGTAAAATGAATTTGAGAGGAAGGGGAGAGGCAGAGTTTAAAGTGAAGGAGCATGAGGGACATTTCAACAATGGATGCACTTAAACTGGGAAAAGGCAAAACTTGTTCCCTAGAAAATTTGGTTGAGAGAGAGCAGACAGTGATGAGAAGTCTAAGATAAATATATAGATCAATAGATGGATAGATCATTCCATTTATATATCTATATAATGCTATATCTATGTCAATATGGATATATCTATACATATGTAGAGGAAAACAGTGAGAGACAGAGGGGGTAGAGAGAGAGAGAGACAGAGAGAGACAGAGAGAGAGAGACAGAGACAGAGAGAGACAGAGAGAGAGAGAGAGAGAAGAGACACCCACATGGAGGATATCAAGAGCAGGGAATATGCTATCAAGAATGCTTGAATTCAAAGGGAATACAAAGTCCTATTCACCTGACAGTGGATAAGGTCCTGCCTCTTCATTTAGAACTCTTACCTTAGACTATCTTACCTCTCTCTAGAGATAGGATCAAGGAGACCTCTGGAAGGCGACTTTCTTAAAGAAAGTCGACTTATTTTTCAGTAAAATACAGTAAATTCAGTCATTTTTAATTTGACCTAAATCTTTTTAACAGTTGAAGAAGTTGTATTACATTTGGACAAACAGATGCATTTGGAAAGTTAAGCTGATATCCATATCTATCCTAAACAGAAGTCATCTCTTTTATAATGTGTATGGTAGTCACACAATTTCAAAGTATTTTTCATCTAATATTGACAAAATTTAGCCTCTCTACAAAAGTTAAGCTTTTAAACTCTGCCAAAATTCACATGTAGAAAAGTCTTTGACTCAAAGTCTTTGAATATGTGATGAAAACTACAATACTAATGTAAGTTTTAAATAAGCAAATTAATTACATGTCTGTGAAACTGATTTATCAGATCCATTTGATGTAGTTTTTTTGGAAATGCTACTTTTTCAACTTATAAATTAATACTTCAAATTGATTAAACACAACCTTCTTCTATGTGAAGAACTCTACGATAAGTATTCTAAGTTAAATAATAGGTCAAAAGATATTAAGGAAATTGTTTCATGGTAAGTATATTTTAATTCTTCAATAAATAAACCCTTATTCAAAATCCAAAAATATTACTTTAAATAACATTAATTTGATGGTCAGTGAATTTTTGAAATGATCTGGGCTCAACCTTGAAATCATTTTCCTATAAATAATCTGTATAATATGTGTTTGTCTTCACCCAGAAAAATCCTAGGGACGTGTGAATTTGAAAAATTTCTAGTTTTCCTCTCAGGCTATTCAGTTCTCTTGCAAGTACTAGAACAAATTAGCTACCTAAAGCAAACCAAAAAGACTCATACCTATAATGTCAATGTGATACTCATAGCAGCTGCTATGAATATGCATATGTATTTCCAGAGTAGATTTGCAAAATATAATAAACTCGCTTCCTCAAAGGAAAAGCCAAAATAATTATATAGAGCATCATTATAAGGATGACAGGAGGTTAGATTTAGCAAGGTACTTATCACCAATCCCTAGAGCGTCTACATCTTAAGCATTCTCTCTCTTAGGTCTCTCAACAAACAAGTACCCCTAGGGAAAATTTTTCCATCCACTGATGTGCCTTCTCTTTTCTTAACATTCTATTTCAGTTAAAATTCCACTGGGCAAGCCCCTTCCGCCCTTTTTCCACTGGCAAGCTCTTCCCACAATGGGCTCCATGTGACTCAGGGTGTATTATAGTTGTGAGATGGGCCACAACTCAAAGCAGGTCACATAGGCCTAGTAATGGATTGAGGAAGATCTTTCCTATTCTATTAGCATTACAATACTTGAAGTCAGTGAAACTTCCTCTTTGTTCTTTCTCCTCAGGTGTTATGAGATTGGGTCTGAGGGTCTTGAGACCACCATCACACATAAGTGAGGCTCAGGCTTACAGAATCTATGCATGGAAACTATTGTTATAAGATTAGCCCCATTGTTCTTGAAATCATCATTATAATCTCCAAATAGAGAAGCTACAAGATTATAAAATACACTGATGAAACAGTACTGACCATAACAATTTTTCAATGGTTAAGAATATCTGTGAACCACAAATAATATTTTGTCTACAGTCAGTTTGGTTTTTTTGTACTCCCCAATAACAAAGCCCTAGAATATTAATTTGGCGTGATAATTGATAAGCAACTCAGTCAGCTCCTCCAATATCAGGGTGGAAGAATTCAATTCTCACAACAACACTTTGGAGGACACCCTACCCTCCATCAGGAGCACACCTTCCTGTTAGAACCCCTTTTTCCTGTTGTGTGTTTCTGTGCTCTCCAAAGTAATACCACTCTTCCATTACATATACTTTATGTTACTGTATATGTCTGAGTTGTATGTTGAGTCCTCTTTTTTTCTCTTTTCCATTTTCCCTTTTCCCCACTGCCTGTGATTATCTTTTGCCTCTTCCTATTGGCATAAATATCATTCTAAGCACACAGCACATTAAGGGCTTTCTTCACCACTATGTCTCTGGATGGTCCACAGGCATTTTCTTAGATATAAACTAAGTATGGAGAGAAGGACTTAATATATTGACAGTTACACCTACACTGTGGGAGTTAAAAACTATGATACCACCTATAAAAAGAGACAAATTCATATGACAAAAAACATCCAAAAAACCAATGAGGAGAAGAATGCTTTAAAAAGCAGAATGAGCCAAATGGAAAGGGAAGTTTAAAAGTTCACTGAAGAAAAAGCTTCTTTAAAACTTAGAATGGAGCAAATGGAAGCTAACCACTTTATGAGAAACCAAGAAATTGCAAAACAAAAAAACTGAATAAAATAGAAAACAATGTGAAATATCTCATTGGAAAAATAGCTGACCTGAACAAAAATATCTAGGAGAGACAATTTCAAAATTATGGAGCTACCTGAAAGCCACGATCAAAAAAGAGCCTTGGCAGCTTCTTTCATGAAACTGTTGAGAAAATCTGTCCTGATATTCCAGAACCAGAGGGTAAAATAAATATTGAAGGAAGCTACTGATCACCTCATGAAATTGATCTGAAAATAAAAACTCCTAGGAATATTATAGCCATATTCCAGAGTTCCCAGGTGAAGGCGAAAATATTCTAAGCATCTAGAAAGAAACAATTCAAGTGTTGGAGAAATACAATCAGGATAACACAAGATCTAGCCACTTCAACCTTAAGGGATTGAAAGGTTGGGAATACAACATTCCAGAAGTCAAAGGAACTAGAATTAAAACCAAGAATGACCTACCAAGCAAAAGTGAGTATAATATTTTAGGGGGAAAATGGTCATTCAACGAAATAGAGGACTTCCAAGCACTCTTGATGAAAAGATCCAAGCTGTATAGAAAATTTGACTTTCAAACACAGGAATCAAGACAAGCATGAAAAAGTAAACAGGAAAGAGAAATGATAAGGGATTTACTAAAGTTGAACATTTTACATTCCTACATGGAAAGATAATATCTGTAAACCTTGAAACTTTTCCCAATATTTGGGTAATTGGAAGGATTATACATACATTTGTGTGTGTGTGTGTGTGTATGTGTATATATATACATATATGTACAGACATACATGTGTGTGTTTGTTCTTTGCTGAAGAAGACCATACCATCAGAAAAAATATGTCATGACTTGCACTTGACTTTGTTTTGAATGAGGAAGGGTTGTGCAGGTCACCAGCCTTACTTCTCCTGCAAGGCCATTTGAATCCAGTGACCAGATATTCATCAAGATGACTGAAGATGACCCAGGATGAGGCAGGTGGGGTTAAGTGACTTGCCCAAAGTCACATAACTTGTGAGTGTCAAGTGTCTGAGGTGAAATTTGAACTCAGGCCCTCCTGACTCCTGCACTGGTTCTCTATCCACTGTACCACCTAGCTGCCCCATACATACATACATATATACATACGTGTATGTATATGTACAGAGGGCACAGTCTGAGTTGAATAGGAAGGGATGATATCTAAAATAATAAAATTAATATGTGAGAGAAGAATATATTGAAAGGAGAAAGGGAGAAATAGGATGGGGCAAATTATCTCTCATAAAGGAGGAAAGAAAAAGCTTTTTCAACAGAGGGCAAAGGGGGAGACATGAGAGGGAAAAAATGAAGCTTACTCTCATCACATTTGGCTTAAGGAGGGAATAACATGCACACTCAATTTGGTATGGGCATCTATCTTACACTACAGGAAAGTAGAGGAGAAGTGGAAAAGTGGGATGGGGTATGATAGAAGAGAGGGCAAATGGGAGGAGAGAGCAATAAGAAGTAATCACTTTAGGGGAGGGCAAGGTCTAAAGAGAGAATAAAATAAATAGGGGGCAGGATAGGATGGAGTGAAATATAATTAGTCTTTCAGAGCATGACTATAATGGAAGTCTTTAGCAACACCACACATATTGAATTGCTTGCCTTCTCAGTGGGAATGGGTAGAGAGGGAGGAAGGGACTGAAGCTGTAATTCAAAAAGTTAAGAACTAATGTTGAGAATTGTTTTTGCATGCAACCGAAAAATAAGAAATACAGGTAATGGGGTATAGAACTCTATCTTGCCCTACCAGAAAAGAGAGAAGATGGGGGCAAAGGAAGGGAGAGGTATGATAGAATGAGAGCAGAGTGGGGGAAGGAGTAATCAGATTTCAAGGTGTAATGGGGTGGGGGGAAGGGAGAGATGTGGAGAAAATTTGGAACTCAAAACCTTATGAAAATGATAATTAAAAGCTAAAAATAAATTAATTGATTTTAAAAAAAAGAAATCTTAAAAAAAAAAATAAGGGGTTTGGAGCAGATGCCTCTGAGGTTCCTTTCAGCTCTATGATATTTGATCCTAGGAATTATGGTAATGCAAATAAAAAGGTGAATAAGAATAACAAGGTTAAATTGATCAAATATAATTATAACTACAATACCTGGTATTGAAGAAGGGATGAGAAAATGCATTCTCCTTCCTTCTTTGCATAGGTAGTAAACTATGTTTGGAAAATCAGATGCACTGTCATATTGCAGTAATAGATTGAAAAAATTTCCCTGACTGCTCTTTCTTCCTTTTTCTTTCTTTTTTTCTTCTTTCCTTCCCTCATTATTTCCTTCTTCCTTTTCTTTTTTCTCTTTTCTTTGTTATTTTTCTTCCTTCCTTTCTTCTTTGTAGTTAAATTTTTTATTACAATAAATGGATCTCCCAGCAGAGTAGAAAAGGGATATATTTGAAAATGAAAATTTTCATTTTGAAAATATATCAATATATTTTATTTTAAAAGACACGGAGTCAAAGAGGAAAAACACTGGAAAACTGCAGCATTTTATGAAAATGCATGAAAGCATTAAGATAATTTCAAAAATAAAAAATAAATGGTAATATAATTTATCTGTAAAAGGATTAATGGATGTGTTTTCTGATGTCCTAACAGAAAAGGCAAACAATTGAAACAAACCAATTGTTACTGAGAGCACATTATTTAACTTATAAAAAAAAAATCTCCACTGGGGATTAGGATGGGGGAGTTTTTGTTGCAATGACCCTGCTTTCTCTTTGGAATATTTTTGTTTAATCATACAATAGGAAGTCCTATCATGTTGAACAAGTGTTTTAAAGATATTATCAGTTGAAATCATATCCAACTTCAAAAATTATCACTATAGAAAGTCTGTGAAGAGGGCTTCTTAAAAGAGAGAGAGAGGTGTCTGTAAATGCCTAATATGCCAAAGGTATTGTTGGAGAGTACATCACAGTATTAACCTGAAAGAGAACTTTGAGGTTCTCTGGTCTAATTCCATTATTTTGCAAATAAGGGAACTTAGAAAGGACACATTTCTTGCCCTCTAGGATTTTAAAAGTAATTAGGTTTCTGAGGGGACAAGGGAAGATGACATGCATACAAACAATTATGGTGCAAGGTAGAATAAGAAAGTGGCAAAAAAGGAAGAACAAATGTCTTAAGAAAATTCATTCAGAGAATACTTTACACTGGGAAGAATTAGGGAAGGCTATAGAGGAAATAGTTTCTAAGACAGTTCTCCCAAACCTAATCCATAATGTTCCTAAGGCATAGTTATATGCTATTTTACCTATCTGTAAGCACATTCTATAATTTTTATTTATTTTTAATATTCAAAATTGCTTGCCACCTTAGGAGACAAAATACAATTATAACTTTATCTAACTGAAGGGGAGAAAGGAGAAGGTATGTAGGAGACAGTGTTGACTTAGAACTCTAAATTTATCAGAAATACTTGGGTTCATATTCTGATTTCTGAAGCTTCCTAACTAGCTATATTACTTTGGACTGACAAATGATAACTATTTATTAAGGATCCATTATATGTCAACTAATATGCTAAAGGACAGATGGGTATGAAATTCAATCTCTTTGAGTCTCAGTTTCCTCAAATGCATCATGAGAGAGTTAGACCAAATTGTCTTAAAGGTTTTTATTTCCATTTTTAAATCTATGATTTAGATTCCAATCTTAATTTTATGATTAAATGAAATTTGATGACTACAGTCTGACAGTAACTTGATATTCATAGCAACTTCGGCAGCCTGTGGTGCAATTGTGAATCAGAAAATACAACACACTCTCTACACCACATGGAAGACAGAATCAAAACATTTATTCAAACACTAGATATCCATCAAAATCTGTACACAGTAACAATACAGAGAGCAACAGCATCCCCAAGATTTCCCATAAACTAGCTCCATTAAACCAATCACAAGCAGGCTCCCTTGAACAAGATCACAAGGCAGTTCTTTCATTCATGCTAGCCAGCTGCCTGTTTGCCTGCTTCCTTCCTAGCTCTGACTGCTCTCGTGACCAAATTTCCTCTCAGCTCTGCTCTAGCTCCTCCTTTTTTCTGTTCCACCCTCTCTGTTCCACATGTTTTGCAAACTCCTTCCACCACAGGCTCCATATGACTCAGGCTTCCATGTGACCCAGGCAGGTCACATGGACTATTAATGAATGGGAAATATCTTCACATTTAAAGTACCCTTACATATCGTAACTTTATATTTATGATTTTAGTGTTTGAAATGTGGGACCAAGTAATGTGGTTACTAGTAAATGACAGTAATTTTTAATTAACTATCCAAAAAAATTTCCTTCCCCACATTTTTTTGAAGAGGTAGGATATTATTATGAGTACGGCAATGCATAAAATATTAAAAGTTTTTGATGTGTCAATAAATTTTGCTGAACTGCTTTCTACTTCTATCCCTTGTCTCCTTCTATCCCTTCCATACAATAAAGGATGGCTCTCTGGGAGAGAAGGAGGATGCATTGGGGAATATAAGTAATATAATAAACAAAATATCACAATAAAATTTACCTTAAAAGTGAAAATTGACCCCTTAGGTCAATAATTCTAAGCTTTCCAAAATGAGGAAAAATAGCGATCTTTTCCAAAGTGATATCTATGCCCATTTTCTAGTCCCTAAATCAAATGATCAAAGCTAAGTAATTTCTGTATAAGACACTTTCTTTACATCAAAAAAAGTTGGTTTAGAAAAGTTATCATGCATAGTTAATGTTTACCCCCTTTGTTGTTGTTGTTTTCCTGGTGTTTAGTTGTTTTCCATTATATCTGATGATTTGAGACTCTTGTTGGATGTTTCTTGGCAAAGATATTGGAGTGGTCTGCCATTTCCTTCTCCAGATGATTTTACAGATGAGGATATTGAGGCAAACAGGACTAAAGAGACTTGTCCAGGATCACAGAAATAATGTTTGAGATCACATTTGAATTAAGATCTTCTTGAGTCTAAGTTCAGAACTCTATTCACTCTGAGAAACCTAGCTGCCACCTTTACCCCTAGGAAACTTCAAATCTTTATAGAATAAATGTTTCCATGTATCTATGCAATTGTTTTAGTGCTGGGTATCAGATTTAGTTATGTGGAGTTTTGAGATCCGAAGTACATTGGCAAATTCACTCTAGATAGGTTAAGAAAATTGCTCAAGGTAACACAAGTAAATTTAAGAATAGAACATGGTTCCCTTGATCTTCGTACTCTTCCTTTAAACCCCAGGTTATGCTTCTTTTCTTAGAACTAGTTGGCAGAGGGACAAGTTCATAAAGAGAGAAGCATATGTGAAGTTGGCTAAGCCTGAGGGAAGAAACTTCTGGCAGCTGAGAAAAAGGAAGAAGATAGAGAGACTAAACCAGCTATTCTACTTTTCCTCTAACATTGACCCTTAGGGAAACACATCTAGTCTTATTGAGCTATTGCAGTGTTCCTTCCAGCCCAGCTTTGCTGGCTATGGTAGTTCCTATTTAGGATAAATTCTCTTAGAGCAGATAAAATTGTTGGCAGGAATGAATAGAAAAGAACAGTGCCTCTTTGTCAGAGTGATGAGACAAAGCTTGGCTTTGTGGAAAGAGTACTCAGTTCCCATTTAGGGGGTCTGGTTTTAATATTCTGCCCCCAGAGTTAATTAGCTCAATTATGATAAGCAAATTAAAATTTCTTAGCCTCAGTTTTCTCATTTTAACAATGGGAATAGTAATACATTACCTACTTCACAATGTGGTTGTGAGAAAATTGTGTTGTAAACCTTTTACTGTTAGTAGCATTTTATATTGGTAATCCTAGGCATTTGCGCAGAGCCTGACACATATTAAGTGTCTAGTAAATGCATATTGGCTGTCTGAGTGCTTTATATAAATTGAAATTTCAACTACTCTGGATGTCTGCAGTTTGGAAACTCTAAGGAAGCAAAAAGATTTTCTGTTAAGAAAGCAGATCAACTTGTCCCATACTCCCACAACAAATTTAATGCAAATGTGTGTAAAGAGAAGGCATTATATAGGATGGCAAGTACCCCTGGTGAGCTTGAAAGAATACTTCAATGAAAGGACTAATTTCTAGGTTCAATTATGACAATTTGATACAGAAGCTTGGACAAGTCATTTGAAACCGTTAGTAAAATTAGCTGCTGGACTAGCTGTTCAGATTCTGATTTTTTTAGATTCTGACATTATGAGAGATTGAATTTATCATACCAAAGATAAGACTGTATAGCATCAAATGGATATTTGCTCAGTTCAACATTAGGTATATAATAATGAATTTTTGCTACTCTGCTCCCACAGGAACTGCTATATTTAGAAAAATGGTTCATGGTATGGATTTATTCTTTAGTGATCATAACAGTTCTTGAGGTTAGGGATTGTGTATTCATATTTATCATTTGCCATAATCTTGCTTGCATGTCACATGAATATTTCATTTAATATCACAATGATTATGTTTTAATAATGTTAATAGTAATAATGTAATTTAATTTATTTGCCCAGGGATACATTTCATTCGATATTTATTCATAGCCTTAAAATTTCTCTTTTCTGTGTTTGTATGGAAAAGTACCTAATTTGTTTGCCAAAAGGTTAAAAAGAATGCAAAGTGATTAAACTAGATCATTTTTTACCAGATCAATTGATATTTATTTGGAAAGTAAAATGCTGCTGCAAAATAGAAACTTCAGGGCCATATAATATGAATAATATCAAATGATCACAAGATGAATCATATCATACACTTGATTAAGGAACATGATTCAACATTTTATCTCAACTAAATTTAATAAAGTTCTTTTCATGATTTAGTAATTTTTTTTATCTTGGCATTAATGAGAAATTATTTGGCATAGTGGACAGAATGCTGGATAGAATCAGGAAGACATTCTCATAAATTCAAATCCAGCCTTAGACACTTATGAGCTTCATGACCATGGGAAAGTCATTTACACTGTTTGCCTCAGTTCCTCATTTGTAAAATGAGTTTGAAAAGGAAATGGCAAAACACTTCAGCTTAGTTGCCAAGAAAATCCACAGAAAGTGGTCATCAGGAGTTGACCATGACTGAACAACAACAACAAGAGATTTTCAGTTAACTGGAAATATTTGTCAGATGCTATGTATCTATAAACAATCAACCAGGAAGGATAATTTTTTAAAATCAAAATTTTGTTTGTTTGCTGTTTATCCTGTCATTCTCTTTTAATGATGGAAAAGATTGAAATGACAAGAAAAAAACTTAATATTCTTGGGTTTTTTTAGGGTACCATCTATTATATATCATTTTCATGTTATCATGTTGAATTCTAATTGTTTATAAAGTAGATTTAATTCTATAGTATAAATGGAAACTTTCAGTTATTTTAATATAGGAAAAGTGGTATTTGTTTGTGTGGCCTATTCTGGTTTCCTTTTAAGAAAGTAGGGAGCCTGTTCTTGAAATTTTCATAAATTTGGAATTCTTGGACACATGAAACAAGAGACTGAGCCCATGGAAATTCCGAATTAGAGTTTGGTGCAATCTTCCTTTATTGAAAGACCATTCTTGGACTTACATGTGTCCAGTTCTGGTGAATGAAGGTAGAGAGGGGTAACATTTTATCTGAATTAGTATCATTTTAACCTTAGAAGCTCTATCTTTTGGCATCAGAAAAATTTTTTTTATCCTTTTTATTGTATTTCACTTTATGGTCCACACATGCCTCATTGAATTCTAATCCAAGAACCTTAATCACTAGATCAACTTGTATAAGCCATGGCTCAGAATATCAAAAGTGTCACAAAACCAGAATACCATATCTCACAATCATTCTGGGTAAATAGGAATGGGTGGTATAGCATATATTTCACATTCTACCTAAATATATCTTGTACTGTTAAAAAACTTTCTCCATGCATATAACTTCTATTTTTACCTCCTACGGATTATTAACTTTTTGTTGTTGTTTTTCTAGTTGGAGAGTAGTAGGAGTTTCTTTTAGACAATATGCTTTGTCAAATATAACAATGATGTTACTGGTTTACTAGGGAGTTCTGTTCATTGAAATATTCTAGATTATATCTCTAGAAGAAATTGTTTATGCATGCAAGAAAAGATAACATTTTGAGGGCTTAGAAAATATGCATACTTGTCAAAATACATACCCACACACTGACATTAATGTGTGCCCCAGGAAAAAATAATTAACCTAATAGTTCCCTGGTTTCAGGTATGTTAATTTCCATGACCTAGGAAAAGAACTTTGTATCCAGGTAATACTTGATTCCTCTGACACAAAGATTTAGTGGAAATATTAATGACATATATTTCACATCTATAGCCTCTTGTCATAATGTTACTAAGATGTGAAAAGTGACAATAGAGAGATATTTAAGATGAATTATTGTCTCCTTCCAGTTATCATTTACAAGAAAAGCATGTAGCTCCAAACTGCATCCTAATAATTCTAAAAAAAATCACTAGAAATAGTTTCCACCACTTTACCTCAGGTAGAAGGAGTGAACAAATTGCTTTCTAGGGATGAAAAACTCTTAAATTGATGGCTTTATCTTTCTAATAGAAGATCTAAATTCTTGATGCTTAAAGCTATAACCCTGCTAATGTTATTGCTATTTGGCTTTAAACTTTTCAGTAACTCCCTCCTTAATATCTCTTTTCTAGTTCCAGAGGTGTAAAGTCCTATTGAAGTGAGATTCCTCTGTCTGCTGCCTTTATGAACACACTTTTGGAACGTAAGTTTCTACCATCAGTTAATTAATTTTCAATTTAATTCAACAGAATTTTATAAAAATGATCACTTTCTGTCCATTCCGTATGGAGGAGAAAAGTTGTACTTTCAATTAAGTGTACTTTCCCTAGAGTCAAAAACAAATTGTTTCTTTTTGTGATTTTGACAGTATTGAAAGCTGTTCATAAGTGTCTGTAAGTTGTTGTTGTTCAAATTTATTTTTTTTTACTTTATTTATACAGTATTTCATTTCCCCTCAATATGAGCACAAGCAAGATGAGAATTTTGTTGTTTTGTTTTGTTTTATTTTTGGGGAGTACATTTCCCAGGTTCATGATTAATTGTAAACATCTGAAGGATTAAATTCTTTGAAACCTGGTAACTTGCAGCTGTAACACATCAGGTGCTGAGTTTCATCACTATTTGGGTAAGCTCTCATGGCTTTCTCTGCTAAACCAATCAGGTGATGCGTTTCTGAGCTTCACAGGTGGGCTGTCATGCCTTTCTGTGCTGAGTCAATTAGGTGCTGGCAAAAATTGTACATGCATAGCACTGAGAAAATGAGTGAGCAGAAAATGAGCATGGAGCATTTAGAAAACTAGCAGCAGAAGCAGAAGAAGCAGCAGCTTTGGCAGTGACTTGCTACACAGGAGGAACTTGCAGGAACTCAGAGGAACTCATAATTTACTTAGAGAAGTGGAGACCTCTGAGAGCGAAGCAGAGACATCTGATAAGAAAGAGGAGAATTCTGATAGCAAAGTAGAGACCTCTCATAGATCAAGAGTGAGAAGTGTTATCAACCTTTCTGTTGGCAGGATCTATGCAGACTAACGCAAAGTATGGGGTGTAGTGAGACTGGGATAGTTGTCCATTGTTTCCCGGTTATTGTTGTACTTTTTGTGGCTAAAGCTCTATACAGATAGCAAAGGAACCAGTGAGAAGTTTCTTTTGAACTTCTCAAAACCAAGGCTATGACCATAGGCAGAGGTTACGAGGAGTAACCCCGGACAAATTGGACCCTAAGGGTGAGGGCCCTAGAAGAGAGCTTTGCCAAGAGCCCCTCAGGACTTGGAAACTGGGGCTGGAGCAGTGTTAGAACCTGGACTCTTTGGCTCATTCTAGTATGTGTGCCCCTGAGAATGTCAGGTAAGAGCTTACAATGGCAGTGTGGAAAGGACACACACCCAAGAAGACTTTTAGAATCTGAACACTCTCTATTTTGATTGAAGGGTTTGTAACCTACTGTGACCTAGGTGTGTTTGTGTACTCTCTCCTACACCTGGGGATGTATTGGCGAGGGAAGACTCTGGTTTGGGATCCCCTGACTGTATAAACAAGTATTTTGGCCCTATGTTATGTTATATACTACTGTAAATAATTTTGTGTCTGTTTCAGGTCATGGAACCACCTTCTTTAAAAAGGTTTAATTTTGAGTAAATAGAGTGCTATTTATATTATGTGATTTGATCCTCTGTCTGTCTCTCTCTCTATATATATATGTGTGTGTGTGTGTGTGTGTGTGTGTGTGTGTGTGTATTTGCAGCAGCTATTCTTGTATGTCATTGTGGTTACACAGAATTACATAGAAAAGTAATTTTTAATATTTGTTTTTAAAATTTTGATTTCAAATTTTTTTCCCTCCCTACTTCCTTCATGAAGAAGGCAATTTGATATAGTTATACATACATATGTATATGTAATTTGATATAGGTTATATATATATGTGTGCATGTGTGTAATATTTATAGCAGCTCTTTTTGTGGTGGCAAAGAATTTTAAATTGAAGTGATGCCTATCAATATGGGAATGACTGAACAATTGGGGTATATAATTGTGAAGTAATACAATTGTGCTATAAGAAATGATGAGCAAGGTACTCTCAGATAAAAACCTAAATGCAAAGTGAATAAGTAGAACCAGGAGAATATTATACGCAAAAATTTTATGTTATAAACAGTATTGTAAACTAATCAACTGTAAATAACTTAGTAATTCTCAGCAATGCAATAATCCAAAACAATTAAGAAGGACTTATGATGAAAAATGCTATCCATTGCCAGATAAAGAACTTATGGAGTCTAAAATCAGATTGAAATATAGTTTTATTTTTACTTTTAGCTCTCCCATTTCCCTCTCCATCCTAAATAGTTTTCACTTTTCACCACCACCTCCTGCAGCCTTCCCTTCCTTCTTTTAGCCCTGGTCCCTTTTACTCCGCTTCACCCTTACTGCTTCTTCTCTCACTTTTAGCTTCCTCTCCCCTTTCTTCCCCCTTCTCCTCCTATTGCCTACAGAGCTAGTTAGAATTATATACTTAAATTTATTGTTCCCTCCTTGAACCAAATCACATGAGAGTACCTCTCAAACAATACTCAGCTCCCTCCCTTTACTATTTTCTGCTTGCTCCTTTTGACACCTCCTGTTACAATCCCTTTGCATGCTTAAATCATATTTTAAAATGACATCATTTACTTTTACCTGCTCCCTCTATGTATATCCCTTTTATGTTTCATAATAGATGTACAGTTCTCAAGATTAACAGGTATCATATTCCCTTATAGGGACATAAACAGTTTGCCCAAATTGAGTAACAAGATTTTTTTTGGTTTTTCCCCCTATTTACCTTTTTATGCCTCTCTTGAGATTTGCATTTGAAGATTGAATTTTCCATGAAGTTTTAGCATTTTTATCAGGAAGGTCGGGAAATCTCTTACTTCCTTGAATGACCAACTCCTTCTCTGAAATGATAAGCTGAATTTCGTTGGGTAGTTGATCCTTGGTTGTAGTCCCAGCTGCTTTGCCTTACTGAATATTGGATTCCAATTCCTTTGATCTTTTAATGTAGAAGCTGCAAGGTCTTGTGTGATCCTGACTGTAGCTCATCAATACTTGAATGGTTTCTTTCTGACTGCCTGTATTATTTTTTCCCTCACTTCGTAGTTCTGGAATTTGGCAAGGATGTTTCTTGGGGTTTTGAGTTTGGAATCCCTTTTGGGAGGTGACCAGTGGATTCTTTTGATGACATTTTGCCCTCTGGATCTAGCCCTTCTGGGCCATTTTCCTCGATGATTTCCTGGAAGGTATTGTCCAGACTCTTTTTATTTCCTTGTGGTTTTCTGGCAAGCCAATAATTCTTAAATTCTTTCTCCTGGATCTATTTTCCAGGTCAGTTGTTTTTCCAGTTAGATATTTTACATTTTCTTCTATCTTTTCATTCTTTAGATTTTGTTTGACTGATTCTTGCTGTCTCATAGAGTCATTAGTTTCTACTTGTCCAATTCTAAATTTTATCAAATTGTTTTCTTCAGCTAACTCTTGTATCTCCTTTTCCATCTGTCCAATTGTTCCTTTCAAGGAGTTATTTTCTCCAGTTAATTTTTGTACTTCCTTTTCCATTTGTCCAGTCTTTCCGTTAGGTTGTGTGTTTCCTTTTCAATTTTCCTTTTTAAAGATATGTTCTCTTCAGTGAATTCTTTTTTCATACCTTTAAAATCATTGGTCAGTTTTTCTCTTTCCTTGTTCAGCTGTTCCATGAGAGCTGTTTGTGCATGAGAGAAGTTCATAGTCCCTTCTGAAGTATCAGATGGAAGTACAGTCTCACTACTGTCCTCTTTGATATTTGTGTTTTGGTCTTTGTCCCCATAGAACGATTCTATGGGGTTTTTTTTTCACTCTTGGTTTGCTTTTTCTTGTTCATGATGGTGATTTTTGTCTTTTGGCTTCTGATTCTTTCAGTTAGAAACTGAAGAACTTGGTTTTGAGCTGACTTGAATGAAAATGCTAAGAAGAGGTGTCTTTTTAACTTTTTGTTTTGTGTTTCCCCTATCAGCCCTGGAGTAAGCTTGTTAAGTATGGGGAAAGGGTGGTCTAGTCATGGGAGATCTCCTCAGCTGAACTGAGTCAAAGGCAAGCTCAGGGGATGGTGATCCCAGCTTCCCTATTGTCTTCCCATTTCCCCTGGAATACTGAGGCATGCCTAGATCCTAGTGTGAGTTTTCCACCCTTCCTGGGTCTCTTCTCTTAGCACTGAGGCTTGCCTATGTCATAGTATGAGTTTCTACCACCCTGGGTTCCCTCACTTTCTGGTTCACCTCTGCCACAATAGGAGAAATCCCCCTTAGCTATTTTCCTAGCCTCAAGTGTTATGAGGCTATTTGCCTCCTCTGTTGTTCCCACTGATTCTTCTGGGGATATATATTATGGTTCTTTTGAGGTCATCAAGGCAGGGAGGAGAGAGCATTTACTGATCACTCTGCCATGCTGACTCCCAGAAGTTCAAGTAGGTGACTTATAGATGTTTAATCTGCGGGCTGAAAGTCTCAGGAGATGCTGCAGCAGGTATGTGGGCTCAGCAGCTGTCACTCGCTCAACTCTGTTGGTCTCTCACCCTGGGCTGACGCTCTGGTGGTTCTGCCTGCTGCTGTCTCAGCATTCCTGGGGCCCTCCCTCTCTGCTGCAGTGGACGTGCTGCACTGTGCATTGTGGGCTAAACCCCATGGAACAGATCCAGTCTGTCCAGGTCTGTGAATATGCTGCAGTCTGTCTATTATTGGATTTTGCACCTCCAAAATTTGGTCAGATTCTCATTTTAGAGGTATCTGAAGGAGTTTGTCTTAGAACTTAGGTCAATTGTTGATCTCACACAGCCATCTTGGCTCTGCCCCCCTAAAGTTCCTTTTCAAAATACCATACCACCCACCCTCAACAATCTTCTTAATCAATCCACAGTGTCCAAGTAAAATCCTCTCTCATCTTGACTAGAGGCTGACTTCCAAACCCCATGGCTCCTCCTCTGTGGGCTCCTCCTCCATGGTCCGACCCCTTCGAGCTCTTGCTTTAGTTCACACACAGTCTGTGCTCTGCTTCTGCTCCTTGTCTCAGCTCACATGGACTATTCCACTCCAAACTCTTTTCTTTTTCTTGAAAAACAAAGCTTAAAATGGCTATAATAATATTTCTACACATTACCAGTGCCATCATCTCAATTCACTCATAAGGACCAACAGAAAGGACTTCTGTCTGAGCAATCAGCACAGATCAATAGAAAGGACTTCTGTTTGAGAAATTAACACAGATCAAAAGACAGGGATTCAACATCACACACATTGTTTCTGTTAGGCCTCCCCACAAGCAAACTTCTCTCTCACCTTTGCTTCTTTCTCTTCTCCCCCAACTCTGCTTTTCATTGCTCTCTCTACTGTGTGTGTATGACATATACATGCATATACATGCATATATGCATGTGTGTACATGCATATATACACCTATATGTATATGTGTATATATGTATGTGTGTGCATATGTGTACGCACACATGTATATATGTTTATGCATTGTAGTATACATATAACATGCATATATAGTGTGTATACATGCGCACACATGCATATGTGTACATATATGCACATATATGTACATATGTTCATATATGTACTGTTTCTAATCAGGCTTTTGATTGATTCGAAGGCAAAGGCAAAGACTCAGTCAAAAGCATTTGATTGGCTCAAACTTAAACAGCAAAAGATCCTACTTTGCTAACTGTTACAAGGTATTGAAAATTTCAAAGAGCAAATTTCTGATGGAATTACTTTTGCTTGTAGCACTTTAAAGAAATAAAATCAGTTGTAGGCAATTTTAGGTATTCTATTTCATGGAACTCGCTAAGATAATGATTTTTAAAAATAAATTTCAGTTCTCTCTCTTTTTTATTTTGTTTCAGTTTTGATTGATTCATCCTTGACTAATATAAACGGTTTTCCTTATATTTATTAAAGCAGATATACAATTTTGTGTTTGGGGGGATACAAAGTAAAAGTGATATTTGTTCTCAAGTTGACACTTTCCCTACATGTATCTCCACTGGATTATTATTTTTTTAAAAATACTTTTTACATTTAAATAATTTTTTTAGAAAAGGAGGACAGAAAGTATTTCTCAGTGATCCAAAGTGTTTTGTTTTCTTTTATCATTTAAATGAGAACATTTAGACCATAAAGTAAGTATTGAAAGTGAACATAATGCTTATCTTCTACCATTTTAGAGAATCTCATGTGGAAGAAAGAAAAAAAAAGTTACTGCTCCTTTTAGGTATAGGAGATCAAAGTAGGAGCAGTAAATAGATGTTGCACAAAAGCGTATTATGCTAAAGATCATGAGAAATACACAAAATACCTTCCTAACAATTAGGATCATGAAAAATATGTTGACTGTAATGGTTATTGTATCTGTTCTTAAAAAAATATCTTAGATATCTGTTAAGTATGTTGTGGGGTGGTTTTATATTAGGCATAGATTAGTTTAGATGAGCTGTTAGGCCCCTCCCACTTTTGATATCATGTTATGAAGTGAAATTTTTGCTTCTTCAATGATGACAACGTCTGGAATAATTCTTATGAAAGGGAGAACAATCATTTAATTGTAATTGTTTATATTAGATATTATGTTATCACATTTAATCATCGACCATTTTTGAGTTCAGGTTTTCCTTCTTCCAAGACTAGCATCTTATCAATTGTGACATCTAGCTTCCTATCATATAACAGCTTATAAATGTACACATTACTTAACAAATACAAACATACAATATAGCATTATGCCTATAGATGTATATAAACACATCTTATGTACATATGTACATATAGATGTGTTTATATATACATGTGTGCATACATATATATGAGATACACTAATAGATTGAGTTGACCTTAGCAATTTTAAATGAAAATGCGTAGCTTACTTATAAAAAAAAAGTCATCTTTGAGACAGTCATGGATTCTTAATGTAAAAAAAAAGATACAAAAACTTTTGAACTGTATGAATTAAACCACTGTACTGAAAGTTTCGATCAATATTGCTCATGCTAGTCCTTCACATCATTACAACCAATGGAACTGATTCAGGAAAACTGATGTCAGAATGGGTGGTAGCGACAGTACTCTATCCCCTTTTCCAGATGAAAGGCTAATTTTCCTTAAAACATGTCGAAATCATCCTGAAATCTTAATTTGATTTGTAGACTAAAGCTAACTCTGTTGATACCACTTTCTGATCTCCTCATAACTGACCTCCTCCAAAACATCTGTGAAGATCTCTAGAGAATTTCTTTGATGAGTGAATTACCACTATGGACATCTCAAACAAGGGAAGTTTGTTCAGCTGAATCATGTTAAGATGACCTCAGTGTTTCTTTGTGGAATATTCTATCCCTATGGCTAAGTAAATCTTATTTAGTTAACTGTTTAATGACCTAAAACTTTCTCATTCTGTTCCGATATTGAACCTAAATTACGAGGATACTAACCAGACTTAGGTATGTCTCATTTGTGAAGTTTAAAAAGTTTGAAAGACATAGTTTCTGGGTAATTAATCATTTTAAAAAATATAATGCTAGCATATTATTCCTAAGAGGATATTCATTTTGTTGTCTCTCTTGGAACAAAAATAAGTTAGGGAACCGACTTAATGTTTATATTTTGTTGGATGTATGGGTGTTCCTGAGGGTGGAAGTCAACTCTGACTAGTTAACAACTAATGAGATGATGAATGTTATAATTAGAGATGAGTCTACTCCAATGAGGAATTGGAGGGACATAACTTTGATCATGTCATTTACTTCCAGATCACTCTCAGTTGTAGGTAATTTAGTCAAAAGATTTATTACCATCGAATCCTGAGTAGTGCACAATGAGCATCCCAACCTGAGTGAGGTCTGAGCAAGACTGAGGGGAAATCCAACCCAATCTCATCATCAGTTATGTACTTCATAAACTGAACAAACTAAAACTTCTGAAAAATTCCTAGTCTAATTCAATAATTGAAAGCCTAATTTCCCTCACGTGACAGGCTGATTTGGCAAAGTTTTCCTTATATTTATGTGGTTAGGGCATCACTGTCTAGTTTCCAGAATGCCAAAGTGAAAGGAAATCATTAACATCATAAAAGACATACGTTGCTTTCAGATAAATGATCCATAATTACTCCTTTCCTGTTTATCTGACAAATCTCTGTTAAATTTGGAGAAGAATGATTGGGGTAGTCCATTTGAATTGGGCTTGGGAGAATTGATCAGACCTGAGAAGTTGGGTGAACTGGAATGCTCATCATAGTCTTTTTAAATACATAGCTCTATCCAATACTCAATTCAGGCATTGCCTTCTATATAAAGACTTTCCTGATCTCTCAGACTGTTAAGTGCATATAAATTTTCTGTGTGTAAAATTGTCAGTTCTGCCATGAACCAGAAACAGAACCAATATTCCAAAGTCAAAACTGTAACCAAAAACCAAGCTATGAATTCAGGAACCAATGAAGGTTTATGAGTTATATAGAAAGGGAGCCCCATCTACAGAACTGACAGTTTTCCAACTAACAATAGCATAAAGCTTATATAGGCTTCAACTTAGTCACAAGGTATGTTGGGTATACAGTACCTTAAGACTGGACATGGCTGCTGCTGAGGGCTTGCAGGATAGCAATAGGAAGGTGTTAACCTATGATTGGACAGGTATATTCCTGGGGGCTAGTAAGAGGAAAGGCTTTTCTTCAGGCATGCTATCTCTTGTGATCTTGCCATAATAAGATTGTCCTTGTTGTTTCAGCAGTAAGGAAGGTCACAGACAGGGTGGTGATTGCAAGACAACAAAAAAAATCAGGGGCAAAATAGAATAACTGAAGACAAAATGGAATTGCTTTAGTTTTCTCTGCTGATAAACACACAAAATTTTAACCATGTTTATATTTTTTTTGTCTATAGAATTTAAGTTCCTTGAGTGCAAGGACAATTAATATTTTTGTTCTGGTATTTCCAGATCCTGGCACAGTTACTTGTATATAGATAACATTTAATATAGGCCTGCCCAAGTTACTACCTCTTATGGTCACTTTGCAACATGCCAAAGGATTTTGGGGCTGTGAAAAAATTAGGGGAACATACTCTTTGCATGTAGAAGAAAGCCTTCAGCATGCTCCAAGCAACCTGAGCACCGTAAGTTACACATGGGACACTGATTGTGCAGGCTTCATTTAATAAATGCTTGTTGAGTTAAATTTTAAAAGGATCAAATAAGGAGATGTGCTTTGAGCATGTCTGGACAAGCCATATTCTCTAAAAGGGTTAGCCTTAATTTTACCTCTGGTAAAATCCTGACTCTTGGAAGAAAGGAATTGGGAGCATCAAGAAGCTTGTACTAAAGACCAAGAATGTAGATGGTCATCTGTTAAAGTAAATACATATCTAAATGTAAATTTCATTATCATTATATGTAAAATATTGAACAGTATATTAAACTTATCATGCAAAAGCTTGAATGTATTAAGATCATATGGTTTTGAAAACATGAAATTCATAGCACATGAATTTCCTCTAGCAATTCAGATCAAAATTCAATCTTTGACTTAGTTCATAAATCCTAAGTAGTTGCCTGAGGCATATAAAGATTAAGTAGCTTGTTTGGTCACACAGCTAAAGTTAGGAGCCAATAGTCAATAAAAATTTACTAAATGCTTACTAAATTCTAGGTACTTTGCCAATCTCCTAAGCACTGGTGATACAAATAAGAAAAGATATAAGGAAGGACAATCTCTGCCATCAAGGAAGATCTTATCTAATGGGGAAGAGAATACAAAAAAGAAGACATTTGCAATGTAGTGAAAAGGAAAGAGGAAGAAGATAACTTGACAGTGGCATGGTGGAGCAGTCAAAAATGACCTAGAGTAGTGCATTCAGGTGAGAAATAAGAAGATACCTGAACTTAATTCCTTCCTTTTTTTTGTTTAAAGTAAGTTACTTGAAACTTAAATATTAAAACTTAAAGATACAGTAAGAAAAGAAAAAGAAACATTTAAATACTGAAGCAAATCAAAGTAAGAAAAGAAAGCATTGTTGTGGACAGGAGAAAGTAAAGGAAATTAAAAATGTAGAGCAATAAATTTCCATTTCAATAAATTGCAATTTCTGCAAAGCTTATATAACAAATATTACACATTGTGTTCAGAGCTGTACATCTTTTCTTTGCTTCCTTGGAAGTTTTGTTTTGTTCTCTGCTATGCACTTTTTTACTTTATTCCCTTTCCTCACACCAAGGGCTAAAATTAAGTATGTGTGTGTGAGTGTGTATATATGTATTATGTAAATTCACTTACATATATATATGTGGGTATGTGTAAATGGATCAAATATATTTATATATGTATGTACATACATGTATATGTGTACCCATGCATGTAAGTGTACCTATACATATTCATATGTGTTTGTGTGTATATATACATACAAACATTTATACACACATATCCTTAGATATTTATAATCATATTTTTTATAGACATATACATTCCTATGCATCTATATAAGATGGTACCATACATCTTTGTCCTCTATCTCTCTGGGTGTTGATTCTTCCTTTATACACCCCATCAGGATTCCAACCTTATACGGTCTAGTTAATTTAAATATCTAAAACAATATTGATTAATATGGCTAATATACAGTGTAGTGTCCCTATTTCTGTTTTGATTAGTTCTACTTTAGTTTTAACCTTGTCTGAGATCATGACTACTACTCCTGCTATTTTTCTTAATAAATTAAACTTGTGATCTTTATTTTATGTTTGTATGTCTTATTTCCTATTCCTCCTGACTTTTCTACTTTACTTCTTTTTTATAACTTACCCTTCTATTATTTAACCTACCTTCCCTCCAGAGATCCCTCCCTTATTCTTCCCCCCACCTTTTCCCCCTTTCCCCTTACTGTCTTGTGAGTATCTGAATTAGGAAGACGTTTATAGCCTTCCACATATCTATATCTATCTCTACATACATACATATACACACACATGCACGCACATGCACACACACACGTATGTGTGTGTGTGTACATGTATTATTACTCTAATTAATGGGACTGGGATAAAGAAAGAATATTATATATATTATTCTTTATCTCAGTCCCATTAATATAGGCACCCTCTTATATCCCTCTCACCATATTCCCTCACCCTCTTATTTCTTTGTAAATTTAGAAGACTCTTATTACCCTCAGATTGTATGTATTTTTCTCTCTTTTACCAGATCTGATGTAAGTAGAGTTCCGTCTCAAAACCCCTCCCTCTTTCCTATTCCCTTTGCCTCTCTTCTTTCTGAATTTGTTCCTGCTTCAACACATGCCTGATGAGAGTAGGGTTCCAGAACTACCAGTCCTGCTCCCCCATCCAATTCCTCTTAATCAGTTCTTCATCTCACACATCGTTTGCATGAGACATTAACTCTTTATTTTTACCTTTTCCTAGATGGCATTACTTTTTAGAATAATATCATACTCAGGTCAATCCCAAGCTTTCTTTCATTCTACCCAATTACTAACTATAGTCTTGGGGCAGCTAGTTGGTGCGGTGGTGAAGTGGATACAACACCAGTACAGGAGTCAGGTACACCTGGGTTCAAATCTCGCCTCAGACACTTGACACTCATTATGTAGCTATGTAACCTTGGACACGTTTTTGTCTTAACCCCAATTGTTTCATCCTGGGTCATCTCCAGTCATCCTGATGGGTATCTGGTCACTGGATTCAGATGGCTCTGGAGGAGAAGTGAGGCTGGTAACCTGCAGATCCCTCCTTCACTCAAAAAAAGAAAAAAACGAAAAACAAAGACAAAAACAAAGTCAAGTGCAAGTAATATCTCCATTTCTTTGATGGCATGGTCTTCTTCAGCAACAAAGGATGAACATAATTACAATCTTACACATATAGTTTAAGTTTCTTCATATCAAAAGTAAACAGTCTCTCCTCATTGATTTCCTTGTAATTAGTCATTGATGTTTACCTTATATTTTTCCTGGGTCTTATATGTCAAATTTTCTATTAAGTTCAGACCTTTTTATAATAAAATCCTCAAATTCTGACAATAAATTGAATGCCCTTTTTTTCCATTCAAGAAAATTATGGCTATCTTTGCTGGGTGTGACATATTTGACTGGAATTCCAGTTCTTTTGCTCTTTGATATAGAATGTAACATGACTTGTTTTTGAAATTAATTAATATTTAGTTTTCAATATTCATTTTCATAAGATTTTGAGCCCTAAAATTTCCCCCTGTTTTTCAACTTCCCTCCTCAAGACAGTCTGTAATCTAATATAGGCCATTTTTGTATGATTATATTATACATATTTCCACATTAGCCAGATCTGTAGTTTTTTGATGTTGCCATTGCTATGTCTTGTATTATTTTAATTGTGATTTCCATAATTCAACTTTTTTCTTGTTTCTCATAATATTTTCTCTTTGAGCCTGGGATTTTGAAATTTAGCTATGATATTCCTGTAGGATTCCCTTGTAGGATCTCTTTTAGGTGATGATCAGTGGATTTTGTTTCTATTTCTACTTTTCTCGCTTGTTCTAATACATCAGGATAATTTTTTTTTATTTCTTTTATCATTGTATGAAAATTCTTTTCTTTTGATTGCAGCTTTCAGGTAGTCTGATTATTCTGATGTTTTTGCTTCTTGATACATGGTCCAAGTCAGTTGTTTGTCTTATCAGATGTTTTACTTTCTCTTCTATTTTTGCATTCTTTATATTTTGTTTTGTTATTTCTTGATCTCTTTTAACTTCACTGGCTTCCCCTTACCCAGTTCTCATTTTCAAGCAATCATTTTCTTCATTAAGATTCTCCTTTTCAAGCTAGTTGACTTTCTTTTCCTAATCATGTTTTTTTCTTGGATTGTTCTTATTTTTTTTAAATTCCTCATTTGATTTTTAAAGTTTTCCTTTTAAGTTCTTTTATAATTTCTTTTTGGGCAGGTGATCATTTGATATTCCTCTTTGGAGTAAGAGAGGATTTTTTCTTCAGTATCCTCCTCTGAAGATGAACCTTGATCTTAACTTTCAATGGTAAGGTTCTTTCTCTTTGCCTGCTCATTTGTATTTATTTTTATTTGTAGCAATTTACTGTGATCACTTCTAGTCTTGGGGAATGGGGCATGGTGCCTCTAGCCTCAAGTACTCCTTCAGTTCTCCTCTCTGGCCTGTAACCAAATCCAGAACTCTGCCATCCTGTAAGTGGACGCAGCCAGCAGCATGCCTTTGTCACTTCTTCATTCACTTGATATGCATTGATTCCTTCTCTCCCAGGGAAAGGTGTTAGCAGCACAGCTTGACCTGGCATCCTTTATCAACAGAGGTTCTCCCTAATAATGTTCTTAGTGTTCCAAATCATGTATCTGAAATTGCTTTATGTATTGGATATATTGCTATTTTGGAGAGGTTTGAGTGATCAGGAGTCATTCATTTTGTTGAGGTTCAGTGATATATTTGCAGGTACCCTTATAAGTTGGATCAGTGTGAAGCTTTCCTTTAGATGTTCTGACTTTTTTTTCCATGCTGAAGGTAGTGCTTAGATTCATTTCAATGAGCAAATCGTTTCCTGCCCCATGTCATAATGTCTCTTTCCATATAGCTAACCTGAAAAAGTTGCCTTTATTTGAAAAAAATCCCTAATATGTTTAATCTCTGAATAATAGCTGGATAATTAATTCTGGATAGGAATTTTACTTTTTCTTTCTCCTTTTAATATTTGAGTTTTCTTTTCTCTTGAAATGTTTGGAAATTTTAGACTTTTCCTTCCTTACATTCCCCTATTCCTTTAGGAAAATTGGGGAGGCAACTAGGTGGCATAGTAGATAGAGTGCCAGGCCTGGAGTCAGGAAAAATCATCTTCCTTAATTTAAACTTGGTCTGAGACACCTCCTAGTTGTGTGACCCTGGCAAAATCACTTAACCATGTTTGTATCAGTTCCTCATCCATAAAGTGAGGTAGAGAAAGAAATGGTAAACCACTCTGGTATCTTTGCTAAGAAATCCACAGATGGAGTTAAGAAGAGTCAAATATGATGGAACAACATTTACTTTCTTACTCCTTCCTCTTTAATTGTGGTTCCCCCCAGTCAACCCCAGGCTGAATCTCCAAGCAGACTCAGCCTCCTCCAAAAGTGCACATTTCATTTTCATTGGCCTCAGTCTCTTCCCCAAGTGACTTTTGGAGGGACTGAACTCATCCTATTTGGATACTGGGTGCCTCGCTTCAGGCAGGCCTGCAAGATTCACATCCTACCTCAGCTTCCCTACATTCCTCAGTTTTCCAGCTGAAAAGTGCTGTAGTTTCAGTCAGAGCAAGCTTTTTCCTTTTATTTTTTCCAAGGCTCAGAGAAGGTGATGCGAAATTTGGTGCAGTTGAATATAGTTAATCCTGCCCTTAGGCTAAAGCAGGACAAAGTTTAGGTTGGGATAAGGGATAAAGGATGTTGAATGCTTGAATTTGGGTGAAAAATTCACCTTCTCTGCAATGAATTCAACTGCTGTTTACCTTGTTAATGTTCTTAGTGTTCCAAACCATGTATCTGAAATTGCTTTATGTATTGGATATATTGCTATTTTGGAGAGGTTTGAGTGATCAGGAGTCATTCATTTTGTTGATCACTTGACCCTGAGCATCATAGAATATCTTGAAGGCATATTTTATTCTGTTCCTAGTCTTTGCAGTTGATCATTCACACACCCCATAGCCATTTACCTAGTAAGTGGCAAACAGTCCTAGTTTGTTTTAGAGTCTCCTCAGTCTGACTCATATACTTAAAGAAGACAAGAGGTAGGTAGTGGTGATAGTTTATGTTGTTTTCTCCGTTGGGTACTCTGACTATTCTTGGTTAAAATTGCAACCATTTTTTCTTCTCCTTACGTTGTAGGTATTTATAATTTTTTTCTTTTATTTTTCTCTGGAGAAATTATTAATTATGTATTTGTTTTGGATGTATATTGTAGTCAAGTCTATAAAACAATCTACTTGTGTATCTGAAGTTATGGGGAAAATGCAAGATGCACATTTAGTTTAATTTTTGTTAGTTTCTTATTGATTTGGAAGTGTTAATTTTGTTGTTTTTTTTTAAATATCAGTTATTTACAGGAAGACAATGAACTCCAATAGAAAAAAAGAAAATATGTACGAAAAGTGTGGTTTCGGATATAGATGAACTGCATCTTTTCAAATAAAATAAGATGTTATATAAGCTGAGTAGACATAAGGGTAGATAAAATTCAAGGACTCTTTTTTTTTTAGGATAAAGGCCAGGACCAGGTGCCATTAATCAAAAACAAGCCAACTGAACATTATTTTCCTAGCAGTATGGAGTACTTGGGCAGGTGCTGATTTTCTTTTGCCAAATATGAGAAATAAAAAGAGACAAGTGATTCTAACCCTACCAGGACAGTTTCTAAATCTTCTACAAGAATGCCTAAAAAGGAAGTTATCATCTTTTTTCCTATACGTTAGATATTTTATAGTGATATAACTTGTCTTTTATTTGGCTTTAAAGTCACTTTTAACATCAGTATTCAATATTAATTCAATAAATAGATTAAACATATTATAAGACTTAGCAATGTTCTTCAAATACAGACAGTATGCCTTAACTGAGCAAGTCAAATTTTAGTAGCTCTAAGTACAACTCAGTACAACTAAATTTTCTATTCTCATAATGATATGGCAATCATATAAAGAAATCTTTATTAGAGATTTATTGCTATAGGAAAGTATTGTATTTGGTTACTTAACTGTAAGAAAAAAAGGAATATTTAGAATAGTTCTACTATCAGTGTCAATCCAACATAAATTTAGATTATACTTTTCATGTATGCATATATAAACGTATATATGTGTGTATAAACTCATAAGCGTATATAAAGATAAACATATATGTGTGTATAAACTCATAAGCGTACATAAACATACACATATCTATCTATCTACCTATACAGTAAATGGATTTTAAAGCAATAAGAAATGATAAAGGAATACTGACAGCTTTTAACTTTATTGCTGATGTCCTTCAAAAGATGTTGGTATTGACATGTAACATGTCAGTTTTGAAGTTTTGCTGTAATATATGTTAAAAGTCATGACATCCTATCATACACATACACACTCACAAACACATTTTTGGTGAACTTACATGTGTTAAATCTAGGAAATAGTTTTTCAAGTTAAATATCTGCCAGCACAACATTTAGACTTTGAGCCTAAAACCAAACTTGAAGTGTGTGTGTGGAGGAAGGAAAGATGGGGGAGATGTATAACACAACAAATTCTGACTTGAATTTTCTTTTTGTTTTTGTATTGTTATAAGATACCTGTCCCAAGTCTTATCCCATTAATAATTTACTTTAGCAGTGATCAGTCACAATTGTAAATAATTTCAAATTTATTGTCATTCATTATGTATATGAAAAACTGGGGTTTTAGGTTGGTTTTACATTGTATTCAGGATTGTATAGTTAAAAATGTGGGGTTATAAAATAAAACCTTTTCCCTCAACTTTAGCTCCTAAGAAAATATACAATTCATTTTCTTTTATTTTTAGCTACTGTATTTTTCAATGAAATCCCAAGAAAACTGGTTTTGGGCTTTGTCTTGTCACTCAACTCTGATGACTCAATAGGAATTTTCCCAGCTCTCTCTCACACAAATCCAATTCAAATACAAGTCAAGATTTCACTCTCACGATATCATTAGTCCTCTTTGAGAATTAAGGACCAACAATGATCAAAAACCATGTTTTTTCAAAAAAAAATTATTAACATATAATTGCTTTTCTCTAAGCTATGGAAGGGTATGAACGATTTTTTTGAGAATTGGAATATATATATATTAATAAGCTTCATCTATAAAAGTAAGGTTATAAAATATTATTTGCAGTTTTAGCAAGTTTTAAACAATGAAACATTGGAGAAAGTAGGCTAATAATATTCTATAGTAAATCTCCAAATTGATACTTAGTAATATATTGAAAATTCATTTAAGTTCAAAGGAGTATGTGTAAAAACTACTCTGAGCTTTCTTGTGACTATTGCAGATATTAATCTGTTCCTGGATTTCCTTTTATAAACTTTTACTTCTCTGCTCCATATACTAAGTCTTTTGAAAAAAAAATTGAGATTTGGTAGACTAGGCAACTATTCAAATTCACACAGTTGCAATTCAATAAATCAGAATTTTAATTTGTTAAACATAAAGAACCAAAAATGTATTTATTAATTGGTAAAAATTTAAGATGAAAAACATGTAGTCATCAGTATCCATCAAAAATTATTCATTGCCAAAATTGGATTGGTAGTTTGAAAGAGGATTTCATGTTGGTCAACTTTTAATAATTTTACACATAGTGTATTCAGAAAGAGAAAACAGAAGTGATTTATTTGACTGTGATGCATTAAAAGGAGATGTACAAACAAATATAGAGAAGCGGAAAAAAATACTGGCAATTTTAAATTATAGGATATCTATATCTACTAAGACAGGAAAACAAATACCCCTGAGAGTCCTATTGAAGAAAATGTAGTCACTATCATGCCTTCCAGCACTTCAGACTCTGTAATGCTCTGATTACATATATATATGTATATATCATATATATATATGATATATACATATATATATATGAATGAATTATGTACTTGAATATGTAAGTATGTACCCATAGGCTTAAAGTGCCTGTATGTGATTCAATCAATCTCATATGTTAGATAAAATTAATTTTAGTGAGATGCAAGGCATTTCATATATGTACAAAAGAAAATGAACAAGAGTAATCTACATTACTTTAAATGATATGATTTTTTAGAAAAGAAAATATAACATGAAACTTTATCAAATCTTATGAAAGTGGAAGAAAATTAAGAAAAGTAACAAATTAAACTAATAATTTGCTATTTAATTAATTCATTTTTTCTTTCTCTGTTTTTCATAGTGGGTCATGATTGGATTTGAATGGAGGAAAGGTGGCAAGAACATGAAAGATTTTATTCAGTCTAAGGTACTCAAAGTCAGATTTTCTTCTTCAAAGACTTTGTGAGGCTTTTATATTCATGAATAAAGATGTCATGGCAATAAGAAAGTGGGAAAAAACCACTAGAAGCAATAGTAAAGAAGAAATGAAGAAATTCATATCAGGTAAAAATAAAATTTTTACAGTTTTTCTTTATGAATAAACACCTGGGATAGAAATATATCAGTACCCATGCTAAACAGATGTAATATGTAAGAAAAAAAGTGAAAGTGATGAGTTACTACAAAGTAATATTTTACATCGGAAGAATTAGAGGGAAATGCTCTAATAGTTTCAGATGTGTAATAAGAAGAGAGGGCAGAGATGCTTTGTAAGGCAGCCCACTTTTATATAAGGCTTTATGGTTAAAAACCATTTTGCGTATTATTCCATTAGATAATAACAACTTATATTTGATCAATGCTTTATAATTTCACTTTAGAGTTTTCCCCTTTCATAATCACAACCATGTGACTTGTTCCAGATTGCCCAGATTATGAGTTTCTATGGTAGGATGTAAACTCAGCTCTTCTGAATCAAATGGCTAATTGAAATTTGGTCCTCACAGATTATAGACACATTAATTTTCTCCTTGTGCTGTCCTTGAATGAAGAATGACTTATAGAAAAATACTGTAATCATTTAAATATGTTTTCGCCAGTCATGAATTTTTCCTTTAAAAGAAGAGAGGAATGGTAGATGGGAAAAGAGAAACTGTGTGCTTCCAGAATTAGAATAATCATTAATAGAATAAAATGGCTTGATTAAATAATTGGTAGCATACTCAAATTATAATGAGTAAGGTATTTCTAGAATAAATGTGTCAAGATCATGTGTTAACCTAAACACTTTTCAAAGAGAAAATCGGAGTTGCAGTCATTGTTCTTTTCACAACACCAAATGGAATGAATAAATGTATAAGAGAAATATGACAGTGCTATTGAAAAAGTGGATCAGAAAAAGTTTTTTCGTCTTAACTAAGTGACCAATTCTTAAAACATCTCAATCTCAATTTCCTTATATGGAAATTGGCTACAATAATATTAGCTTTAATAAGTACATTGCAGAATTGTTGAAGCTCAAATGAAAGAATTAACCTGAAATTATAAACTTCATATAACTTCCTTTTCTAAGTTTTATAGACATACACTTCATAGACTTTGGCAGGATAACCTCTAAAAGCTTGTACAGTCCTAGGATTATATAACTATGCTAAACAATTGGATAGGATTTGGTACATTTCTCACTAGCTATTGTTAACAATCATTATTGTTTCTTCATCAGAATTATTCCCTCACAAATCAATCAACAATCACTTCCAATAAGGAGGAAATTAAAACAATAATTAGAAATTACTTTGCCCAACTTTATACCCACAAATTCGATAATCTAAACGAGATGAATGAATATTTTAAAAAAATACAAATTGCCCAGATTAACAGAAGAGGAAGTTGAATACTTAAACAACCCCATCTCAGAGAAAGAAATTGAACAAGCCATCAATGAACTCCCTAGGAAAAAATCTCCAGGACCAGATGGATTCACAAGAGAATTCTATTAAACCTTTAAAGAACAGTTAATTCCAATACTATATAGACTATTTTTGAAAACTGGGGAAGAAGGAGTCCTCCCAAATTCTTTCTATGATACAAATATTGTTCTGATACCCAAACCAGGAAGAGACAAAACAGAGAAAGAAAATTACAGACCAATTTTTCTAATGACTATAGATGCAAAAATTTTAAACCAGATTTTAGCAAAACGAATACAGCATCTTATCACGAAAATAAGACATTATGATCAGGTAGGATTCATACCAGGAATGCAGGGTTGGTTCAATATTAGGAAAACTATTAGCATTATTGATTATATCAACATTAAAACTAACAAAAACCACATGATTATCTCAATAGATGCAGAAAAAGCTTTCAACAAAATACAACACCCATTCCTATTAAAAACACTGGAGAACAAATCAATCAACAAGCATTTATTAAGTACCTACTCTGTGTGGAACGTTAAGAATATAATACAAAGAACAAAATAATCCCTACTCACAAGGGGCTAATATTCACAGGGGAAGAAATGAGTGCATATATAGGTATAACCTGTATGAGCATAAAATTAATAAGCATGGTAACATTAATTATAAAGTTCTTTTTATCTTTGAAGGAAAGGCACTAGTAGTTGCAAGGATGTGGATGAACAGAAAAGACTTCGTGTAGAAGGTGTTACTTGAAATACATCTGTAGGAAATAAAGGGTAGTATGAGGCAGAATTGAGAAGAAAGTTAATTCCTGACATGAGGGCTGGCTAGCATAAAAATACAGACAGGAGATAAGAAACAGAGTCCAGATTTTTGACTTACTTCAGTCATGTATGTTTTCCTCCTTCAAATTCTACTTTGTCAGATTTGTGTGGTAAATCTCCTCCACAGAAATTGACTGTATTTGTGGGATTCCAGATTATTTGTGGATTCTGATGCATTTTCTTCAAACTTTTTTTAACTATATAAATATGTTTGATGGTATTGTTTATTTTGCATTATTGGTAACTAAATGTCATGTATCATTTTTTTTATCAAGTATCAATTCTGTGACTGGCAGAATTATGTAAAGAGAAATGTAGTGGTGCTATATCTACATTAAAGTGGTGATTTGGGATGGATAGTATAATCCATCTCCATATAATTACGTCTAGAATTCTGAGATAATTTGAGAATAAGTACATGGCAGCAGCCACTCTTTGGGAACACGTACATGTAAGTGTAACAGTAGATTAGAATACGTAAGACAACCCATAAAGCAAACATCCACATGCCTAAGTGAGAAATAATAGGACTTACAATGGGAGTGTAGGAAGTTACTCATGATACAAATACACACACATACATACACACATATATACACATATGAATTAGTCTCTGGACTCAAGGAGTTTGCTTTTGTTTTAATTGGTGAGATTAGTAAAGATGGAAACATGCAAAATGCTTAAAAAATTAATAAAATATTAATTTGATAGGGCAATGACAAGTGGGACAATTATCTAATCCTTCAAAGCACAGTTAACACCTGTTTTCCATTTTCAAAGAAAGAAGGGATTCCAAGTGCTGCAGATAATATTGAATGCATCACAGATATTCAGATTAATCAAGTCAAAGGCACAGGAATGGGTAATTAAATCCAATGTGTCAAGAATGACAAGTTCACACATACGACTAGACAGAGTACAAGTTGAAAAGTTAGGTACAATAAGACTACAAAGGTCCTTAAAGCTTTAAATGACAGACATTTGTATTTGCTCATGAAGGTAATTGGGAATTTATTGAAAAGGTAAGTGGAATGGTCAGACCTTTGCTTCATAAGATAAGTGAGTAGAGAGAAACAGTGTAGGGAAAGTAAATAGAAATCTAACATGAGAAGCTAAAAATTATATTTCTATGAGTATGGAGATATGACAAGATGCATGATATGCAGTGGATGTAGAATCAATATCTGGTTACTGATTGAATAGGGAGAATGAGATAGAGAATGGAGTCAAAGTTGATGCTAAAATTTTATATCTATGTTGTGATGAAAGGTGTGTTGCAGTGTCATCTAGAAAGAAGTCACAGATTCAGACCCAAGCAAAGTCATTTACTGAGGATTACCCTCTCAATGAATGGCCTAGGTTCCTTCAAGGAACAAGCAACTTGCAAATCAAGACAGAGATTTTTATAAAGTAAAATATGCAATTACATAATAGAATATATGAATATTCATTATAGAATATAAGAATATGACAATATGAGGGCCTTGCTAATTTGGAAAGGAGTCCTAGTCTTGGTGGAGCTGCACATGTGGTTACACATAATGCATACACAGAAGCCCACACAGGGACTATTAAGGTATGATAATGATATCATAATAAATCTTTCTTCAGCATAAGTTCATTTAAGGATAGTTCTTTGCTATTAGTGGATAGGCATCCACCTAGGCTATGATTTAGTGGTCAAACATCCTACTCAACATCTTGTTGGTGCTGCTTTCTCATTCGTTAGCTATTGTGGTCCTATCTAAAACTGGATGAATGTCATGAGACAGTGAGACATATGAGGAAGTTCGAATATTGGGGCTGAGGACAGTGTATGTGTGTGTATACACACAGAGAGATATATAGATATGTATGTGTGTGTATGCATTTTTTCCTAAGCATCATTTTTCCTTTTCACCTGCACTGATTTTGTACATTCAGCTTCTTATAATTTCCTAGTAACTGGAATTATTAATTTCATGTTTCATGGTTGATAATATCTTTTCCTTAATGATTCTCCCCACATCCACAGTTGTGAGAGATACCTCATCTTTTCTTCTCTTGTGGTTACATAAGTAAAGAGAAGGTAACAGATGTGAGAGATTTAATACCGATATAAAGAAAGAAAATCTGGCAACTAATTGCATATGTGCATGGTGAATGAGAGTGAGAAGTTGGGAATGACATCAAAGTTGTTCACTGAATGAGTGAAAATGTATTTCCCTTCAAAATTATGGGGAAGTTCAAAAAATGGGAGGATATTTTGGGGAAGGATAATACATTATCTTCCTTTTGGACTGTCTTCATTCTTTAGCAAGGACAATCATCCTCTTCTCTTTGATACATCTTTCTATGATTTACTATCACCTGTTTTCCAGAGATATGAATGATAAAGCAGGCTGTGCCCTGTGATTGGAATAACAACAACTCTTTATGCTACCCTCTGGATGATCTCAGCCACAAGAAAACCCTAGAATTTCAACTTATGTTTTCCCTCTTTCCCATAGAATACTGCCATAAGAGCAACCAACATCCTGCAGCAGAATGTGATCAGTCATATCTCCTGACACTTTGAACAATCCCTGCACTTACTGAACCAGGTACTTCACTCCTGTTACTTTCACATTAATTGTTTCTGTACCCGCTGAATGATCACAAGACTCAATGATCCTTATGACACGAGACAACTATAAGACTCAATGATTCTCATAAACTGGAAACTTCCTACAAGACCCTAGAATGCCTGAATTGTCCCCAAAATGCCTGAATGCATGGGCTGGCATGGGAACAGTTTATGCAAGACCTAAGACTGGCTATTTTTGGTCCCACCCTTTTGTGCTTTCCATCCATAAAAACCCACCCCTGCCATAAGTCAGAAAGACTTCCTTCTCATGAAAACTTTGGTTTGCATATCTGTTTTCCTCACTATGAAATTAAACTTCTGTTTTATTCCTGGCTTACCTGTTTCTGGCCTGCTTTGTTTGGGTCTGACCACCCACAGATTGCAGACAAGTCCAATACAGCCTTCATTTAAATTATTTTGTCAACTTCAATATCAAATATAAAACCCTCTGCTTGGACTTCTAATTCCCCTTATAGCTTCCTTTCTTCCTAATTTTCCAGTGTAAGTACACCTTATTTTTACCCCATTCCCCATATTCTCTACACTCAAATGAGACTGACCTTCTTTCTCTTCCTTAAGTAAGACTCTCTTCTGATTTTTAATTAAGATCTTTTTCACTCATGGATGCTACAGTCCTGGAAATGTTTCCCTCCTCATTTCTTTCTACCTTTGGCTACCCTGGCTCCCTGTAAGTCCTGTGTAGTATACTGACTTCTACAGGAAGCCTTTCTTCATCTCCCTTAATGCCAATATTTTTTCTCTATGATTTTCCCCCCAATTTGCCCTGCATGTATCTTAAACTATTAGGCACAGAGTGACAAAAACAAGCAAATAAAAGCCTATCTCTTCCTTCAAGGATGTTATATTGGACTGGAAAACTTGGCATGTATACAAATAAATAAAAACAATGTGATATTATATGAGAATGGAAAATATTAGGAACTAGGGGTATAAGCCTCAGGCTTCCTCCAAGCTTTGGATTTCATTATTCTTGAACCTCTATCTTCAGGCTATAAAACTAATCTCTTTGATGAGCACCACTTGCTGATACTTTAAAATGACCAAAGAAATGTATTATTGGCAGTACTTTGAAGATGCATTTGACATTGTGTATAAAAATTTCAGGCCTATGCCAATGGAAATATGTATGACAGCCACTGTTAAAGGAGTCAAATAAATTACTTATGCTCACTCTTATTACAATGAATGCTAAATGTAGAGATAATGATAAGGTACTTAAAATGAAATACAGAAGTAATAAAATGAGAAGCCCCAACATTATAAATTCACGTGGTATCATCCTGAGAGCAATGATCATAATTAATTCATTTTGCATTCCTATGAATGTAAAGCATGAATTTCTGGAAGTTACGTTATACATTGCTATATAGTTTTCTTGTAATGAATGCCTATTTTGGTGGCAGAAAATTTTATTCCTGTTATGTTTTATTTCTTTCCTATGAGGAAACATATGAAAAGAGCAATTGCTTTTTTTTCCTAAATGAAGTTTTCTTTACAATAAATCCCTATTCATATCCACTGGTACTTTAGCATATACCCGAAAATCAAAGTATCTACATGGAGCCACATAATGAACAATTTATTTAATAGTGTTTTTGTAGTTTTAGAATGAAAGAGAAATCTGACAGGGACATTTGCCTGGCAGCCAAAGAGGTGCCAGAGAAGGAGAAATGCATCCCCATATTTCCTCATCAAAGAAATATCAGTTGAAGGGAATTATGGTTAAGGTGAATTAATGAAAATTTAAAGGGCAACATCTATGTATTTCTTTTCCAGTCACAAATTATTCATTTATTTTAATTAGCCCAAAGAAGAATAGAAATACTGTTATTCAACATTGTTATGAGAATATGGCTAGACTGTAAATAAAAATAATATTAACCTTGGATTACATAAATGTTAATTTTTGTTGTTTGGTTGCTTTTCAGTCATGTTCAACAGTTGATGGCTACATTTGAAGTTTTCTTGACAGAAAAACTACAGTGGTTTGCCATTTCTTTCCCCAACTCACTTTATCAGAAAGGAGACTGAGGCAAATAGAATTAAGTGACTTGCCGAGGGTTACATAGCTAGTAAGTGTCTGAGGTCAGATTTGAACTAGGGAACTAGTCTTCCTGACTCCAAGCTTTTGTTACATCTATCTATACATAGATCTATTCCATCTATCCACTACCTGATTATAAATATTAATTATACCTGATGTTCATATAGCATTAGGGTTTTTAAATCACTTTAAGCATTATCACAGACATCTACAAAATCTCTGTCAGGAGGGGTAGAAACAAGATGGCACAATAGAAAGGTGCACCTACTCTAGTTCTTCCCCCACAGCCCATAAAATACCTGTAAAATAACTCTAAACAAATTCTAGAACATCAGAAGTCACAAAACGACAGAATGAAAGAGATTTCCAGTCCAAGTTAGCCTGGAAGGACGAGAAGAAAAGTCTATACCATGAAGTGTGGAGCAAAGCACAGCCTACAGAGCCCAGCACAGCCTTGACCACATCGCACTGGCAGGAACAGAAATGGAGCAAGTCTCAGAAGGCAGAATCCGCAGCAGCAGCTGATGTTGCCAGTTTCCTCAAACCAGACATGCCAAAGAAAACTTTAGAAGGGCAGTGATAAAGCTTTTGCACTTGGGTGAGAAGGGAATAGGGTCCTTCCCTAGTCCCAGCCACAGGCGGAGGTGGCAGCAGCATTGTCCATTTTGTGGAGCCCTTGGCCTAAAGATTCTGAGGCAATGGAACTGCTGATCTGGGTCTCAGCCATGAGTGGTGGCCCTTGGGAGAGGAAGAGTGCTGGAGTGGTGGACCTGGTGGAGGCTCTCAAAAGGGAATTCTACTTACAGATACTGGATAAAAAAAATCTTTGGTGGCTCCCAAACCAGAGTGTATGCCAGGAGAGAAGTAAACTCCTCTCCCTTGATTGTGTCACCTTGGAGGAACTGAGAATTTACCATTCCCCAGAGTATAACGTCCTTTTGACAAAGGACTCAAAAGTCAAGTGTCTGGCTAGGAAAATGCCCAAAAAACGTGGAAAAAATAAGACCATAGAAAGCTACTTTCTTGATGAACAGATATTTGTTTTCCATCCTTTTGGATGAGGAACAACAATGCATGCTATGAGATGAAGATCCAAAAGTCAAGGCTTCTGCACCCCAAATCTCCAAAATAAATATATAACAGTATCAGATCATGGAAGAGCTCCAAAATGATTTTGAAATTCTAGTAAGAGAGGTGGAGGAAAAATTGGGAAGAGAAATTAGAGCAATACAAGAAATTCATGAAAAGTGAGTCAACAATTTGCTAAAGGAGATCCAAAAATGCTAAAAAAAAAAAATAAGATCTTTAAAAATAGACTAACTTAAATGATAAAAGATGGCCAAAAAGTCAAAGAGGAGAAGAATGCTTTAGAAAATCAAAATAACTAAACTGAAAGGGAGGTTCAAAAAATCACTGAAGAAAATAGTTCTTTAAAAAATTAGAATGGAGCACATGGAAGCTAAAGATTGTATGATAAACCAATAAATTATGAAACAATTACCAAAAGATAGACAAAAATAGAAGATAATGTGAAGTATCTCATTGGGAAAACAATTGACCTGGAAAACAGATCCCAGCGAGACAATTTAAAAATTATGGGACTATCTGAAAGTTGTGATCCAAAAAAAAAAAAGAGCCTAGACATCATCTTTCATGAAATTATCAAGGACATCTGCCCTGATATTCTAGAACCAGAGGGCAAAATAAATATTGAGAGAATCCACCGATCACTTCCTGAAAGAGATATGAAAAAAATAACTTCCAGGAATATTGTCGCCTAAGTCCCGAGTTCCCAGGTGAAGGCGAAAGTAATGCAACCAGGTAGAAAGAAACAATTCAAATAATGTGGAAATACAATGAGGATAACACAAGATCTAGCAACTTTTACATTAAGGAATTGAAGGGTTTGGAATATGATTTTTCAGAAGTCAAAGGAACTAGGATTAAACCCAAGAATCACCTGCCCAGCAAAACTGAGTATAATACTTAAGGGGAAAAATGGTAACTAGATGAAATAGAGGATTTTCAAGAATTCTTGATGAAAATACCAGGGCTGAATAGAAAATTTGACTTTCAAACACAAGAATCAAGAGAAGCATGAAAAGGTAAACAGAAAAGAGAAATCATGAGGGACTTATCAAAGTTGAACTGTTTCATTCCTATGTGGAAAGATACTATTTGTAAATCTTGAAACTTTTCTCAGTATTTGCGTAGTTGGAGGGATTAAGCTTATATATATATATATATATATATATATATATATATATATATATATATATACACCTACACATGTGTGTATGTATATGTATTATATATAGGTAGATAGACATAGATATAGATACATGTATATGTATACCTACACATGTGTGCATGTATATGTATGTATATATAGGTAGATAGATATAGATAAAGATATAGATACATATATATGTTAAGTATCTATATCTTTATATCCATCTATCTATATCTACCTATATCTATATTTATATCTATCTATCTACTGACAACAGGATGAGTTGAATAGGAAGGGAGTGTATCCAAAAAATGAGGTGTGAAACAGAAATATATTGGGAGAAGAAAGGGAGAATAGAATGGGGCAAATTATCTCTTATAAAAGATGCAAGGAAAAGCTTTTTCAATGGAGGGGGAAAAGGGGGAGATGAGAGGTAAAAACTGGTTTACTCTCATCACATTTGGCTTAAGAAGGGAATAAAATTCACACTCAATCTGGTATGAAAATTTGTCTTATGCTACAGGAAAGTAGGGGAGAAGGGGATAAGTGGGGTGGGGGATGATAGAATGGAAAGCAAATGGAAGGAGAGAGTAATAAGAAGTAATAACTTTAGGGAGGGAAAATATCTAAAGAGAGAATGGAATAAATAGGGGCAGGATAGGATGGAGGGAAATATAATTAGTCTTTCAGAATCTGACAATTATGGAAGTCTTTAGCAAAACTATGTATATATACCCTATACTGAATTACTTGTCTTCTCAGTGGGGATGGGTGGGGAAGGAGGAAGGGAGAGAAGTTCAAACACAAAGTTTTAAGAAAGAATTTTGAGAATGTTTTTTGTATGCAATTGGAAAATAAGAAATACATGTAATGGGCTATAGAAATCTATCTTGCCCTATACAAAAAGAGAGAAGATGGGGATAAGGGAAGGGAGGAGTGTGATAGAAGGGGGAGCAGGTTAGGGGAAGGAGTAATCAGAATGCAAAGTCTTTTGGGTGGGGAAACAGAGATATGGGGAGTACATTTGGAATTCAAAGTCTTGTGGAAATGAATGTTGAAAACTAAAATTAAATAAAGAAAAAGAAGTCACAAAAAATAAAAAAAATATGCCCTGCATTTGTGAGTTAAAAAAACAAAATCAAAATCTCCTCTGATGCTTCAGTGACATTTTCATGTAATATTTCTTTCATTATTCTCCTTTCCAGATTAACGGGAATTATTTTTCTTTCTCTGCCTAATCCCTATCACTTATTACAACAAACCGCTATATAAAAAAACATAAAACCAATAGACATAGTCAAGCAAAATAGGTACCCATAGAGATCTTATGTGAAAATCAGGTCTTTCCCTGCATATTGACCAGCTAGTCTTGCTTGACTAATAGAGTTCCAAGATAGATTAATCATCTCGGTGAAATTGTATAGATTTTATTGAGAAATATGGTAGTCAAATTTAATAGAAGTTCCTAAAATAGTATTAATTTGCTCCCATTGTATACAAACTTTAGCTTTTAGGAATTTAAACATGCCATTGTCTACCTATCAATCCAAATTTCCTTCTTAGATATAATATCAAATGACACATCATGTTGTCCCCAAATAATATCATTTTTTGTAGATACCAATTTTAAAAACCTGGAACTTCCCATTGATTCTTTAGCCAGTATCACAAACTCCTATTATATGAGCTGTGAATTTTGTCGACTTCATAGATAATGTTATCTTCCTAAATTTTAGGGCTGAAAATGATTTATCTCCTCTTAGAACAAAAATAACTGTCTTTTCTTCCCTTATCTATATAGAAAACCCTTTTCTTTGTTTTGTTTTGCTGTGTAAAACTTCGTTTAATAAATACAAAATTTAACATATATATGCTTGTTTGTGATTCATGTAAGTCTTTAAGTTACAGATGAAGATAGAGAAGGAAATTACACTAGTAATTACATTAGTTAAGAATAGCTATTATAAATTATAAATGTCTTATTCAAGCAAACAATTATTAAACACTCACTATGTGTTAGGTACTATACTCAAGTTAGGATTAGAAACACAATTAAGATTAGAGTTTCCCATGCTTCTGTGAATTCCGTGTATTTGTACATATGGTGCAATAATATTCAACTATATTCATTATATCACAGTTTCATAGAATCACAGCATTTCAGAGTTGAAAGTAATCTCTATGACCATCTAGTCTAGCCTGTAACTGACAAAGAAACTCTATTAACATACTAATAAGTGGTCATCCACCCTTTACTTAAAAACCTCCATTTATAAAAGGAATTCATTATCTCCTAAGGTATCTTGTTTTACTTTTGAACACTATTTAAAGTCAATTAGTAAAGAATGCTAATTGGACTCCACAGCATCCACCCTGAAAGCCTTATTGTGACATGAGATGACCCTGACTGATGTCCAGGATCCTTTCTTTGATTTAACCTGATACTCATAATTTTGAAAAAAATTTAGAACTTTTTACTCTTTCCTTTTAAAATAGTTTCATTTTGCCCTTTTATTGATAGAACTGACTGCTATTTCCTAAACACACATACACACAAATATGTGTTTCTATGTATATACACATACATGCACACACACACACACACACACATCTCCACCTAATCCCTTTGTTCATAGCAAAATTGCCATTTCAGCTGCCTGAGAAAAATTCATGAATTTGGGTCTTTCATCAATTGCCTGATTTCCCAACAGATTTTAAAGTACAATTGATTCATTCTCATCAATTTTTCCAACTTTTACCTTGTGTCAGCTTTACCCTCTGTCCATTTATTAAAGGGACTGACTAATTTAGCTGCAAAGCCCAAATAAACCTGACTCTCTTGTGGCCTGAGGCTTTGGAACTTCTGCCTAAAGAATTCCCAACTCAGCCTAAATCTTTTATTAATTGAATCTCTATATATTTGGTAAAATACCAAGCTCCACTGTCGCATGAAGTAATAGATACCTACAAGTTCTCCAGTCAGCATCTCCAGAAGAAATTTCACATACATGTCGTCTCGATGGTTATACTTATGCTCTGCATTCTGAAAGATGGATGGAAAGATGTGCTAGTATCCTCTAGCTATATAAGTGGCTGTGTCTTAGAATGGAACTAGGGGCACTGTTTTCTTCTAAAGTTATAATTGCAATCTTTTGTAAATCTCTTCATATATGTCTTTTAGGTTTGGTTCCAGAGTCATCTATTTCACCAGTCAGGTTTCTGAACGAATTATTTTTAGAATATCTCACATGAGAATGAATGCACAAGGTCATGGTGACCCCAAAACTTCTTGTTCCCTGGTGATACTCAGAGTTCTGTGCATTTCTAATCTATAATTTATTAAAAAGATATTGTAGATTAGCAAGAGCTTGAACACTGAAATTTTAATTATACCCTAGAATCTTTCAATTAATTCTTTTCCTATATTAAGGTTTCCTTCATTCATTCATCAACAAACTCGGAAGAAGAAAAAACAACAAGAAAAACAGACGGATTCCATGGTGTGTAATCCATCCTGAATCAGTTTGGTTTCTTTAAATTCAATGGTTTTATTTTATTTCTTTTAATTCTTTTTTAAAAAATATATTTTAGATTTAAATACTGGAACAGATGCACAACAGAGAAAAGAAAAATAAATATACTATAAACTTACATATTGAAACTTAATTAGGAAATTAAAAATTATCATGTGCAGAGTAGTACATAAGAGATGATTTAAAATATATAGCAATAAATTTCCATTTCAAGGAAGTCTACATAATAAATCCTATAGGTGGTGTTGAGAGCTTTTCGTATTTTCTTTGTTTTCTCATAAGTTTTCTTTTATTCTCTGCTGTGTACACTTTTAACTTTGTTTCTTTTCCCCCTCTTTCCTCTGAAGTCTAGAGTTAAGCATGGCTACATTTCTATATACACATATGCATATACATATATACACATACAGATATAAACATATATAAAGACATAAACTTTTCTTGAAAAATTCTATTTCTGATCTTGTTTTAATGTTTGTGTGTGTCTCTTATATCCTATCCCTCTGACTCCTCTATTATACTTTTATCCACTTCCTTGCCCTCCTCTTACTTAATGTACCCTACTCTAAGTATCGTTCCCTTATGCGGCTGTTTCCATAAATCTAAACACCCTACTATCCTCATCTTTCACCTATTCCATCACTCTCCCCTCTAGAGATCCATCCCTTATCATTTCCCCTTTCCTATCCCCTTTAGAGTTTATTTCTTTCTGAATTTAGAAGACTTTTATACTCCCATATATATGTATATATACCTACATTTATATATATGTGAGTGTATGTCTGTATATACATACATATGTATGTATGTGCATATATACATGTATAGTTAACTATATATAGTTATATGTAACTATATAAAGTTATATGTATCTATATATAGTTAACTATATATATATGTGTGTGTATATGTATATAACTATATAAATATATATATATATATAAAACTATATATATATATGTATATATAGTTCCCTCTTAAGTCCATTCTCAATGAAAATAAGTTTCCAGACCTAATAGCCTCTTTCTGAATCTCGTTCTTCTCTGTCAGTTCTTCCTCTTGCACCTCATTTGTATAAAATAATGACTCTTTAGCTGCCCCTAAACAGTTTTACTTTTTTAAAATTTTATTTATTCATTTTATTGTTCTACAATCACTACAATAAAACTTAGATTTTTACCCCCCCACACCTAACCACCCACGCCCTTCCCTCCCCAAGATGGCATGCAATTATATATAAGATCTACATGTATTTTCCTATTGAATACATTTTCACTATTGTCATGCTATGTAGACAAACTAAAAAAATGGAAGAAATCATATAACAAATCAAAATATAATACACATGCACACACACAGGCACAGAAACACACGCACGATCTACTATATTCTGTGAATGAATTCCATAGTTCTTTCTCTGAGTGTGAAAGGCTTTTGACTTAGAAAATCATTGGGAATTTTTTTTTAAGTTTTTACGTTATTATGAAGTTCCAAGTCTACAAGAAAAAAAACTCTTGCACACTGTGGTCGTTGCTGTGCACAAAGTTCTCCTGGTTCTGCTCCTTTCACTCAGCATCAGATCATATAAGTCCTCCAAGGTCTCCCTGAAGTCTTCTTGATCATTCTTTCGTGTGGCACAATAGTAGTCCATTACATTCATGTACCATAATTTATTCAGCCATTCCCCAATTGATGGGCATCCCCTTGATTTCCAGTTTTTGGCAACTACAAAGAGTGCTGTTATAAATACTTTTGTACGTGTGGGACCCTTTCCCATTTTTATGATCTCTTGGGGATACAGTCCTCATAACGATATTGCTGGGTCAAAGGGTATGCACATTTTTATAGCTCTTTGGGCATAGTTCCAAATCGATCTCAAGAATGTTTCATGAGCTTACAGTGGCACCAACAATGACGTAGTGTTCCAACTCTCCTACATCCTTGCCAACATTTATCATTTACCTGTTCTGTCATGTTTGCCAATCTTATAGGTGTGATGTTGTACATCAGAGTTGTTTGATTTGCATCTCTCTAATCAAAGGTTATTTAGAGCATTTTTTCATATGATTATAGATATCTTTAATTTCTTCCTCTGAAAATTTCCTGTTCGTATCCTCTGACCATTTATCACTTGGGTATTGAAACAGTTTTACCTTTTAAAGTCATATCAAACTCAAGTCTCCACCATTCTTTCTTTCTTTTTTTTTAATATAAATTTATTTATTTAACTTTTTACACTCATTTTCACAAAACTTTGGGTTCCAAATTTTCTCCCCATTTGTCCCCTCCCCCACTCCAATACATCCAGCATTCTAATTTCCCCTATCACCAATTTGCCCTCTCTTCTATCATCCCTCCTTTCTCTTGTCCCCATCTTCTCTTTTGTCCTGTAGGGCCAGATAACTCTCTATTCCCCATTACCTGTATTTCTTATTTCCTAGTAGCAAGAAAAATACTCAACAGTTGTTCCTAAAACTTTGAGTTCCAACTTCTCCCCATCCCTCCCTCACAACCCATTTCCTTTGAGAAGGCAGGCAATTCAATATAGCCCATATCTCTGTAGTTTTGCAAATAACTTCCATAAAAGTCGTACTGTGTAAGACTAACTATATTTCACCCCATCCGATCCTGCCCCCCATTGTTGCTATTCTCTCTTTTGATCCTGTCCCTCCCCAAGAGTGTTGACTTCAAATTGCTCCCTCCACCCATTGCCCTCCCTTCCATCATCCCCCCCACCCTGCTTTATCTTCTTCTCCCCCACTTTCCTGTATTGTAAGATAGGTTTTCATATCAAAATGAGTGTGCATTTTATTCCTTCCCTTAGTCAAATGTGATGAGAGTAAACTTCATGTTTTTCTTTTCTCAGCTCTCCTTTTTCCCTCCACTAAAATGTCTCCTGCTTGCCTCTTCTATGAGAGATAATTTACCCCATTCCATTTCACCCTCTCTCCTACATTTCTCTCTCACCGTTTATCTTGATTTCTTTTATGATATGATCCCATCCTATTGAATTCACTCTGTGCTCTCTGTCTCTGTGTGTGCATGAATATGTGTACGTATGTGCGTGCGCACATGTGTACATATGTGTGTGTATGTGTATATGTGTCTTTGTAATCCCACCAACTACCCAGATAATGAAAACTTTCATGAGTTACACATATTGCCATTCCATGTAGGAATGTAAACAGTTCAATTTTGGCAAGTCCCTTATGATTTCTCTTTGCTTTTTACTTCATGCTTCTTCTCATTCTTGTGTTTGAAAGTCAAATTTTCTTTTCAGCTCTAGTCTTTTCATCAAGAATGCTTGAAAGCACTCTATTTTATTGAAAGACCATATTTTCCCCTGAAGTATTATACTCGGGCGGAGCCAAGATGGCGGAGTAGATAGACTCACCTATGCTAGGTCCGAACCCACAGCCCATAGATTTCCTGTAAAAAGAACTCCTGACAAATTCCGGAACAGTGGAAGCCGCGCAGCAACACAGTGAAGGAGATTTCCGTTGTAGAGAGCCCTGAAAAACCGACCGCAAAGGTACCCCAGATGGGAGTGGAGTCCTGTCCTGCCGAGCGCTCCCCTCCCCCGCACCGGCCACGCGGCACTGAGAGGAGCGAGCAGAGCCAAGCAGGCGGCAGGGACCTGAATCTCCGGGCGGCCTCGAAGGTCCCTCCACCCACGGACGCACAGGTCAGTGAGAGAGACGGGCTGAGAGGGGAGTGGGGGATCTCCGGTACTCAGACCCCCTGGCAGCTACGGGCAGAGCAGGCTGGAGCTCCACTGCTGCTTCATTACAAAAGTTCTCCGCCTAAACCTCCTGAGGGAACTGAGGCTGAGAGGCAGCCCTGCCCCCACCTGAGAACCAGCAGATAAGCCCCCATTGAAGAAGCGTCAAGCCTGCCGCCAAAAGCCCTGAGGCTGGGGAGCAGCATTTGAATCCCAGACCCCAAGCACTAGCTCAGCGGATCTAAGCCAGGGGGGTGGAGAGGACTCTCAAAAGTCAAGTAACTGGCTGGGAAAATGCCCAGAAAAGGGAAAAAAACTAAGACCATAGAAGGTTATTTTCTTGGTGACCAGAGGATTGCGCCATTCCTCTCTGAGAAAGAAGAGATATG
>CM053771.1:432440367-432476812 GCA_028658325.1 Potorous gilbertii
GGGGAGAAACTGGAACTTAAAGTTTTAGGACCAACTGTTGAGTATTGTTCTTGCTACTAGGAAATAAGAAATACAGGTAATGGGGAATAGAAAGTTATCTGGCCCTACAGGACAAAAGAGAAGATGGGGTAAGGGAAGGGAGGGATGATAGAAGAGAGGACAGATTGGTGATATGGGTAATTAGAATGTCCAGTGTATCAGGGAGGGGGGAGGGGACAAATGGGGAGAAAATTTTGGAACCCAAATCTTGTGAAAATGAATGTAAAAAGTTAAATAAATTTATTTAAAAAAATTAAAAAAAAAAGTATTATACTCGGTTTTGCTGGGAAGGTAATTCTTGGTTTTAGTCCTAGTTTCTTTGACTTCTGGAATATTGTATTCCACACCGTTCGATCCCTTAATGTAGATGCTGCTAGATCTTGTGTTATCCTGATTTTATTTCCACAATATTAGAATTGTTTCTTTCTAGCTGCTTGCAATATTTTCTCCTTGACCTGGGACCACTGGAATTTGGCCACAATGTTCCTAGGAGTTTCTCTTTTTGGATCTCTTTCAGGCAGTGATCGTTGGATTCCTTGAATACTTATTTTGCCCTCTGGTTCTAGAATATCAGGGCAATTTTCCTTGATAATTTCATGAAGGATGATGTCTAGGCTCCTTTTTTGATCATGGCTTTCCGGTAGTCCCATAATTTTTAAATTGTCTCTCCTGGATCTATTTTCCAGGTCAGTTGTTTTTCCAATGAGGTATTTCACATTATCTTTCATTTTTTCATTCTTTTGATTTTTCTTTACGACTTCTTGGTTTCTCAGAAAGTTATTAGCCTCCATCCGTTCCATTCTAATTTTAAGAGAACTACTTTCTTCATTGAGCTTTTGAACCTCTTTTTCCACTTGGCTAATTCTGCTTTTGAAAGCATTCTTCTCCTCATTGGCTTTTTGAACCTCTTTTGCCAATTGAGTTAGCCTGTTTTTCAAGGTGTTATTTTCTTCAGTATTTTTGGGTGGTCTCCTTTATCAAGGTATTGACTTGTTTTTCATGCTTTTCTTGCATCTCTCTCATTTCTCTTCCCAGGTTTTCTTCCACCTGTCTAACCTGATTTTCAAAATCCTTTTTGAGCTCTTCCATGGCCTGAGCCCTTTGGATATCTATTTCAGATATTTGGGATAAAGAGGCCTTGACTCCTATGTCTTTACCTTATGGTAAGCATTGTTCTTCCTCATCAGAAAGGAAAGGTAGAAATATTTGGTCTCCAAGAATAACCTTCTATGGTCTCATTTTTTTTCCCGTTTTCTGGGCATTTTCCCAGCCAGTTACTTGACTTCTGAGATTACTCTCCACCCCGACCAAATCTGCCCAGCTAGTGCTTGGGGTCTGAGATTCAAATGGTGCTCCCCATCCTCCGGACTTTCATCGGTGGGCCGGAGTGCTATTCAATGTGAGCTTAAGTTTTGGTTCTCAGGTGGGGGCAGGGCCACCTCCCAGTCTCCGTTTCCTCAGGGGGTTTATGCTGAGACGTTAAGCAATGGACTCAATGTCCTGCCTGCTCCCTGCGAGCCTCTGCCCACTCCAGCCTCTGCGGCTATCTCCCAAGGGGATCTGAGTTATTGAGACATCCTGCTTCCTTCTCAGCCAGTCCAGAAGTCCCTCTCACTGACCTGTGCACCTGTTGGTGGAGGGACCTTCATGGTCGCCAGAGATTCCATCCCTGAAGCCTGCTTGAATCTGCTCCTCTCGATGCCATGTGGCCAGGGAAGGGCTGGGCTCTGCTCATGTCCAGTGCGCAATGGACCCTTGGGGTCAGTTTTTCAGTGCTCTCTGGAACAGAAATCTCCTTCACTCTTTTGCTGTGTGGCTTCCACTGTTCCAGAATTCGTTGGGAGTTCTTTTTACAGGAAGTCCATGGGCTGTGGGTTCAGAGCTAGCATATGTGAATCTTTCTACTCCGCCATCTTAGCTCCTTGCCACTCTGCCATCTTGGCTCTTCCCCTAATCTTTCTTACAAACTCCTCGCTTACTAATCACAATCTTAGACATACATTTTTACATACATTAAATTTAAACAGTTTAAATTATAACAGTGTATGTTATATTTATCTTGCCTCTTGAATGCTACATCTTCTATTGAGTTCAGGTTTCTTTTAACAAAGTATGACAATCTGACAATTCATTAAATATCCTTTCTATCACTCAGGATTTTATTTAGTTTTGCTGGGTATGATGTCTTTGGTCTAAACCTCAGTTCTTATGCTCTTTGATATATTATATTCCAAGATGTGCAGTCTTTTAAGGTAGCCACTGGTAGATCTTGTGTGATTCTAATTGTAGTACTACTATATTTGAGTTGTTTTTTTTGTTGCTTTTAATATTTTATCCTTGAGCTTGAAGTTTTCACATTTGGCTATAATATTCCCGTGAGTTTTCCTCATAGGATCTCTTTCAGGTGTTGATAGGTAGATGTTTTCTATTTCTATTTCTATTTCTACTTTTCCTCTTGTTCTAATTCTTGAGAACAGTTTTCTTTAATTATTTGTTGTAATTTTGTATCATGTTTTAAAAAAATTATTTATTTTTAGCTTTCAACACTTACTTTAATAAGTTTTAAATTTTCTCCCCCTCCCTCTCCTTTCCCCTAACAAAGATGTCATGCAATGCAATAGATAGTAAATACACAAGAATATTAAATATATTATCATGTAGCCTGTTGTATAGAAGAATTAGATCATGTGAGAGGGACCATGAGAAAGAAAAACAAAACAAAATAAAACAAAACAAAAAAGAGAGTAAATAGTATGTTTCAATTTGCATTCAGATTCCATATTTCTTTGGGTGGATGTAGATGGCATTTTTCATCATGAGTCTTTTTTAGTTGTTTTAGGTGCTTACATTGCTGAGATGAGCTAAGTCATCATGCAATATGCTTGTTATTGTGTACAGTGTTCTCCTGGTTCTGCTCACTTCACTCAGCATCAGTTCATATAAGTTTTGCCAGGGTTTTCTAAAGTCCACCTATTCATCATTTCTTACAGCAGAGTAGTATTCCATTGCATTCATATACCATAACTTCTTCACCTGCTTCCTAATTGATGGACATCCCCTTAAATTCCAGTTCTTGGTCACCACAAAGAACTGCTATAACTATTGTTGTAAATGTGTTTGCTCTTCTGATTTTTATGATCTCATTATGATACAGACCAAGAAGTGGTATTGCTGGGTCAAAGGGTATGCACATTTTCATAATTGTTCAGTCATAGCTCCAAATTACTTTCCAGAATGGTTGGATCAACTCACAACTCCATCAACAATGCATTAGTTTTCCAATTTTCCTACATCTTCTCCAATATTCATAAAGTTTTGTCATGGTAGCCATTCTGCTAGGTGTGGTGTGATGCCTAAGAGTTGTTTTGATTTGCATTTTTCAAATCAATAGTGATTTAGAGCATTTTTTTTCATAGGACTATAAATATCTTTAATTTGTTCCTCTGAAAACTGCATGTTCATATCATTTCATCATTTATTAATTGGGGAATGACTTACATTTCAAGTCTTTTTTTATCATAGCTTTCAGGTATCCTACTTATTCTTATATATTCTCTTTTGAGCTGTTCTTCAGATCAGTTGTTTTTCTTATTGAATGTTTCACTTCCTCTTCTATTTTTTCATTCTTCATATTTTGTTTTGTTGTTTCTTGATCTCTTTTAACTTTTCTGGCTTCCCCTTGCTTAATTCTAATATTTAATGAGCTGTTTTATTCCTTAAGATTCTGAACCTTCTTTTCTAATTGGTTGACTTTTCGTAATCTGGTTTTTCTTGAATTATTATTTTTTGTTTGTTTGTTTTTTCCCTCGATCTCTCTCATTTGACTTTCAAAGCCTTTTTTAAGTTTTCTTATGACATTTTTTTTGTGCAGGTGACCATGTAACTTTACTCATTGTAGTAGAAGATTTCTGTATTTCACTATCCTCCTCTGAAGATAAACACCAATCTTCTCTATTCCAATAGTAACTCTCTACTGTTGGATTCTTTCTGATTTGTCTGTGTATTTCTTTTTAGTTAAGAGTAGTTTAATTTTTGTATTCACCTGTAATCCTGGGGTATGTGGAACAGTGCTTCTGGCGTCAGATCTTTATTTCTCCTCTTTGGCCTGGAACTGACACCAAGACCTTCAGTCTCCTGTAATTACTCACTGTCAGCAGCATCTTCGTCCCATTGCTTCCGCACTTACCCTACAATGTGCTGGTTCCTTTGCTGCCCAACCCCCCCTCAAAAAAAAACAAACAAAACAAGAAACAATTTTCTCAGCATAGTTAAATCTTGCATTCCTTGTCAGCATTAGTTCCTTTGATCCCTTCCCTGTCTCAGATTCGCAACTCCTCTCATGATTCCAGTGGTAAAAGTTCCTGTGGCTAGGCAGCAGGGACAACCTTCAAACCTCACTTATCCAAGGTGTCTCTGCTTGTTGTTTAGGTGATCTTATGACCTAACTTGAAGGTGTTTGCTCTTCACATGCACCAAATTTTATCATGGTATTTTTCTTCAGATTTTGTCCTGTTGTCTCAGGAGATTCCGTATTTTGTTCCTCCAATCTATTTTTACATATCTATGTTCAGCCTGAGACATTGTTTTATATCTTCTGTGGGTGAAAATATTGAAAGCTTGGAATTTCCTGACCTACTCTGACATCTACCCAGAATCCTGCCCACTGGGTTTTATTCTTATGGCATAAGCATGAAGAATTCCTCAAAGTTCATCATAAAGTGGGTGTTGGTGGCACATGAGCCCCAGGGCAGCTTAATGGATTGGCACACAGCTTGTTGGGCTTGAAATCAGAAAAAGTATCTTCCTCAGGTTTTCTGGCCTCACACACACTTATGAGCTATGTAGTCCTGGAAAAGTCAATTAACCTTGTTTCCCTTAGTTTCCTCAATTTTAAATGAGCTGGAGGAGGAAGTGGCAAATCATTCCAGTGTCTTTGCCAAGAAAAATGGGGTCATGAAGTGTCATGTATGATAGAAAAACAACAGCATAAGTCTCATTCCTGGTAAAGTCGTATTTTTACCTTTTACTACCACTTCCAAGTTTGTTTGTTTTTGAAAAGACACTATTCTCAATTTTAAAATATATTTTTTATTTCTCTGTCTTCTTTGGTAACATATACTTCTCTCACCTAGGCCACTACCTCTCTGTCCTCCTCTTTTCCTCCCCACAACACCCTGCCATAATGGTTTCAAATTCATAAATAAATTATCTTCATATATGAGGCAATTTCACAAGACAACATTTGCACTGAACTCAAATGGATCTGTGGTTGCTTCAGTTTAAATAATCCCTTCAATGAATCAGATTACAAACCATCCATTCCTGTCTGTTCCGTAGAACTTGTCCATATTCCCTCATTGGCTGAAAAAAATTTAATCCCAACATGATTGCAGGTGTTTTGACTTCTTCATTAGATAATGAAGATAGCAGGAAAACATTTGGGTTTTCCACCTATTATTTTTCAGTCATTTCAGTCCTGCCCAACTCTTCATGATTCCATTTGTTGTTTTCCTGGTAAAGATACTCAGTGGTTTGCCTTTCCTTCTCTAGATCATTTTACAATTGAGTAAACTGAAGGAAACAGGGTTAAGTGACTTGTCCAGGGTCACACAGCTAGTAATTTCTGAGGCTAGATTTATATTCAGGAAGATGCGTCGTTCTCATTCCAGTCCTTGCACTCTGTTCATTGTGCCACCAACTGCTCTCCTTCAACTATAACCACCCCTAAGGCTTGATCAGTTCATGATTTTTAATCACACATTCCCAAGATAATATGTTTTGGTAGTTTTTTGTTTGTTTGTTTGTTTTAAAAGCTAGGTTGCATAGTGGATAGAGTGATGGACCTAAAGTAAGAGAGATGTAAATTCAGATCTGGCCTCTCTGGACTTCTCTATACCACATTAAAAGAACTGTCCCCTTTAATAAAATACAATGAAAGCAAACAACAAAAACAAATGAAAAATAATTCAGGAAAATTTTCCAACATAATCACATCTTAAAATATATGTAGTATCCTATATTAGCAGTTCCTAACCTCAAGAAAAAAATAGGAAGGAGGTACATTCTTATTCATAGGGACTATTTTGTTTTCATAATTACATGAAAGTTGGTTTCTTTTTGTTGTTGTTCTTTTCATTTATATTGTTGTAATCATTTAAATTATTTTTCATTTTAAATAAAATTTTGTATAAGTTCACACTTCCCAATTTTTTTTATATTTGACATTTATTAATTCTTACATTACAGTATGTTATTTATATTCATATGCTACATGTTTTATTCATTCAAAAAACTTCTTTTTCCTTCTTATTTTTTCTTTATTTTTAGGGGGGTTACTTCTACTGTAAAATATTTTGGCATATATGGGATAATTCTATCTTTAATTCCCTTTGAATATATAGGGAACACATCTACAAAATAAGATATTTGGTCAGAGACATAGACATTTTACTTCTGTTCTTCGTATAGTTTGGACTTGTTCTGGAGAATGGCTTTGCCATTATCTATGCTCCACAAATAAAATATTGCTGTTCCTAACCTCTTCAATATTAGTAAACGGGTCAATGATTCATTGATACGTAATACCTTAGGCTCCATTAAACAACTTTCTTATGTTCAGTTATAAAGGAGAAGGCATTATTTGTTGTACTTAAATCTGTTTCATGAGCCGTCATGGACAAAACTTCCAACATCCAGCAACAGCCTGCTTATATTTCACACTTCCCATTTTTAGCTGGAAATTCTTGCAGACAACTATAACAGTGTCTTTGTTTGAAATATTTAGAGTTGGTAATACTATCACAGTTAGAGTCGTTGTTACCATTGCCTTAAGTCCTCAGAGTCAACTCAGAACAAATGATGAGATCAAAATATGAATTATGTGGAGGTGGAAAATTACTAAAAATTTTAAAAGGAAAATGAAAATAGGAAATAAAAATATATAACTTTTGTAAGTTTCAAGTGATTTCATCAAAAAAACAAAAAAACAACTTGAAGATATTTATCCAAGATGATGAATGAGAACTTGGAGACAAAAGACCACAGTTTATCATACATGCAACCCATAAAACCTTCTTTATAAATGGAAAGTCTTAATGGTTGTTATGGTGGGAAAGTAGGAAACATACACAGTAACAGGAAACTAACAGTTTCCAAAGAGCACTTGGATCCTATTATACTAATGATCCATGAACTGAGAAGTCTTTAAGTCATTCTTGGCATAACAAACTACATCTCATCAAAATTGTTATTATATTTCTTGTTAAATATATAATACAAAAAGTTCTGAAAATGTATTAATCTCCAGCTGTAGTATGATGTGACAATTACAAATTGTATGTTTTGCCTATTTATGCATGGTTTAACAATTCTTGTATAAAAAGGTTTGTAAGTCTGGACATTAGTAGTCAATGGTAAAATAGTGGCTTTGATTCACACTGGGTTTCATATATGCAACTTTGTTATAATAAAGAATATTATTTATGGTGTGCCAAATACTGTTTAAAATTGTCCAATAATCAGTCACATTTTATTCAGGCCCACATTTTCATAATGGCTGAATATATTTAAGTATTTATTTCATATTTTTTGGAAAAGTGCTATGCCATTTTATAAAATTACTAAAACAGAACAAAGCTCCAACACTGAAGCAATGTCAGCTTTCTGTAAAAGAAAAAAAAGTATTGTAAAATTCATTTATGGAGGAGGGTATGAAAACTCCTCAGAACAAGAAGCAGAGAAGAGGAGAGAATAAAACTGCCTAAGGTAATAATTTAATCATGCAAATAATTGTATCATTAAGAAGAAAATATCACAGGATTAGTTAGGGGTTTATGCATACCAGAGGGTAAGAAGAATTCCTGTTGCTTTTCTCCTCAGTTTTATTTTCTGATTTGGAATAAGTGTGTAAGACATGGGAGCTGGCAGGGAGAGACTTGGCCAGGAAACTACATGAGTAAGGTAGCTCTCCCTAGACCTTACGTGAGCTAGCCAACAGCAGTCAGATAAAGGTGATTGCTATGTGTTTAGGGAGTTCAGTTCATTAACTACCTGAAGAATAGGGAAGCAAGCTGAGTCATTAATTTAAGATGTTTAGCAGATACATGGAGTAAATCCAGAAGCACGGATACTTTGAAAGTCTCAAAGAGCCAAAACAATTTAATTGAAAAGTTACTAGTTTTGTTTATGTACCTGCTAGCTATATGACATTGGGCACATTGTTTTACTTTTCTGAGACTTCATTTTTTCTCACCAATAAAATGAAATGGTTGGACTTAAAAATCTCTTCAGTTTACTTCCAGCCATAAATAAAAATGGAGAGTAATGGTGCTTGATTTTCTGTTTGCAGATGATTGTGTACTCAATGCAGCCTCTGAAACGGACATGCAACAAAGCATGGATCAATTCTCTGCTCCTTGTTCTAATTTTGACCTACCAATTATCAACAAGGAAACTCAGGTGTTCTGTCAGTCACCTCCACACCATCCATACATGGAATCATGGGTTACAACAAATGCAGAACTTTTGAATGCTGTGGATAATTTCATCTACCTTGGTACCAGTCTACTTTCAGGGATGTACACAATGATAATGAGGTGGACACAGGCATTTCCAGAGCTAACTCTGAAGGAAATTATAGGAGAGAAAAGGTATTGGATTGACTACCAGATTGAAAGTCTACAGAACCATCGTTCTGACCTCATTGTTACATGCCTATGAAAGCTAGACAGTCTACAAGCGCCATGCCAGGAAACTGAATCATTTCCATTTTAATTGTCTTAGGAAGATTCTAAGGATCACCTGGCAGAGTAAGGTACCAGACACTGAGGTCCTCACTGGAAGTTAACTGCCAAACATTGAAACTATGTTTTAGAGAGTGCAGCTCTGATAGGCTAGTCTCATTGTTCAAATGAAAATATATGATTGTGTTGTTAAAAGATGATTTTATGGAGAACTCACATAAGGCATACATTCACATGGTGGTCAGAAGTGCTACAAGGACACTCTCAAGGTCTCTCTTACACACTTGGGATTTGATTGTGTAACATGGGAGACACTGACACAGGACCCATTCAGTACGGCATGCCCACATCAGAGAAGGTACTGTGCTCTATGAGTAAAGCACAAGTGAAATAGCTTAAAGGAAATGCATGCTGGCCTATAGTCTGACTCCTGAGTTTATGAATGATCTAGGCTAGGTGTTGAAATCTCCAATCTCAGAAAAAACACACTTAGTAGGTGACTTCCATTTCATTCAGTGTAGCTAATGGTAATATTATCCAAGACAGGGATGCCTTCTGGAGATTGCTCTCCATTTTCTGAGGGCAGAGTTTACTCCAGTTGAGACAACTTTGGTAAGTTACTCAGCTTCTACAAAGAGACTGAGCCTAAACAATTCTCTTCTTAGAATCCTATTCTAGATTCTTTCCTTATGAAAAATGCTACTCCAGTTGCCTATCTGTAATTAGTAGATAGGTCTGCTTGGCAGACTTCTCTTGCTTTTGTCTTTTCTGATTAATTACTGTATAGGCAACAGGTGGTCACAATATATGTATCTTTGTAGGATGCTGGTAGTCGTCAATGGATAGTTTAGAGATTGATTGATTGTTCAGTCTTTAAACTATGTAGATGTAGTATGGGTTCTATTCATCTGCTACCCTCAGTGTTCCTTCCAATATTTCTTAATAGCAGTATAATTTCTGAAGTTCTTTGACACCGAGCTAGAAAATTGTATTATCATTTGCACTCACAAGATTTTTCTGGGCTGATTCTGTTGCTAAATTCTCTTAGTTAATTACACTAGGTCTCATTCAGTCAGTCTCTCAAATCTTGAGAACAACTATTGTGAATCTACATATTCTTCTACTTCTGAGACTCTAAACCACATTTCGTTAAGCAAAGAGCTTCAGACTTATGTTTTAATTATACAATGAGCTATGAGACTATAGGTTAGTAGCTTAGCTTTCCTTGTCATCTGCTTCTCATCTCAAATGTGGATAATGATTAATTTTACTGTTTACAGCATTGCAGTAAGCATATGTAATGCATAAACCACCATATGAATGTGATTGTTTTATTTAACTCTAAGGAATTTATTTTATAAATTCTTTATAAGTCTTATTTTATCACTGAGCTCAAACTAGATGGATAATGACAGTGGATATCAACTTAGGTCTGTAAAATCAGTAATTTACTGCACAGGATCTGTAATTACTTTTCTCCTTATTGTGCTACTATTACTCTACCTTAATAACAGATGGTGAGACTGATTTTACATACTGCAGACCGTGAAATGTACATTTCCTATGTTTCAATAAGAAAGTACCACGTAAAAATTTATTTTCTAAGCTATTTTATTCAGCTTTAATTTCTGTGACCTAACATATATATATATGTATATATATGTATATATATATACATATATATATATATAAACCATATATATATATATCTGCTCTTTGTTCTAATTTTGAAATTTCTAATTTATATATATATATATATGTGTGTGTGTGTGTGTGTGTGTGTGTGTGTATTCTACAAAGTAGAATAGAGTTGAGCTCAGTTGTCCATTCATCTCAAAGTTGATCATTAAATCTCTTGAGGGGTGGTGTGTTTTTGGTTTTATACCGTTACTATGTAATCATCTGCAATCTTACATCTCATCTCTCATACTGTGTGGATTCGGGGAAGGAGGAACTAGCGCTAGGTATGAACAGGGTTTCCCTCACCTCAAAAATCTAAATAATTTGACATAATAAACAGAACACCCCAAAAGTTCAGTAGTTCAAGAAATCAAATACATTTTAAATAGAAACAAAGTGATCAGCTCATTCTTTTAAAGATGCTAATATTTTTCCAATATATGTGCCTTTGGTTATCCTAGTTCCTCTGCCTGCAATGACTTCCTTACACCTAATCAAATCCTAATCACTCTTTAGAACCCATCTAAAAGTCCTCAAGGAAGAAATTATCACTGAGGATTTGTGTAGTAACCGATGATTGCTATGTCGAAATGCTATTTATGTCGTACTGTTTCCAGATCATATTAATACAGCTATAATTGTATAGTTTTAGAAAGTTTGTCTTCTTCATATTGTCTTCAAAGTGCTGTATGAGTATTTTGAAGTAGGCCTTGAAAAATTCCCATTTAATTTAGAAACATAAAATTCTATATTTTTCTATATTTACATTAGACAAGAAGAACAAAACAAAACCAAAACCTGTTCCTTTAAATATAAACATTACACATGCTATGTGCTGTAGTTTTGCAATTTTTATAATATTAAATTATTCTGCCAATGTTTTAATGAAATGTATTACCAAGGCAATATTCACAGCACTGATGGTGACTGAATGTGCAAGCATAGTTCTCAGTTTCAAAGTATAAAAGACTCTCCATATAGAATACAGGAAATAAGAAACATTATTTAGACACCAGAAAGCCAAATTCTAGAACCAGAAAGCAACATCCATCATGGTTACCAAGAAGTTAATAAACATGATCACCACAGTGGGGGAAGCTATTCCCAAGCCTCCCCTCAGCCCCCGCTGGGGCCTCCTCACAAGCAAACATTCACAAGCCTTAGTTTTGCCATGCCTACCTGCCTTCATCCTTTCTCCTTTTCCCTAACCATGGTCACTCACTTCCTCCTGATTCTGTTTGACCCATCTCATTCTGCCTATTCAGCAAGCTCCTCCCATCCCATGTGTCTTAGGTTTCCATGTGATTTAAACAGAGCACATGGACCCATTAATGAATGAAAAAGATCTTTTCATTTAAATTGCTATTATATTTGGCCACAAGATTTTCATATTCATTACATATGTTGGTGGGGCAATTGGTATCAACAAATTGTCACAGTTAAATAGAAAATAAGTATATAAAATAATATCTTAGGAAACTGGTGTCAATAGAACAGTATAACAGGGAACACACAATGAACATATAAAACAATATCTTAGGGTGGGGTTTGAGCACAAGCACCCCACCACTCCCCCCTCAAATAAATGGGGCCTAAAATCTTTGAGCAAGAGATAAAAGTCTTTTCATCCATAAATACTTCCTGCTGAAATTGGACATAGAGCTGTCCCTGCCCCAAGAGATCCTATTTGAAAGATCAATTCTTTAGCTGGCATCTGGAGTTTGGTCCACTTCAGGATCAGAAATGATATATCACTGTCATGGATAGGAGGTGAAATCTGGCTTAAGTACTTGGGCATCTGCAGGTGGAGGATACTAAGCCTATAGGAAACAAACTTATCAAACAAGTTTAACAAAAAAAGGCAAAAAGAAACAAGGAGACAATAACCAGAAAAAGGGTAGACATAGGGTCAGATTCTGGAGTCCACTATCATACCCTCATTCACAGTAGAATATAAAAGTTAAAATTACAATTTGGTAATCATCCTCTCTTGAATAATCAACAGTTACAGTATTATATTTCCTGTGTGCTATAATTTCTGCAGACTTTGGAACATCATGTAGCTTCCATTTTTACCCATACTTTAGCTCCCATTTTTATTCTATCAACAGAACTCATTCCTTCAGGTCCTCTGTGAGTTATTTCAGAAGGAGGATCAGTTTTCAAAGGTATTATTGTTTCGGAGGAATAACAATCCCTTGAACCATTCTATCATTTTTACAAAACTGTATGTGTTAATCACCTAAATTTTGAAATGTCACAATAATTTCTCTTTGATAATTAGAATCTATCACTCCAGCCAGTGCATGTATTCCTCAAGCTGCTAATCCTGATTTAGATAATATCTGTCCAAAATGATTCTTAGGGCTCTTCATATATATTACAGTAGAGATTATTCTTATTTCTTTCCTGTTCAATCAAAAGTTCTCTAAACAAGGTAAATCATATCCTGTCAAACCAGGTATCCTTGCAGGTGGTGCTGGGACATCTGGCCTCACAGTCTAATACTCAGCATTTGGGATCTTATGTGTTTGTTGTTTTCTTATTTACAGATTTGGGGTCATCATACTGACTAGAGTTGTAATTTTTCCCAATGATCTATTATTCAAATTATGTAAAACAATGAACAAATCATGTTTCCAACATCTATTGTGACACAAATATTTTGCTGTCCCATCAGTAAACCATACATGCCTCTTTTGTTCTTCAGTTAATACTTCATATCCCTCATTCCATTTTACCAAGGACTGTAACAACTATTGCTTTGGTTCAGAGGGTGAATCATTTCCCTCGGTGTCTATATTTGATGCAGATTCATGACAAGTAGAAAGTCCACTTTTGTCTATTTTAGATTTAATTTGAATATACTATTTCCATTTAATAATGCTAGTCTCCTGTGCACTTCCAATTCTATGAGGTGCTGGGGTGCTCATTACCCAGGTCATAATTGAGATTCCTGGATTAATATTAATTACCTCATGGCCTGAAGTCAACTGTTCAGTCTTTACCAAAGGCCAATATGCAGCTAACAACTGCTTTTAGAAGGGGTATATTGAACTCCAGATGAAGGGAGTTTCTTAGATCAAAATCCTAATGGTACATTTCAGCTTTGTTGTTTTTGCCATAAACTCCAGTTTGCATATTCATCCTGTATAGTCACTTGTAATTTTTTAGGTTTTAGGAACAAATGTTGAGAATTGTTTTTGCATACAACTTGGAAATAAGAAATATTGGTCATGGGGTGTGCAAATGTATCTTGCCCTGGGCCACTGTGCATAGGCCATAAATCAGGCCACTGTATAGAGGCTTTTGCTTCTTCAAAAGCTTTGCTCTTGTCAAGTCCCCAATCAAATTCATATTTTTTTCCCAGTAATTTTATATAAGGGTTTCAAAATTCATCCTATATGTGGAATGTGATGTAGCCAATGTTCAAGTAATTCTATAAACTTTTGGGTCTCTTTCTTATTGGTGGGGATAGGAAAATCCTGAATCTTGTCAAGCTTACAGGAGAATTTCTCTTAGCTTCTTATTCATTGTATACCCCATAACTTTACAATTTGAGCTGGCCCTTGAATCTTTGCAGGGTTACTCTCTCATCCTTTACTTTTCACATGCTCAATTAAAAGTATCAAACTCTTCTCCACTTCTTCTATAGTCTTTTTCCCCTGTATCATAATATTATGTATTTAATTCCTAAGCTGTACACCAGAGAACTCTAATTCATCCAAATGTTCAGTCACAGTACTATGACAAATAGTGGAGCTATGTAGATATTCTTGTGGCAAGTGTATAAAAGTGTGTTGTTGGTCCTACTAAGTGAAAGTAAATTGGACCCATTGTTTTGGATCTATTGAGACAGTAAGGAAAGCATTGGCTAAGTCAATAATTGCATGTCAAGTCCCGTCATATTTCTGGATCTTTTCTGTTAAGGTAACTGTATCTGGAACAGTTACATGCAATGGAGGAGTGACCTTATTCAGTTGTCTATAATTTTCAGTCATTCTCCATGTCCCATCTGACTTTTGTACTGGCCAGACAGAATTATACCATCCAGTGCTTGTAGGGAATAATCCACCTGATTCAACATATTTCTTTATAGTGTTGGTAATCTCATGTTTCCCACTTGGCATATGATAATACATTAAAGTAATTACTTCAAGGTTCAGGTAAAGTGATTGGGTCCATTTTTATTTCACCTGCTAATACTCTATTAATTCCTGTCTTCTTTATTGCAAATTGGTATCTTCCTTCACGTAAATTTAGAATCATACTTCTCAATATGTATTCACTAATGGGTACAATAATTGTACCCATTCTAAGGTAATTGTTCAGTTTTCTTTGTTAGTTTGACTTGTTTGGTTGATATTTCAGCTTTTCCAAGTCCTGTGATGGTGATAGAAGCTCATTATCATATTCCTATGGTAAACTGCAAAGGGAGTATCATACTATGTATCTGCATATCTGATCATATTATTAGTCTTAATTACCTCCTCCTTTAACTTTCTCATAAAGTGCCTAAGTGAATACCAGTTTCTGTCTCCACTAGGCCACATAGAATCATTAGAATACTGTCTATTGCTGCCTTCTTCAGCCAAAGTAACAGTTTTGTTGTATTGTTACCTCCTTGCATATTTGATCTCTAAAGGCTTGACATACAAAACCGTTCTATCTATAGACTTCAAACAATCAATTCTATCTATAGATACTCCTTCACTACTGATTCTCACTCTCCAAGATATTAATTATTCTCCCATCCTTTGAGTGAACTGACCCAAAATATCTGTGACCTCTTGAGTAAAATCCTCAATTATTTCCTTAAACACTGTGTTACTTCCTTGATTCTTCTGTTTCTGCCTCCCTATAGGGTATGCTTCTGCTTCTAACTTTATTTCACTTCCTTGCTCTGACTTCTTTATCACACTGTGGTAACTACGCTGCGTCTATAAAAAGGTGATAGGCAAATTTCTTTTTGTCAGCCTTCAGTTTCTTCTGAGCTACGTGAACAGCCTTTCTAGGTCTCCAGGTTCCCCCTCTTGTAACCTCACTTCCCAGTTTTCACAGGGTCCAGTGTTTTTAGCTCATTCTCTAGTGAGGGGAGAATAAGTTAAGTCATCCCATTATGGGATTCCAGTTTCTTCCTATAAATCCTTTCAGACTTCAAATAGAGATTTTTTACCCTCTGATCATGATTGTGGTACCAAACATATTGCCAAGGCAATATGAATATGATAGTGTGGTTCTCAAACACAAAGTATAAAAAGACTGAAAAAAAACATTTATTTATTCACCAGAAAGCCAAATTCCAGAACCAGAAAGCTAAATCTGTCATGGTGACAAAAAAGTTAATAAACACAATCACTGCAGGGGGCAAAGCCATTCCCAAGACTCCTCCCTCCACTGTGGCCTCCTCAAAAGCAAACACTCATGAATCTGTGTCTTGCTGTGTCTGCTTGCCTGCATCCTCTCTCCTCTGCCCCGACAAGCTCACATACTTAGTCCAGGTTCTTCTCTACCCTTCCTTTTCACCTGTTCAGCAAGTTACTCCTACCCCATGCGTCTTAGTCTTCTAGGTGATTTAAGCAGGTAACATGAGCCTATTCGTGAATGAGAAAGATCTTTCCATTTAAATCGCTATTACATGAAGTATTTGTGGAAAACAACTTTTAAAAAATACTATATATATATATATATATATATATATATATATATATATATATATATGTGAGTGTGTGTGTGTGTTACATATATACATATATGCATACATACGTATAATTTATGTACATGTGATATATGTGTTTATATGGATATGTATGGATATGTGTGTGTACACAGACAGACAGATAGATAGGTAGATAGATAGATAGATAAATAGGTAGAGTACTATTCTGAGGAGAGGGAGGGAATACCTTTTGCTCAGCCTGCCACTAATTAAAATGTCTTTTGTGAAAATAGCTGAAGGGATTGAGAACAGATGGATCTAGAGAAATTTTTTTTACATGCTGTTTTCCTTTCCTTAAAGGTCTAAAAGAACCCCTTTTTATTTTCATAAGAATATTGAAAAATTTGCTGAGAGGCAACAGAATAAATTAATTGGTAATAAGTTCACATTTCATTGATTCTTTTTTTTATAAAACAATTCATTAGGTCATTTACTACCTTTTAGTTTTCATAAATAAAATATATAGTGTATTCACAAGAAATACTCATTATTTATAATTACCTTAACCTTCTAATACTGTGACAATATTTCTACCATTGTTTCTATATAGACCAACTCTGGTCAAATTTTTTTAACTTTATCTTGGAGTAGCAGAGAAAGCATCAAAAGATCCTAAGGCAGCTAAACAGTACTATGATTAGTAAGAGATAAATTCTTTCTAAGGCAATGTTAAAGAGAGCTCAAAAGTCCTTATGTTTAGTATTAATCAAAATTTATCAGAATATTATTTATTATCCTTAACCACCACCTTCATTATTAGCTACAACTCAGGGGAAGAAAGATAAAATTCAAAGCATTAGCTTAACTCCTTTGATTGATCTAGCTCTTAAGCCATGCTTTCAACAAGGGCCTGCTTTCTATGCATCATTTACCATGTGTATGCTGAAAGACTCACACACTCCATTTACATTTTGCAATAAAAGTCTATAAATATTGGGATCAAATAAAATCAAAGTCACTGGAAAAGGACCCTAAATTCTCATTTGTGTCCATGTGTATTGTTTTGCATGTAGGCTTTTCAGATAAATATTTATAAAGGTAATTATTTCAATTATTCAAAGAAGTAAGGGTGTGTCACAAGGTAAGTTTTAAATGTTGACAAAATGACTCAACACTTTGCAATGTTTTTTGTTTGTTCAGGGAATTATTGATTGATGCCACAAGAAGAAAATTGAACTATGGTTAAAAAAAGATATTGTCCAATGAAGTTTATTTTGACTAAGCAATTTATACTTGTATGGTTGTGTTCTCATACTTTACTCTCATCCAATCACTTGAAAGTCTAGGGACAAAGGCAGTTCCTGTTAATCTCATATCTCTCCTATATGTGTCCTCTTGAAATGGCTGTACTCCGTAACTAAATGGTTTTTCCCTTTCATGTATGAAAACCTTTATATCTTTCAAGATTCAAGTTAAACATAATTGTGAGGAGGAGAGATTCCTGGGTCATCACCACATGCTTAAGTCTTCCTATCTTTGCTGACCCTTCTAATTGAAGTATATACTGTATTTAGTTTTTTACAAATTTTCTCATTCATTAGTCTTACCCATTATATTCTTAAGGAAAGGAATTGCTTTTGTTTTTCTTTTTGCAGATGTGGTTGTGTTTTTATGTCTTTATTATATTTTTTTGGTGTTTCTATTTCCTTGGTATTCTCAATTTGAAAAGGTGAAGTAACAAAAATTTTGTATCACCCTTTTTCTGCTCCAACTTTCTCAGCCTCAGGTTATCTTTATTTTTTCCTCAATCTAATAAAACATTGTTTGAGTACTTACTTTGTGTCAGGCATCATGCTATGCTTTCAAATTAAGAATACTGAGGTAATAGAAATACCAAAACAAACAAACAAACAAAAAAACCCAAAGATAAAACCACAACCACATCTTCAAAAAGGTGAAGTAGAAACAATTTTATATCACTCTCCTAGCTTTGTTTTCAATGACAACAATGAAATAATTGTGTTGTTGGAGATATTTTGACTTTCACATGAATTGGATTTAAGTGAGGCAGAGTACTGAATGTCAGCAGAAAGTTACTCCTTCTTAGAGTCATTGAAATCCAGTGGCAGGCGAAAAATTCAAAATGACTGATGATAGCCCAGGGTACAGGGTGTCTTCGGTGTCTGACCAAGCTCTCAACACTCTAAAATGCCTGCTTCATTATCCTTAACGGGTGTCGCTCTCATCAATATTGCTCTCATCAGCCCATTCCACCATGTTTACAAGGTAGACATCCCCCTGTCACTGATGGGTATGAAACCTGTTGATTACTTTCAACCTGGTTTAACCCATCTGCTAAGGTGGTTTTGACAGGGGATAGCCACTAACCATGCTAAAGTTACTTGGAATCACAGGGGAGAGTTTGTTGAAAGATGGATATATAGCTCTGAAAATGGCTTGGCAAACCCTCATAACAGAGGTGGTGGTCCTCCCTGCCTTAGCACAGAGGGAGGAAATATAAAATTAGACAGCCAATGAAAGTATAGTTTAGGTGGACATGGTGACTAAATTGTGATTGGAATATCTTGCAAAAAGTACCTCATGGTGGGAAGAAAGTTATTTAAAATATTTATTTATTTTTTAATGTTCTACAAGCACTAGCAAAAAACTTAGATTGTTACTCCCCCACCTACCCCCCCAAACCTCCCTCCTCCCGCAGATGCCATAAAATTCTATATAGGATCTATATATACTTTCCTATTGAATATATTTTCACTATAGTCATACTGTGTAGACAAACTAAAATAAGTGGAAGAAATCATATAACAAATCAAAACATGATACACACATACATATACCAACATGATCTACTACATTCTGCAGATAAATTCCATAGTTCTTTTTATGAACGTGGAAGGCATTTTGTCTTTGAAAACCATTGGGAATTATTATTTTTTTAAAGTTCTTGCATTAATACGAAGTTCCAAGTCTACCAGAAAAAACTGTCACACACTGTGGTCGTGGGACTGTGCACAAAGTTCTCCTTGTTCTGCTTTTTTCAGTCAGCATCAGATCATATAAGTCCTTCCAGGACTCTCTGAAGTTTTTTTGTTCATCATTTCTTATGGCACAATAGTACTCCATTACATTCATATACCACAACTTATTCAGCCCTTCCCCAAATGATGGGCATCCCCATGATTTCCAGTTTTTGGCAACTACAAATAGTGCTGCTATAAATAGTTTTGTACATGTTGATGATCTCTTGGGGATACCATCCTAGTAGCAATATTGCTGGGTCAAAGGGTATGCACATTTTTGTAGCCCTTTAGGCATCGTTCCAAACTGCTCTCCAGAATGGTTTCACGAGCTCACAGCTCCACCAACAATGAATTAGTGTTCCAACTCTCCTACATTCTCTCCAACATTTATCATTTTCCTGTTTTGTCATGTTTGCTAATCTTATAGGTGCGATGTGGTACCTCAGAGATGTTTTGATTTGCATCTCTCTAAACAAAATTGATTTAGAGTATTTTTCATATGATTATAGATATCTTTAATTTCTTCTTCTGAAAATTGCCTGTTCATATCCTTTGACCATTTATCAATTGGGGAATGACTTGTATTGTTGTACATTTGAATGAGTTCTCTATATATTCTAGAAATGAGGCCTTTATCCCCGAGATTAGTTGAAAAAATTCTTTCCTAATTTGCTACATCCCTCTGAATTTTGGCTGCATTGGGTTTGGTTGTGCAAAAACTTTTCAGTTTAAGGTAATCAAGTTATCCATCTTGCATTTCATAATGCTTTGTATCTCTAGAAAAAATTCTTCCCTTCTCCATAAATCTGATAAATATACTAGTATTTGGTCCTCTAATTTGTCCATGGTATCCATCTTTATACCTAGATCATGTATCCATTTGGACTTTATTCTTGTATATGATGTCAGGCATGGGTCTGTGCCTAATTTCTGCCACACTGTTATCCAGTTTTCTCAGAAATTTTTTGTCACAGTAAGTTCTTATCCCAGAAACTGGGATCCTTGGGTTTACACAGGAGGTTGCTATATTCCTTGCCTACTGTGTCTTGAGTCCTGAGTCTATTCCATTTGTCTATCCATCTGTTTCTTAGCCAATACCAAGTGGTTCTGATAATTACTGCTTTATAATAGAACTTGAAATCTGGTAGCACTAGGCCGCCTTCCCTAGCATTTCTTCTCATTAGTCCCTTTGATATTCTGGGCCTTTTGTTCTTCAAGATGAATTTTGATATTTTATCCAGCTCTAGAAAATAATTATCTGATAGTTTAATTGGTATGGCACTAAATAAGTAAATTAATTTAGGTAGAAATGTCATTTTTATTATATTAGCTCAGCCTACCCATGAACAACTGATGTTTTTCCACTTACTTAAATCTGACTTTATTTGTGCAAAAAGTGTCTTGTAATTATGTTCATATAATCCCTGGGTTTGTTTTGGCCAGTAAACTCCTAAGTATTTTATAGTGTCTACTCTAGCTTTAAATGGGATTTCTCTTTCTATCTCTTGCTTTTGGACTTTGTTGCTCATATATAGGAATGCAGAAGATTTGTGGGAGTTTACTTTGTAACCTGCAGCTTTGCCAAAGTTGTTCATTATTTCAAGTAGGTTTTTACTTGAATCTCTAGGATTCTCTAATTATGTTATCATATCATCTCCAGAGTGCTAACTTAGTTTCTTCTTTGCCTATTTTTATTCCTTCAATTTCTTTATCTTGTTTAATTGCTACAGCTAACATTTCTAGTATTATATTGAATAATAGTGGTGATAATGGACATCCTTGTTTCATACCTGATCTTATTGGAAATGCATCTAGCTTATCCCCATTGCATATAATGCTTGCTGAAGGTTTTAGGTAGATACTACTTATTATTTTATGGAAAATTCCCTTTATTCCTATGTTCTCCAGTGTTTTTATTAGGAATGGTTGTTTTATTTTGTAGAAAGCCTTTTCTGCATCTATTGAGATAATCATGTGGTTTTTGTTAGTTTTGTTGTTGATATGATTGATAATGCTAATAGTTTTCCTAAAATTGAAACAACCCTGCTTTCCTGGTGTGAATCCTACCTGGTTATAATGTTTTATTCTCAGAAACTTTTCATTGTGGTTGGAGACAGTCTCTTTTCCCTTTGGAAGGGTGTTTTCTAGTACAGTAGTAGATTATTTTAGTAATGTCAAACCTTCTTGAAGTACAAAATGGGCCCAGGCTTATGGTGCAGATCCCACATGCAGAATAATGAATGAATAAAACATAGAGGATCTTTAGGAGAGATAATCTCATTGTTCCGGGGACCATAACATTTATTCTAACAGCAACATCAAACACTTAGAATTGAGTTTAGAAATTGAAAGTATACCCTCTGTTAAGCTCTTTTCCTCCCATTCAACCCTAGAAACAAAAAACACCTGAGAAGACAAAAGGTATTCCTTAAAGATGCATGGACTTGAATCATGGGGGTGATGCTTAAACAGTCACCCAGAATCTCTTGCCATTTATTTTAGATTATATTGTAACAGGTTAGTGGTTAGATTTATTCAACTGAAATACATTTAAAGTAATGTATTAATTAGAAATAATTATGGAGGTGTTGAGAGGTCTTGAGATTTGTAGGTGTATTAGCAATAATAAGTGACAGTTTAGTAGAAGGAGAGTGTATGGAAAATCTCTTTATGATTGGGCCTAGTGGTTTTGAGCCTGCCCAAACAGTGTCCCTTTAAGGGATAATATAACTTTTAGCAGCTATGAATGGAAACCATTGTTATTAGACCAGGGTTAATGGTCTTGAGGTCATTGCGATAGTCTCCATTTAAGGAAAATTGTAAGTTTTTTTTCTCAGGAGATAGCTAAATAACTTGGTAGATAAAGTGGTAGGCCAAAAGTCAGAAAGAACTGAGTTCAAATCTTGCCTCAGACACTTAATAACTTTGTAACACTAAGCAAGTAACTCAATTCTGTTTACTTAACTATTCTGATCTGAAAATTGATCTGGGGAAGGCGATAAAAAGTCACTTCATCATCTTTGGAAAAAGAACCCCAAATGGACTTCCAAAACATCAGATAGGACCAAAATGATTCAATTTCAACAAAACTTTATTCAAGGAAAATCACTGACAATAATATTTTCATATTTAAAAGTTGTTACGGCAGTGTACCCCAAATAATATTTGTCTACCACTATCTTGTTTTTCTCCTTGATAACAATTCCCTCAAATGAGGTTCTGCCTTCACATCTCATATGTAACCTCCCTTAAGGGAATTCATACGAAATCATAGTATAAGATCCCCTTTCTTAGAAGGGTACATAACTTCCCCTGAAACAGGAGCAAATCATTCTACTGGAGCACACTCCCCCCATGGGATGGACCCATGTTTTTGTGCTCCCCAATACAGCACTGCTATTGTGTGACTTACACTCTATGTTATCATGCATGCCTGAGCTGTATTTGGGTGCCTTTTCATCTTTCCCTTTTTCCTTTTTCCACGTTACTTCTAAGAAAGCGTCACACTGAATAGATTTCAGTTGTTTTGTTTATTATTCTCAGCACTAAGCTTATTAGGGGTTTGTTTTCCTCAGTGTGTCTGGTTGACTCACTGGCCTTTCCTTGTACATAAACTGACTAACTAAACAAGAGAACCTGTTGACAACCCTACCTATACTGAGAAGTAGGACATTGTGACCTCTGTTGTAGGAAGCAAGAGTTGATAGGGAAGAAGGAAAAAAGAAGGGGAAGGAAGGAAGGAAGGAAGGAAGTTGAGGAAGCCAGCAGGGAGTGATGCCACAAGGAAAGATTCCCTTATATTAAAGGATTATCATGCAACAAAATCCTATAAAAAGACAGGGGTAAATGAAAGGAGGAAAGTCATTATGTTTAGGGGACAAAAACGTCTATTTTATTTCATGTGGTATACTAAAATATGTAGTGTTTGTAAAGAAATCCCTGAATCTTCTAGAAAACCAAAAATTATGTTAAGTATGTTTTGTGTAAGAAGGAAGAGAAAGGTGCAGCTCAGTTTAGAAAGATTGCGATGAAAAAGTCATTTAATGTTTTGATTTTTAATGGGGGACATTTATCTGGAAGCAGGTATTCCCAGTAGAAGAAATTCTTAGAGATCATGTTGAAATAACTCTTCCTTGATAGGTGGGAAAAATGAGTTCCAGAAGAATATTGAGGATTGTTGAAGTTCATATCACTATTAAGCAGTATAGTAATGACCCAGTCTTCTTCTGATGATTCCAAGTCCAACACACTTTGCACTACATTATTTATCTTCACAATGGAGAAAACGAGTTCACATATTCTCTAGAAATGCTGTGCCTCAATTCATGAAGACCTGATTTCAAATTTGGTCTCAGACATTTAAAGCTGTGTGACCCTGGGCAAGTAACTTATCTTCTGCCTAAACTCTTTCATCTGTAAAATAAGGATAACAAAGCATATATAACAAAGATAACAAAGCATATATAACAAAGATAATAAACAAAATCTTTCAAGGTTATTGTGAGAATCAAATGGGACAATAATTGTAATTTACAAATGTTGACTTCTTAATAAAAATTCCCTTCCTTGCTTCTTCCTTCCACCCTCCTTTCCTCCATCTCTCTGTTCCTCCATTTTTCCTCCTTTTCTTCCTTACTATGTCTCTCTCTTCCTCCCTAATTCCATCTTTTTCTCTTTTCCCTTCCTTCTTTCTTCACTTTCCTTCTTACATTCCTTTCTTCCTCATGTTGAAAATATGAAATATTTTGTTCCTGACAACTGAGATATATTTTGCCCCTCCCTGAATGCATTTTGCCTTTTCCTTCTGGCATCTTTCCAAATTCATTTCTCAGTTTGGGTAAACCAAACTAAACATCTTTATTTCTGTGTAGGAGTCAATGCTTTGAGTTTAACATAAAAAGTTCATCCATTATGTTATATTTGAAAGCAATAAAAATTCTTAGGCATATGGATGTTTTTAATAATAAGTCAAACATTCCTGAGATTTCAGAGCATCTAAGGAAACCAGGAGTCACTACATTCTCATGCCTCTGTGAAAAATTACTTTTCCTTGTTATCAGTATTGCCATGATAAATATTCAGCTTAACACTTAAAAGACACTATTACTCAAGTTTTACCCTTTCATGCCTATAGTACCAACAAAGTGACTTGTTTTTGGGTTTGAAAAAAAAAACAAATAGTATATATTTTGCATCTCCATCATCTACCCTTGGTCATTCCACCTCTCCATGCTTTCTATAGCACCTTCTCAAATCCATTAGACCCATTAGTCTATCTAAAATAACATTTTCTGTGGTGTGTTGGATTTCTATATTTGAGAAAATGCAACCCTAATAATATTTTGATAAAAGACTAAAAGTATATGAAGAAGAGGATGGGAAAAAATTTATGTGAGTGATAACAAGAATTTATTTGGATAGCAAGGGAAACAAACAAACAAAAAAACCCTCTATGCATTTATAGCAAGCATTTTTCTTTCATTTATTATTTAAAGGGATATTTTCCTTTAAAAAAGTTTCCTTAATAATTTTAAATTTGCTGATTACTTTTTAATCTCTTTAGGTGATTTATAAGTATTACAGGGTCTTAGTTTTAGTTTTTATGAGTAATTTTTGGGGGTATATCTTCATTTAACTCATCATCACCTGTGTTCCTGGTGTTTTGTTGTCTTTCCCCCAGAATTGTGGTTTCATTAAGTAAGTATCTGATTTTTTTTTTACCCTAGAGTAGTTCTCTTATAATCATAAGGAAATTTTCTTTTTATATTACACCCAAAGGTGAATATTTAAATATTTCTTCTGCCACTCATTGAGCACAAAGGAGGAAAAACATATCTTCATGACACATATCTCTCTAAAATTAATTAAGACTTGCAATTAACTTTGCTCATTAGTCTCCTTAATGTCAACTCAAGAAGCCATTTAAGGGCCCATATCTGACATTTTGGGAAAAACAAGCTGCTTTTCTCCCTTGCTTGACCCAGATAAACCATACTTGTGAAGATGATTCATTTAAACATTATTTCATTTGGATAATTTTATTTGTTGTTAATACATTCAGAAATCTTCCATGTCATACTTTTAGTTTACAGAAGAACAAAAAGCCTGTTTGGAAGATATACAGCTATCTGACAGACTAAATTGGGACATAAACATTGTAGAATTTATTTGTATATTATAAAGTCCATTTTTATGTTGAAGACCATTCTCACTTAGTGGTCCATAAAGGTAGACACTCATCTCCATTAAAGAAATAGCGGTATTTGATTCAGTTTTCCTTTTGGAACAACCAAAGCTATATACCCTGAGCATGAAGTAAGGAAAATGCTTTTTTGCTCCTGCATTCTCAATGCCTAAATTATGAAGAAAGCATTTACTTTCCAAGAAAGAAATTCACAACTAAGAGTGCTGAGAATTTTAAAAGCCTTTTCCCCTAATATTACTGATGGTTTATCTGTTCAAGGAAAATATTATAGAAACAACTCTACCACTTTTTAACAAACAGAGATGCAAACTTAGGTATTTTAATAGAGGAACAAGTTGCTTCAATGCCACACCTCACATAACATATTGAATTGAAAGAATTCATGAGTTCAATCTCTGGTTTATAGCAGGTATATATGACTCAGAAAAAAAGTGCAGTCAAAATTTCCTCTTAGGGAATTCTCTTTTCACCAAATAGTTTTCAAAAAGTGAAAATTATTTTATTCGTTTTGGGAGAAGTTCGGTCTATTTTGTCTGTAATTTCACGCCATTGTGAAGTTATATTAAAACATTTTAAATGCAGGAACTACACACTTAGTAGAGCTTTCTGAAGAAAACAGGACAATGAAGATGTAGAAAGAGATGTGATTATAAAATTAGAGTTACAAATAACTTTGCTAATATATACAGAAGGATACATTATTCTACCATCCACTGCTGGATATTGATACCTGTTTGGTTTTACTCATGATCATCTTCTGTACTATAATTTCATGAGACTATTCCAGACATTTTCATTTTACTTTACCATCAGTTTTAGCAAGTGTGAAAGTAAGATATGATACATGCTAAAGTCAAACATATTTTTGTGACCTTTACTATCATTTTTTAGATATGTTTTTCATAAAAATATGATGTTTATGTTAAAATGTCTTATAAGCAAAACAAGGATGCAAGGGAGTTCAGTTTTTCAGATTTCTGATTTTGACACTTAGCGAATCAACATCACAAGTGTTGAAAAATTTATTTGTATAGCACATTTTCACTTCCCTTGCACAGCGTTAAATATTTCAAGAGAGATTGAATCCTCTACTGCCTTAAGAAAAATTGAAATTTTTCTCATTTATTTGGTGGGTATATTGTTAAATCCTTCCTTTAATTTGAAGAATGAAAACATTTATTCCTTATCTCACTTTTATGTTTGAGTGTTATTTTCAGGGCAAGCTTGTCAACAGTTTGTTTTTATCTCACAATATTTCTCTATTTCACACCACATGCATGCATGCATGCATGTATGTATGTATATATACATTTATGTATGTATATATATTTATGTGCATATATATTCTTTCTTTCATTGGTTTAAGTTGATTTAAGATGATTATCTCCAGATATATTGAACAAACTTACTTTTTTATTTTAAAAAATGAATACACATATTTCCTCCTCATTTGATCAAATATTCAAAAAAGTGTCTAAACATAAAAGTCATTAGCTCTTTTAGATAAAAAAATAATTTAAGAAAAAATCTTGACAGTGGGAAAAATTAAAATCAATATTAAGACTCCTTCACACATCAAATATTCAATTACTTTGCTACATTGAATAGTATCATATTTCAAAATTAATATTTGTACTATATATTCAACATATAGTTTATATTTTAAATATGTACCAATTTCAATTACATTACATATTTTGCAATTAACAAAAATTTATTTTCTCTACTATTCCATCATTGAAAAAGAAATAATGTTTTTCAATAAATATGCACAGTCAAGCAATACATGTTTCTGCGTTAGCCATGTCTAAAAACATATGTCTAATTGCTGTTTCTGAATGATTTATTATGAGCCCACTAGATTCATAAAAGTGAATAGATTCAATTTGGGATAGAATAATCTTAAAGAGATCAGAGTAGAAATTAGAAGCAAGAAGAAATGACTGGCAATGGCCATGCCTAAAGCAACTTGCACAAATTATCATAGACTAGGACACCTAGCAGAGAATCCTTAAGACTAGTAGATTAATTTGTGAATAGAAACCAGTTGCTCAACAGGTATTAGAAGACCACTTAGTAAAGCACAGCTTTCAACGTCAGACTGGCAGTAAGACATAGAGAAGTATACCTAATAGAGATTATCTATCTATCTATCTATCTATCTATCTATCTAATCTATCTATACTCTTAGTGGATAATAAACCCCAGTGTAGTAACATTTTCATAAAATACTTGTTGTCATATAGATTTTAAGGTGGTAGTTGTCCCTCAAAAAGTGTGTTATGCATGCTCACTCTCCACAATAAGATATGTATGTTTGTGGAATAAAGTCATGTTTTTGAGAGAAAATATTCTATTGCAAATTTTCTTTCTGTGCCCCAGAACATATCATTATTCTCTTTAATTTAAATTCATTGTGTCCTCTGGCTTACTAGGAAGATATTATGATATTATATTGTTGGGATGTCATCCCAAGTTCACTTTAACCTGGGGTAACTATCCTGGGTAATCCAAGGGTTATACATCCACCACAAAGTAAAGCTTTTCAAATTCCAAATTGAAAGGCGATTCTCAATTTTAAGTAAGATGTTTCTAATACCTCTGTAATAACACAAGAACTTACTGAAAAAAAAATCCCAATGTCGATTTTTTAAGGCAAAATGCCTTCCACACTCAGAGAAAGAAATATGGAAGTCATTCGCAGAATGTAGCAGATCTTGTTTGTGTGTATGTGGGTTTTAGTGTATTATGTTTTGATTTGTTATATAATTTCGTCCACTTATGTCAGTGTGACTACATAACATCACTATAGTGAAAATATGCTCAATAGGAAAGTATATGTCGAACCTATACAGAATTGTATGCTGTCATGGGGAGGGAGGGGGCTAGGGGGGAAAGGTGTGGGGGTATAAAATCTTAATTTTAAGGAAGTGATTGTAGAACATTTATAAATAAATAAAATAAAAATTAAAAAAAATAAAAATGAATATATTAATTTCATTAAACCTCAGGATTTTGAAGAACCCCTAATGTATTTACTTATTAGAAGTTGGCCCGATGAAAGAATTTTTTAAAAAGTGATTGGAAATAAGTTATTGTCTACACACAATTCTTGTTTCTGTGATTGGAAATGACATACTTCTGGTAATAGATGACTTTGAGTCAAGGAAATAAATGATATATAAATAAATTAAATTGAGAATTCCCCAAAAGGGGGAGCAAGTATAGGGAAGAAGTACATATTGGATATGAGCATGCTTTAAACACACAAAAAAAAGCAATATCAAAAAAAAATCAATGTACATGTGTGAGAAAATTTCACTGAAGATAAAAATTGCTTAAAAAACAAAATTGGCCAAAAGGAAAGACAGAAACCAAATTCCAAGAGGAGAGCCTCTTAAAATATAGAATAGGCCAAAAGGAAAAGGAGGTAAAAAAGCTAACTGAAGAACATACTTTGTTAAAACTTAGAATTGGGCAAGTGGAAGATAATGACTCTCTGAGACAATAAGAATCAAATAAAATAAGCAAAATAAAAAAATGGAAGAAAACATGAAATACCTCATTGTAAAAGCAACTGGACTGGAAAATAGATTCAGAGGAGATAATTTATGAATTATTTGTCCACCATGATAAGAAAAAGAGTCTGGACATCATCTTTCAAGAATTATCAAGGAAAACTGAGCTGAGGTCCTAAAACCAGAGGGTAAAATAGTCATTGAAAGAATCCACCAACCACTGCATGAAAGAAATCCCAAAATAAATAGAAATGGAATCTTATAGCCATATTCTAGAATTATCAGATCAAGGAGAAAATACTGCATGCCAGACAAACAAATAGAAAGGGAATACATAGACAGAGAGTGTGGGTATAAATTGACTTTGGTACAATAATTAAAAATAATTAATTAAAGTATTAAAAAAAGATTGTATCAGGAGGAGATGAGACAGAAAAGGATAAATTACATCAAAGAAAGAGATGTAAAGACCTACTACAGTAGTGGAAAATAAGGGATGGATGTGAGCATTGTTTGAACCTACTCTTATGGGATTTGTCTGAAAGAGGAATAAAAGGGAGTATAGAAATATATCTTACTTTATAGGAAAGAGGAGTGAAAAGGGAAAGAAAAAGGAGTGGGGCATATAGAAGAGAGGTCAAACTGTGGGAGGTAATGGTGAGAAACAAAACACTTGTGAAGAGAGAAGGGGGAAGAAAAAGAAAAGCCTATACAGGGGAGAAAAGAGAAAGACAAAGTTAGTAATTATAACTGTGAATATGAAGGGTTAAACTCTCCCATAAAGTGGAAGCCAATTGCAGAAGAGATTAAAAATATGTTATTAATTCTACAATATGTTGTTTAGAAGAAACTTTTGTAGCAGAGAGATACACACAGAGTAAAGGTAAGAGCCTGAAACAGAATATATCATACTTCAGGTGAAATAAAATAAAAAAGCAAGGGTAGCAATCCTGATCTCAGACAAAGAAAAAGCAGAAATAAATTTAATTAAAAGAGATAAGGAAGAACACCACATCAAGCTAAAGGTTACCATAGGTAAAGAAGCAATATCAATACTAACCATAGAAGCACCAAGTGCTACAGCAGGCAAACTTTTAGAGAAGTTAACTGATAATCATAGGAAATAGATAGCAAACCTCTCCTTATTAGGGATCTCAACATTCCTCCCCCCAGAATTAGGTAAATATAACCACAAAATAAGCAAGAAAGAAGTTAATGAGATGAATGAAATTTTCAAAAAGTAGGATATGGTTAACCCTGGAGAAAATTTAATGGAGATAGAAAAGAATATACCCTTTTCTCCATGGTATATGCTACCTACACAAAAATTGACCACCTGTTAAAAATAAACACCTCACAATTCAAAGCAGAAAGGTAGAAATATGAAATGTATCTTTTTCAGATCATGATGCAATAAAAAATACTTGTAATAAAGAGCCATGGAAAGGTGGACTAAAAATTAATTGGAAACTAAATAATCTTATTCTAAAACAATCATGGAAATAATCAATAACTTTGTCCAAGAAAATAACAATAATGAGACAACATATCGAACCTTACGGGACGCAGCCAAAGCAGTTCACTGGGGAAATTTTTTATCTCTAAATGATTACATGGATAAAATAGAGAAAGATAAATGAAATAACTTCTTTCCTTCTGACAGGTATGGCAGAAATTAGGCAGAGATCAACATCTTACACTGTATACCAAAGATAAAGCCAAAATGGGCACACAATTTAGACACAAATGATGAGACTATAAGCAAAAGATGAAAGCAAAGATAACTTTATCCATAGGATCTTTGGAGAAGAGAAGAATTTAGGACCAAACAAGAGATAGAAAATATTATGAAATATGAAATGAGCAATTTTGATTATATTAAATTAAAAAAGATTTGGCACAAGCAAAACCAATACAACCAATATTAAAAATGGAAGCAGAAAGCTGGGAAACAACTTTTACAGCCAGTGCCTCTCTAATAAAGGCCTCATTTCAAAAATATATGCAGTATTGACTCAATTTTATAAGAATATAAGTCATTCACCAATTGATAAATGATGAAAGTACATAAACTGCTTTCAGAAGAATAATTTAAAGCCATCTATAGCCATATGACAAAAGGCTCTAAATCACTATTGATTAGAGAAATGCAAATTAAAGCAATTCTGAGCTACCACCTCACCCCTGTGAGATTGGCTAACATGATCAAACAGGAAAATGATAAATGTTAGAGATGCAGGAAAATCACACACTAATGCATTGCTTGTGGAATTGTGACATGACCTGATCTAATCATTGTGGAGGGTAATTTGAAGCTATGCTCACAGGTGTACAAAGCGGTACATACTCTTTGATCCAACAATACCAGTATCCCAAAAAGATTATAAAATAATAGAAAAGATGCACATGTACAAAAATATTTATAATAGCTTTTTGTGTGGTGGCCAAGAACTAGGAATTGAGGGGATGTACATCAATTGGGGAATAGCTCAACATAGTTTCACTATTAATGTAATGGGATGCTATTGTTCCATAAGAAATGATGAGGAGATAAATATGGAAAATCTTACATGCACTGAAGCTGAGTAAAGTGAGCAGAACCAGGAGAATATTGAACACAGCAACAGCAACATTATGCTATGATCAGTTTCAATATACTTGACTCTTCTCAGTAATACATGGATGTAAGATAATTCTAAGAGACAAATCATGGAAAATTTTCTCCATATCTCGAGAAAGAACTGTGAATCTGAATGAAGACAGAAGAGTACTATTTGTTGCAAGATTTTGTGAGAACATGGAGAGGAAGCACAGAGAATCTGAAAGCAGAAATGGGTTATGATTTTTCTTACTGGAAGGAACATTAATATTATCAGTGAGTCACAGATCTATTGTGAGTATTGGAAATGCAGGGTCTTGACAATAACAGTAACACAATCTACCATGTGTTTTATGCTTTTCGGCTTCCAAAATTCTTTCTTTATAACAATGTGCAAGCTGGTAAAAGTGAAGTTCAAACAGTTTAACAACTTTCTCAGACTAAGATAGCTGTTATGTAACAGAGCTGAAAAATCAAAAGACCTCTATTGTGATCCAAGTACCTATCATTCTATCTGTGTACAAGCTCATACATTTATTGATTAGATTGATTAAGGGTGGCAAAAACCTTATCATGTGTCTATGTCACATTGAATTATATTTTGTTTTAATGCAGTAAACATATCAAGCTATTACTAGTTCAAGAATACTGTGTTTGCTCTCAGAGTATAGCCTGTCCCTATTCAGATAAGGAACATTCCTTGATCTCAGAAACTCAATGTAATAGCTATTGTATTGTACATACTTTGACCAATATGTCTCATTCCTTTTTTTCAATTCATTCCTAAAAATGAGACTTGTTTCTACAACATAGCAAATGGGTTTGAAAGTAGTAAAGAAGGTGAAGTAAAGTCAGGAACTCACTTGAGCACTCCCCTAACCCCATTCAAATACATGTAAAAATAACTCTAAACAAATCCTAGATTAGGAGAATCCAAAAAAAACAGAATGAAACAAATTTTCAGGCCAATAAAACCTGGGAGTTTGACAGGAAATGTCTGTTGCACCCAGTTAGCATGGACTGAGGAGGGTGTAGAGGGGAGTGTAGTTCACTGCAGGCCACACCAGCACAGACTATGGCCCAGCAAACCCAGGAACATGACTCAGGGACTGAATCACTGGCAGCTCTAACAGTTTTCCAGACTACTCAATCCACAAATACCAAAGCCAACTTAGAAGGTCAGTAGGAAAGGGTTATGGGACCTGGATGAAGGAGGAGTGCAGTTCAGTGCTGGCAACAGTACAACCCTGAGGCAGTTGTGATGGCAACAGCAATGGCAGTAGCCATGGCAACAGTAGTGACTGCTTCGAAAGCTTTCAGTCCACAAGCACTAAGGGGATCAAACAACTGATGAGAAGGAAATTACATGGGTCTCTTGACTGGCACTAAGGTGGGACACTGTTGCTTTACCCATATTTGGATCTTGGTTGCAGACTTGGGTGACAGTCCTAGGGTGAGGAAGAGCACTGGCATAGCAGAGCTTGCAGCAGCAATAGAGAATGAGTTCTCCTCATAGCTCCAGTGCAGAAAAGAGTTATTGTGGGCACTCAAAGATCAGAGCATAGGCCAGGAGAGGAGTAAACAACTATCCTTAGACTGTACCTACTTGGAAGAAATGAAAGCTCTGAATAGTAGTTGCATGAAATGCCTGAAGCTGAGGATCAACATACCCTCTACTCTGGAAGCAATGCTGTCCCTTAACAAAGAGTTAATAATTCAAGTAATTTGTTGGGAAAATGATCAAACAGTGGAAAAAACTTAGAGTGTAGAAATTTACTTTGGTGACAAGGAAGATCAAAACATACATTCGAAATGAAACAACGAAATCAAAATTCCTGCATTCAAAGCCTCCAAGAAAAACATGCATTGGTCACAGGTCACAAAAGAACTCAAAAATCAAGTAAGAGAAGTAGAGGAAAAATTGGGAAGAGAAATGAGAGCAATGCAAGATAATAATGAAAAAAGAGTCAACATCCTGCTAAAGGAGAACAAAAAAGTACTGAAGAAAATAATGCCTTAAAAATGGACTAACTGAAATGGCAAAAAAGGTTCAAAAAGCCAGTTAGGAGAAGAATATCTTAAGAAGCAGAATTGACCAAATAGAAAAGGAGGTACTAAAGTTCAATGAAGAAAATTATTACTTAAATATTAGAATGAAGCAAATGGAAGGTAATGACTCTATGACAAATCAAGAAATCATAAAACAAAATGAAAAGAATAGAAAGTAGAAGACAGTGTGAAATATCTCATTAAAAAAACTGACCTGGAAAATAGTTTCCAGGAAGATAATTTAAAAATTATTGAGTTACCTGAAATCTATGATAAGCAAAAATAGCTAGACATCATCTTTCAAGAAATTATCAAGGAAAAGTGACCTGATATTCTAGGACCAAAGAGTGAAATAGGCATTTGAAGTACCCATCAATCACCTCCTGAAAATGACACCACAATGAAAACTACCAGACATATTATAGCCAAATTCCAGAGTTTCAATCTGAAGGAGAAAATATTATAAACATCCAGAAAATAAAAGCAATTTGAGTATTATGGAAACACCATCAGGATAACACAAAATGTAGTAGCTTCTATATTAAGGCATCAGGGGCTTGGAATATGATACTTTAGAGGGCAAGTGAGCTAGAATTAAAACCAAGAATCACCTACCTAGAAATACTTAGTCCTTCAGTGGGACAAAATGGACTTTCAGTGACATAGAGGCATTTAAAGTATTCTTGAGTATAAACCTCAACTGAATAGAAAATTTGACTTTCAAATCCTGCACTCGATAGAAGCATGAAAAAGTAAATAGGAAAGTAAAATCATAAGGGACTTATTAAAATTTAGCTAATTATGTTGCTACATGGAAAGATGATATTTGTAACTTGTGAAATTATGCTTAGTTTTAGGATATTGCTTGCCTTCTCAATGAAAGTAGGTAGAAAGGGAGCAAGGGAAAAAATTAGGAATTCAAAATTTTAAAAAATATGAATATTAAAAATTGTGTTTACATGTAACTGGGAAGTAAGATATGCAGGCAGTGGGGTATAGAAGTCTATTTTACCCTACTGGAAAATAGAAGGGGAAATGAATAATAGAAGGGGGTGGTGATAGAAAGGAGAGCAGATTGGTGAAAGGGGTATTCAGGAGCAAAACAATTTTGAGGAGGGTCAAGATGAAAAGATAGAGAGAATAGAATTAATGGGGGCAGGAGGAACAGGATGCAGAAAAGTAAAGGTAGAATAGTAACTGGGAAAGTATATTTTGAGTGAATGAAGAGAGCAGAACCATGAGAACACTGTAGACGGTAACAGCCACATTGTGCAATGACTAACTTTCAAAGTCTTAGCTCTTCTCAGCAATGTATGGATCTAAAACAACCCCAAAAGTCTCATGATGGAAAAATGCTATCCACATCCAGGGAAAGAACTATGGAATATAATGCAGATTAAAGCATACTATTTTCTCTCTTTATTGTTGTTCTTTTATTTTGTCTCTTCTTTCTTGTGATTTCTCACATTGGTTCTAATTCTTCTTTATAACGTGACTAATGTGAAAATATGTTTAATATGAATTTACATTCATATTAATTCCAGTACATGTAGAGTCTATGTTTAATTGTGTAATATCTTGAAGAGGAGGAAGGGGAAATAGGGAGGAGAGAAAATTTAAAACTCAAAACTTTGTTTAGATGAATATTGAAAACTAACAATAAATATTTTAAATGGAATAGGAGAACTTTAATAACATGTCAACATATTAATAATCGACTGTCATATTAAGATAGATTGATAGATGGATAGATAGATAGAGACAAAGAGAGACAGATAGATGTCTTATTCCTTCAGCATGCTGTCTTTATAAGTTTCTGTGGAAGAAATATATCATCTAGTGCTCAACTTTCTCATAACAATCATTTTAGGTATTTTTTTAGGTTTTGTTTTAATTTTATGCTTTCTCAACCATATGTTAACAACCAAATAAATATTTTTAATACTGAGTTACAGATCGTCTCCCTCCTTCCCACTATGACCTTTCATTGAGAAGGCAAAAAATTTTATATAGATGATATATGTGCAGTCGTTCAAAGCATTTCCTTATTAGCTATATTGCAGAACAAAATTCCAATCCCCCCATAAAAGAAAAATTTTTAAAAAAGTAAAGAAGTCTGCTTCTAAATTCTATCAATTCTTTGTCTGTAGGTGGATAGAATTTTTTTTATCATACCTCCTTCAGGTTCTCAAAGATCATTGAATAACTAAGTCATTCACAGTTGATTATTATACAGTTATTAGTGTTACTGTGTGCAATGTTCTGGTTTTACACACTTCAGATTGCATCGGTTCATATAAGTCTTCTCAGGTTTTGGTGACAGTTTCCTACTCATCATTTTTCCTGCACAATAACATTCCATTCCCATCTTATACCACAACATGTTATGTCATTCTCCAATTGATGGATATACGTTTAATTTCTGTTTCTGTGACACCACAAAAAAACATAAACCTTTTGGTTCATACATATTTTTTATTTTTTCTTTATCTTTTGATATTTACAAAAAGCGTAGTTTGGTGTCCATATTGCTTATTGTTTCCTTCAAATTTACTTTCTTCTCTTCTTTTTTATAGCTAGCATTTATAGAACAATATTGAATAATAGTGGTGACAATATGCACCTTTGCTTCACCTCTAAAGGTTTCTAGTTCATCGCTGTTAACTTGCTGTTGCTCGCTCTTGGTTTAAGACAGATCCCTGCTTCTCATTTTAAGGAAAGGTCCATTTATTCCTACGATTTCTCAGTGTTCTTAAAGAGAAGGTTGTGCACAAAGTTTTCCTGGTTCTGCTCCTTTCGTTCAGCATCAGATCATATAAGTCTTTCCAGGCCTCCCTGAAGTCTTCTTGTTCATCATTTCTTATGGCTCAATACTACTCCATTACATTCATATACCATAATTTATTAAGCCATT
>CM053771.1:432477312-432492666 GCA_028658325.1 Potorous gilbertii
CAAATGGGAGAAAATTTTGGAACCCAAAATCTTGTGAAAATGAATGTAAAATGTTAAATAAATTTATTAAAAAAAAAAAAAAGAAGTAGAACCAAAGGAAAAAAATACCATTAGAAAGAAGAAAAAAACAAGCAAACACAAAAAGAGAACATAGTATGCTTTGATCTGCATTCAGATGCCATAGTTCTTTCTCTGGAGGTGGATATCATTTTCCAGTCTTTTGGAATTTTCTTAACTCTTTAGGTTGCTTAGAAGAATTAAATCTATTAACGTTGGTCATTTCACAATGTTCCTGTTACTATATACGATGGCTTCCTGGTACTGCTCTCTTCACTCAGCATCAGTAGATGAAAGGATTTTCAGGCTTTTCTGAAGTCCATCTGCTCATCATTCCTTATAGAACAATAGTATTTAATTGCATTCATAGACCATAACATGTTTAACCATTTCCCAGTAGATAAACATCTCAATTTCAAATTCTTAGCCACCAAAAAAAAGGCAGCACACAAATTATTTTTATTTTCTAATAACAGAACAATCATTTACTAGTCAAAACAATCCTAATTATATCAAAGCCTGGAAATAAAACTTTTTGCAAGTCAGTCACTGAGATAAAAGACCATTGTAAAGAATACAGGAGAAAAACAAGAGGTTTTGATTGGAGAGTTTACTCATTGAGCTTAGCTGTTTCATTGGTAACAGCTAATTCTTGTCCTATATGAAGATGGAATTTCTTTACTTGATTTTTTCATAAACCCTGTGGAAAGTCACATTGTTCACAACACAGTCAACCAATAACTTTTCATCTTCTACATTTTTTGTTATTGTGCTTGCCTTCCCATCCCATGCAAACTGTTGGATCACTGTACCATTTTTGAGGGTAAAAAGACCTGCAAACTGTTTTGGTTTCAATCAAAGTTCTTACTAAGTTTAAAAGAGAATTGTAGAGTTTTTATGGTACTCTTAATCTTAATGGAAATTACAGCCCCATTTTTAGCGATATTAACACGTGTTTTGGCCATTACAGCAGTTTTTCTCAGCGCCATTTCCACTTCCAATTTCTAAATGGATTTGTTAAATCCTTTACTTTCACAAGTTGTCATTTGCCTACCACACAAGTCATTTTTCCTAGCAGGAAAGGACATCATGAATTCGGGCAAGAAGAGGATGGAAGAAACTCTGAGAGGATCAGATGTTTCTACTGAAAGGTAGAGGACTGGCATGCCTAGCATCCAAATTTTTTTAATTAATTAATTTGTTTTCAGTTTTCTACAATGACTTTCCTACATCTTAGATTTTTCCCCCTCCCTTCTCCACCTTTCCCCATCCCTCCATGAGATGAATGTACATAATCTTATGTATGTTCCACACATACATTCTAATTAAATACATTTACACCTTAGTCATGTTGCATAGAAGAATTGAAATGTATGGCAGAAAACATGAAAACAAAATAAAACAGCACAAGAGAAAATGGTCTTCTTCATTCCTAGATCTAATTCCAGAGTTGTTTCAATGCATGAGAAAGTCTTTTTACCTGAAGAGGACATTGGGAATTTTTTAGGTTCTTGCATTACTGTGAAAGACTAAGGCTACCAGAAAAACTCCTTGCACTCTGTGCTTGTTGCTGTTACAATGGTCGCCTGTGTCTGCTCCTTTCATTCAACATCAGTTCATATAGGTCCTTCCAGACCTCTCTGAAGTCTTCCTGTTCATTGTTTATTATAACACAATAGTATTCCGTTATATTCATATGTCACAACTTGTTCAGCCATTCCCCAATCAATGGGCATCCTATCAATATCCAGTTCTTGGCCACCACAAAGAGAGCTGCTATAAATATTTGTGACCATGTGGAACCCTATCTCATTTTTATGATCTCATTAAGATATAGTTCTAGAAGTGATATTGTTGGGTTAAAGGGTAAGCATACTTTGTAGACATTTGGTCATAGTTCCAAATTGCTATTCAGAATGACTGAACCAGCTCACTACTCCACCAACAATGAATTAGTGTTCCAACTCTCTCCTCACATCTTCTCCAATATTTGTCATCTTTCTGTTTTGTCAAGTTAGCCAATCCGATAGGTGCAATGTGGTCCCTCAGAGTCCTTTTGATTTGCCTCTCTCTAATGAACAGCAATGTAGAACATTGCCATATATGACTATAGAGAGTTATAATTTGTTCCTTTGAAAACTGCCTCTTCATATCCTTTGACCATTATAAATTGGGAAAAGATTTGTTTCTTGTACATTTGACTCAGTTCTCTGTATATTTAAGAAATGAAGCATTTATCACAGACACTAGTTGCAACAATTCTTTCTCAGGTTTCTCCTTCCCTCCACAACTTGGTTGCATTGGGTTGGTTTGTGCAAAAACTTTTCAATTTAATGAAAGCAAAATTATCCATTTTACACTGTATAATGTTCTCTATCCCTTGTTTAGTCAAAAATTTCTCCATTCTTCATAAATATGACAAATGCACTATTCCTAGCTCCCCTAATTTGTTTATAGTGCCAGTCTTTGTACCTAGATCATGTTTCCATCTGGTCTTTATTCTCATGTATGGTGTCAGCCTTGGTCTATGCCCAGTTTCCACCACACTGTTATCCAGTTTTCCCAGCAATTTTTGAGTAATAGTGACTTCTTATTCCAGAATCAGGGGTTCTTAGGTTTACCAGACAGTGGATTGCCCTATTCATTGACTACTGTGTCTTGAGTACCTAACCTATTCCACTTGTGTATACCTCTGTTCCTTAGTCAGTACAAGGTGGTTTTGATGATTGATGCTTTATAATACAATTTGAGATCTGTGAGGGTAGGCCACCTTCCCTACCATTTCTTTTCATTAGTTCACTTGATATTCTGGAAGTTTTATTCTTCCAGATGAATTTTGATATTATTTTTTTTAGGTCTAGAAAATAATTATGTGATCATTTGATTGGTATGGCACTGAATAGTTGAATTAATTTAGGTAGCATTTTTATTATATTAACTCAACCTTCTCACTGATATATTTCCACTTACTTAGATCTGACTTTGTGTGAAAATCACTTTGTAATTGTGTTCCTATAGGCTCAGGGATTGTTTTGGCAGATAGACTCCCAGATATTTTATAGTGTCTACTGTAGCTTTAAATGGGATTTGTCTTTCTTTGTTTTGCTCTTGTGTTTTGTTAGTAATGTATTGAAATGCAGATGATTTAAGTTTGTTTTTTTGTTTTGTAACCTGCAACAATGCCAAAGTTGTTTATTATTTCAAATAGGTTTTACTTGATTTTCAGGGATTCTCTTTGAATATCATCCTATCTTCTACTTAGTGTGATAACAATTTCTTCTTTGCCTAATCTTATTCTGTCAGTTTCTTTTTTTCTCATATTTCTAAAGTTAACATTTATCTTACCATGTTGTATAACAGTGGTGATAATGGACATTATTTCACCTCTGATTTTATTGGATATGCATACAACTTATCCCCACTACATACAATGCTTGCTGGTGGTTTTAGGTAGATACGGATTATTATTTTATGGAAAGTTCCATATATTGCTGCCTTCTCCAGTGTTTTCATTAGGAATGTGTGTTGTTTATTATGAAAGGCTTTTTCTGCATCTAATGAGATAATTATATAGTTTCTGATAGTTTTGTTGTTGATATGATCTACAATGATGATAATTTTCCTAATATTGAACCAACACTGCATGCTAGTATAAATCCTACCTGATCATAATGTATTATTCTCTGATGAGTTGCTGTATTCTTTTCGGTAATGTCTTACTTAAAATTTTTGCATCTATATTCATTAGAGAAATTGGTCTATAATTTTCTTTCTCTGTTTTGGCTCTTCTTGCTTTAGATATCAGAACCATATTTGTATAATAAAAAGCATTTGATCGGCCTTCTTCTTCACTAGATTTCCCAAATAGTCTATAGAGTATTAGAATGAACTGTTCTTTAAATGTTTGATAGAATTCACTTGTCAATTCACACTAGCCCTAGAGATATTTTTATAGGGATTTCATTGATGATTTGTTTAAATCTTTTACTCAGATGGGGATATTTAAGTATTCAACTTCTTCTGTTAATCAGGGCTATTCTAATTATTATTTTAATTTTCTTCTCATTGGAGGTGAGTTCACCCTTTTAATTTTTGATATTGGTAATTTGGTTTTGTTATTTCTTATTTTTTAAACAAATTGGTTATCAACTTTAGTGTTTTTTTCATAAACCAACACTTAGTTTCATTTACTAGTTCAACTGTTTTCTTAAATTCATTTTTATTAATTTTGCCTTTGGTTTTCAGTATTTCTCATTTGGTATTAATTTGGGGATTTTCAATTTTTTTCTCTTTCTACATTTTTCAGCTTCATTCTCATTTCCTTGATCTCCTCTTTCTCTATGTTATTCATGTAGGCATTCAATTATATAAAACTTCCCTAAGAACTACTTTTCCAGTATCCCATAAGATCTGGTAAGTTTTCTTATTGTTATCATTTGCTTGAATGAAGTTGTTGATTCTTTATGTTATTTGTTGTTTAACTGACGCATTTTTTAGGATGAGATTATTTAGTTTCCAATTAATTTTTGGTTTATCTTTCCATGTCCTTTTATTATATATAATTTTTATTGCATTATGATCTGAGGAAGATGCATTGGTTATCATTCCCATTCTGAAGTGGATTGTGAAGTTTTTATGCCCAATACATGGTCAATTTTTGTATATGTGTCATGTACCACTGAGAAAATCATGTATTTCTTTCTATCCCCATTCAATTTTCTCCAGAAATCTGTTACATCTACCTTATCAAAAGTTTTATTCACCTCCTTAATTTCTTTCTTCTTTATTCTGAGGTAAGATTTATCAAGTTCAGAGAGGGGGAGGTTTAAATCTCCCAGTAGTATAGTTTTGCTCTCTATTTCTTCCTGTAACTCCCTTAACTTCTCCTTTAAGAATTTCAATGCTATGCTACTTGGAACACATATGTTTAGTATTGATATTATTTCGTTGTCTATGATGCTTTTTAGCAGAATATAGTTTCCTTCCTTATCTCTTTTGATTAGACCTTTTTCTGCTTTTGCTTTGTCAGTTAGGATATGCACCACTGCATTTTTTACATCAGATGAAGCACAATGTATTCTGTTGCAAACTTTTACTTTTACCCTGTGTATATCTCACATTTCAAATGCGTTTCTTATAAACAACATGTTGTTGGATTATGGTTTTTAATCCAATGTGCTATTCACCTCTATTGTATGGGAGAATTTATCCCACTCTCATTCACAGTCATGATTACTATCTGTGTCTTTCCCTATATCTTCCTTCTCTCCATTTATGCCCGTTTTTGGCCACCACCTCCCTCCACCTTCCCTCCCTTTATCCAGGCCCCTCTCTTTTATTCCACTTTTCCCTTATTACTTCTTCACTCTCTTTTAGCCTCTCATCTCTTTTCTATCCCCTTTCCTCTCCTATTACCTATGGAGCTAGTTAGATTTCTATAGTTATTTAAGTTTATTGTTCCCTCCTTGGACCAAATCAGATGAGAGTAAATGTCAGACAATGCTCATCCTGCTCCCCTCCTTTCCTCTACTCTTATATGTTTTTGTTCTTCTTCCTGTGGTGTAATTTATCTCTTTCTACCTCCCCCTTTTCACATATCCCTTTACAATCCTTTCACACCTTTAAATCTCATTTTATAATCAAATCATTTAATTTATACCCACTCCCACTAGCTTTGTATATCGCTTCTATATATCATAATAAATATACAATTCTCAAGATTAGCAAAGATCATCTTTTCTTATAGGGTTGTAAACATTTTGTCCATGTTGAATAACCAGCTTGTTTGTTTTTTTTTCCCCAGATTACCTTTTCATGACTCTTTTGAGGCTTGTGTTTGAAGATCAAATTTTGTATTGAGCTCTAGACTTTTCATCAGGAGGGTCTAGAAACCCCTTATTTCATTGAATGCCCATCTCTTTTCCTGAAACAGTGTGCTCAATTTTGCTGGGAAATAGATCCTTGATTGTATTCCCAGTTCCTTTGCCTTATGGAATATCAAATTCTAATTCCTCTGCTCTTTAAATGTAGAAGCTGCAAAGTCCTGTGTGATACTGACTGTGGCTCCTTAATATTTGAATTGTTTCTTTCATGCTACCTGCAGTATTTACTTTTTCACTTGATAGTTCTGAAATTTGTCAATGATATTCCTTGGTGTTTTCAGTTTGAGAACCCTTTCAGGAGGTGAATAGTGGATTTGTTCAATGATTATTTTGTCATCTGGATCTAGGACCTCTGGGTAGCTTTCCTGGATGATTTCTTGGAAGATATTGTCCAGGCTGATTTCTTCATCTGGGCTTTCTTTTTGACCAATAAATCTGAATCTATTTTCCAGGTCACTTGTTTTTCAGGTGAAATATTTTACATTTTCTTCTATGTTTTCATTCTTTAGAATCTGTTTGACTGATTTTGATGTCTCATATAGCCATTAGCTTCTACATACCCAATTCTAATTTTTCTCAAATTATTTTCTTCACTTAACTTCTTCATCTCCTTTTCCATCTGTCTAATTGTTCCTTTTAAGGAATTATTTTCTCCAGTTAGTTTTTTGTACTTCCTTTTCCAGTTTTTCAAGTTTTGTGAGTTAGATTTTTGCTTCTTTGTCCATTTGTTAAATTTTCCCCGTTAGGTTTTTCTTTGCTTCCTTTCCATTAGCCCAATTTTCCTTTAAATTCTTCAGGGTTTTCTTTTTTCATATATTTAAAATTATTGGTCAATTTGTCTTCTGCTTCCCTAACTTGACTTTTAAAATCCTTCTTGAACTCTTGCACTCATACTCTTTGGGCTAGAGACCACTTCATATTCCCTTCTGAAATTTCAGATGGAATTACAGTCTCAGTGCTGACCTCTTTGCTATTCTTGTTTCAGTCCTTGTCCCTATAGAAATATTCTACTGTATTTTCTGGTTTGCTTCTTGCTCATGATGATCAACTTTTTCCTGGCTTTTAGAGTGGATCTTTGCTTCTGAGGGACAGGGAGCTCAGTCCCACAGTTCCTCTGCTTAGAATTTGAGAGTTTGTGTACTGTAGCCTCTGGTTCTTTCAGCTAGAAGCTATCATGCTGTACGTTACCTGGTGATGAGATGACGTGCCAAAGCAGAGGTCAGGTGAAATTTTTCTGAGTTTCCTCAGAGTTACCCTAGAGCTAACTGCTTTAAGTGTAGGGGAGAGGTGGTCTGGCTGCAATGCTCCTCTCATGAACTCAGTGGTTGGTGAACCATATTTTAGTTAGTGTTTTCCCGATTCCTCCAGGGTGCTGAGGCACATCGTGGGTTTTGTTGTTGGCGATTGTGAGCTCGACCCCCCTGGGTGTCAGGATGTCCTCCTGGTTTGCTGAGGTGTGGCTGTCTGTTACAGCTCCAGTCTTGCACTGGTCCCCTTCATATACAGCAAAAGGGACCTCCCGTTGAAATTTCCCTAGCCTCACTGTCTGAGACTATTTACCCCTTTGCCTGATCGCACTGTTCTAGGATTTTTCATAGAGAAATATTCAATGGATTTTTCAAGGTCAACAAGGGAAGGGGTAGAGCATTTATCAATCCCTCCATCATCTTGGCTACTGGTAGTTCAAGGAGGTGATGTGTAGACATTTAATCTGTGGGCTGATAGTCTCAGAAGTGGCTGCTGCTATTACCCGGGATTCTCTGGTTTTCTCTTGCTCAGTCCTTTGGACTCGCTTCCTGGGCTGATACATTTGACAGAGTCCACTCTGCTGCTCCTGCGTTAGACCACCTGGGGCTTCCTGCTTAATTTTGTTAGGGAGTGGGCTTGTATAGCCTGTCTGCTGTGCTCTCTGCACTCCTTTAGCACTGTGCAACAAATCTTTTCTGTCCATCTTCCTATCTGTCCTGGGTTGAAAACCTACCACACTCTGCCTTCTATTGGATTCTGCCACTGTAAAATTTGTTGAAATTCTCTTTTGAGAGGTATCTGAAGAAATTTACCTTGGAACTTAGGTAGTTGCTTAGAGTAGTTGGAATTACTCTGCCACTATCTTGACTCCACCCCTACACAAATTCTTAAAGTAGAAATTAAGTGACAAAAAAAAGAGATAGATAACATTGCAGTATTAAAAGAGATAATTTTGGTTATATTAAATTTGAAAGCTTTTGTGCACACATACATACCCAGCAAGTATGTTTGATAAAATCCTTGTTTCTCAAATATGTAGAGAACTGGGTCAAATTTACAAGAATATAAGTCATTTCCCCAATTGACAAATGGTCAAAGATATGAACAAACAATTTTCAGAAGAAAAAATAAAAGTTATCAGGAGGCATATGAAGAAGTTCTCTAAATCACTTTTGATCAGAGTAATGCAAATTAAAAACACTCTGAGGTACTTCACATCTATTAGATTGACTAATATTTCAGAGAGGGAAAACAGATAAAAGTTGGAGAGCATGTGGGAAAACTGGAACACTAATGCACTGTTGCTGGAATTGTGAACTAATTCAAACATTCTGGAAAGCAATTTGGAACTATAACCAAAGGGCTATAAAAATGTGCATACCATTTGACCCAGCAATACTTCTTCTTGATCTGTATCACACAAACATCATAATAAAGGGAAAAGGATCAATATTTACAAAAAATATTTTAAGAAGTCTTTTTGTAGTGGCAAAATATTGGAAATTGAGGGGGGGGCATGAATTGCTGAACAAGTTATTTGGCTCATGAATGTAATGGAACACTATTGTGAAGGCAGATTTCAGAATAATCTGGAGGCAATTATACAAACTAATGGAACGTGAAATAAGCAGAACCAGGAAAACATAACACAAAGCATTAGTAACATTGTGTGGTGATCAACTATGAATGGCAGAACTCTTTTCAACCACACAATACTCCAAGATAAATACAATGGACACAAGAAATAAAATTCTTTCCATATCAGGATTAAAAAACCAATGTACTCTGAATAGAGATTACTTCATAGCTTTTCCTTTCTGTGTTTTTTTTCTTTTGATTTGTTTCTTTTTTCACAACTTTGACAAATATTGAAATCTTTTTTACATGATAATACAAACCTATACAAATTGTATACCATTTTTAGAAGAGGAGAGGGATAAAAATTTGGAGCTCAAAATCGTGTATAAATTTGTACTAATATTGTCTTGGCATGTAGTTGGGGAAAAAATAAAATATCATTTAAATAATAAAAAATAAAATAATATGGTAAAATAACATTATTTTCATTGATAGTCAATGGAAGAAAAGTTCTTGAACAATATGCTTAGCTGGGAAGGGAAGGAGAAAATTTAAAAACACAAGGATAATAGCAAACATGGTTAGAAAGACAATTTAACTCAAGAAATTCGTAAAATATAGGAAAATGAAAGGTTACGGAGATAGGAAAGGAGCTCACGTTTTTGGTAGGGTTTTTGACAGAGTTCCGAAAGGTGTTCGGGGCTCATCTAGTTAGACAGTAATAATTATCCGTAGTCAAGCGGGCTATACCCTTACCCACTCTTGTCAGCTAGAACTTGAACCTCGTAAGGTTCCCGTGACACCATTTCACCACCTTCCGCAAATTGTGCAGTTGGCGGAAAATGGTGGGGAAGTGTGAATGGTCTCTTTACCTCCCTCCCTAAATAGACTTCACTACAACAACTGAAGAATCTACGCGATTTTATTTTTCAAAAGCTAGCATCACCGCAACCCCTCATCCTCTTCCCATCATAGTGACGATGAACCCCAAGAAGTCAGAGTGTATTTCACATTCCTGATCACAACCGACATTTCCATTATTTGCCTGCTGCTCAACTCTATCTCCTATCCAGTGTCTTCCTCCAGATATACCACATTTTACTGTGCTCTCTGAAATATTTATTCCATAGTTACTAATTTCACTTTCATGTCAAAGATTTTTCACTTTATATTCTTCCCATTTTGGCACCTAAAATATTCACTCTTCCTAATTCACTAGTGGGAAAGATGGAATAGTCCTTGCTTCCTATTGACCCTTCTAGTCTTTCTCATTATTGCCATAATTCACTCCTTTCCTTTCTTGGTTCATTAAATATATAATTATCTCACACTTATTGGTAGTATTATCTTCTTACCTCTGGGATCATCTCCTTCCTTTCTTAGTTTGTTACCTGTCTTCTAACCTTTCTCTCCACTCTTACTCCTGCCCCCATACTGTGGATTATTGCATCCATGTTGATATGCTCTCTGAAATTCTAGCTTCCTAATTTCTTAGCTTGCTTATTATTAATGATTTCCTTCTGAAACCAAGCATTGTTCTCCATTCTATATAAGGGAAAAACCTTTATTAATAATTAATAATCCTAATTAATAATTAATTAATAAGGAAAGAAATCTTTCTTAAACATATGTGTAATAGATGGCATGGAACCTACATTCATGAAAGGAAAAGTTAAAAACTCACAAAAAGACAAGTAAAATTGTCAAACGTTTTAATGTTTCTCTTCCAGATCAGGAAAAGTCTAAAAGAAAATCCAAATGTAAAATAGAGAAGGAAATAAACTTTTAGGTAATTGATAGGAAAAACATATAATCTGAATGTGAATATGAAATATAAATATTCTTAATACCACATAATATCTCTACATAAAATACAGAATGTGAGCTGATGAAAATATACTATGAATAAAGGAAACAAAATGCTAAAAAAAAAAAAACACACGCAAATGTAGTTCAATTAAAAATCATATCCCAATGGACACCAAAAATTGTTTTATAAATATATATAGATACATATATATTAATATATGTATGTGCATATATGATACACACATTATATATATATATACGTATATATATATATACGTATATATATACATGTATATATATATACGTATATATATATACGTATATATATACGTAATATATATACGTATATATATATATATATATATATACGTATATATATATACATGTATATATATACAATCCCTCCCAATATACTGAGAAAAGTTTCAAGAATTACAAATATTGCCTTTACATGTAGGAATATAAAGTGTTCAACTTTAGTAAATCCTAATGACTTCTCTTTCCTGTTTACCTTTTCATGTTTCTCTTGATTCTTGATTTCAAGTAGTCCTATTATTTTTAAAATGTCTCTCCTGGATCTATTTTCCATGTCAATTGTTTTTCCAATGAGATATTTCACATTATCTTCCATTTTATCATTCTTTTGGTTTTATTATTTTTTTCTTGGTTTCTCATAAAATCTTTAGCTTCTATCTGCTCCATTCTAATTTCTAAAGAACTATTTCCTTCAAGGAGACTTTGAGTCTTCTTTTGCATGTGGCTAATTCTGCTTTGTAAAGTATTGCTCTCCTCATTGCCTTTTTGGACCTCTTTTGCCAATTGAGCGAGCCTATTTTAAAAGGTCAGTAAATTGAGGGGTGTGTCTCTTTTAGCCAGCTGTTGACTCACTTTTCATGATTATCTTGCATCACTCTCATTTCTCTTCCCAATTTTTCCTTCACCTCTCTTACTTTATTTTCAAAATCCTTTGTGAGCTCTTCCAAGGCCTGAGACCATTGAATATTTATTTTGGAAGCATCTGATGGTAAGCATTGTTCTTCCTCATCTGAAAGGATGGAAGAAAATACCTGTTAACCAAGGAAGTAGCCTTCTATGGTCTTATTTTTCCTTTTTCAGGCATTTTTTTCCAGCAAGTTATTTGAATTTTGAGTCCTTTGTTAAGAGGGGTGTACACTCTGGGCACCTGGAAATCCTTAATTCCTACAAGGTGGCATAAAGCAAGTATTTACTCCTCTCCTGGCCTGTGCTCTAGTCTAGGAGATACTAAAGCTTTCCTGCCCAGGATCTGCAAGTAGAATTTCAACCACCACTAAGGGATGAGATTCAGATCAGTGCATCAATTTCCGCAGGATCCTTAGACTGAGGATTGCAAAAACGGATGCTGTGGCCACCATCACCAACTGGGGCTGGGGCTGGGGGAGGAACGTGCTCCCTTCTAACCCAGATGAAAAACTTTTCCACTGACCTTTGATGCTGTCTTTGGAATATGTTGCTTGAGGATTCTGAGAACCTCTGCTGCTACTAAGGATTCAGCCCTGAGACCACAATTAAATAAATAAATAAGACAAGATGAAATTATGAAGCAAATTGTTTTAAAACTAATTATGGAGGCCAACTTCATTTAAGTACAAAATATTAAGAAAATAACAGATTATGAATAATGAATTTAAATAATCAGACCAAACAAAACAGAATTTAGGATATTTTAAAAGGAAATGTTCCCTAATTCAAATCTATTTGCTGGTAATTTTTTCTTCTTCTTATTATTATTTTGAATGGTGGAAGATGAGGCCATTGGATTAAGTGACTTGCCCAAGGTCACTAGTAAGTTTCAAGTGTCTGAGGCTTGGTTTGAACCCAAGTTGAAACTTAGATCCTCCTGAGTCCAGGGCCTAGTGCTCTATTGAGTGTACCACCTAGCTGATGCCAATATATTTTTTATAAAACAGTTTTTTGTTGGTTTGGGGGCGTACTTTTTTTTTTTTTGCTGAGGCAGTTGAGAATGACTTGCCCAGGGTGACACAAGTAGTAAATGTCATGTATTTGAGGCAGAATTTGAACTCGGATCCTCCTGAATCCAGAACCAGTGGTAAATGCTATCAGATATTTGTAAAGTGGTCACTAAGCTTAATGCACAAATTATTCCTAAAAACTGAGAAAAAAATTCTACCACAATCTTTTTGTGAAGCAAACATGACAGAAACATTTGAATAAGGAAGGGAGAGATCCAACAAGAAAGAAATACAAACAAATATCATTAATAAACATTAATGTAAAAATGTTAAAATCCAAGTAGAAAGATTATAGCAGTATAACATTTCCACAAATATTCACTATTATGAAGGTAGATTCATTTCAGGCAGAGACACATGGATGGTTAAGTGTTATGAAAATAACTTACAAAATTTGTCATATTGAAACAATAATCTTCAGATCAGAGGGTATTTTCAATAGATTCTGAAAAACACTTTAAAATGCAAATTCATTTTAAAATATTATTTAAAAAGTAATAATATGGATATTTCCATATTGTTATTTCACCTGTCTCTAGAAATGCAAATGAGAGTGAGGCAAGTGAAATAAATTAAACAAGAATATTTTCACACAACATGATGATTTATTAAGAAAATTTAAGAGAATCAATAAAGAAAGTAATTAAAATATTTAAATGTTTTAATGATATATCAACATTTAAAAATGATCCACAAAAATGGCTAATGTTATGTCCCATAATACTATGTGTGCATATTTGTGTATGAAGAGATGAGGGACATCTTATTCAAAATAATTACCAAAAACATAAAACTGTTGCCAGGAAACTGAAAAAATAAAGTACTTTTTTTTTTCTAAAAATGGCATATTCATCCCTTGTGATTTGTCTTTACTGACGTTAGAATGAAAACTGATGATACTACCTTTTGCAATTTAAAGATTTAGTAAACCAAACCATGAAGGGGTAGTTTTTAGATTTAGACCAAATAGTGTAATTAATTCATTGAGAGGAATAAGAGATCTAAATCAAAAGGGAGATAATGAGGTATAAGTAGAAATAAAGAGTGAATAACACTTAATAATCTTATAATACATTACAAAACACTAATTATCAAAACAATATATTACTGCTTAAACTAGTAGAAAAGTAAATCAATGAAAAGAGTAACTTGATAGACAAAAATTGCTTATCTCTGTATGTGTGTGTATAATTTTTTTATCTACTACTCAATTACCTGTTCTAGGTTCCTGAGTTTCTCTTCTACTAGAATATGAGTGGATACTGATACCTAATTACATCAATATTGTCCTATACATTGAGTCTTGTAAAATTTCCATTTATTGAATTATTTATAGACCTTTGCCCAGCAAGAGTTTACCTTGAACTCAGTTTCCACTGTTTCTTCAAATTCCTGATAGTCTTTTTTATTCAGTTAATTGTTTTGTTCTAATCTGTGCTTTGGCAAACTTCCATACTCATTCTGTACTTCAATCTGTAATGTTCATTTAGCTCATAAATCCTGTTTTTACTTTCATTCAGTTTAATATTGAGCCTTTCACAGTCTTCTTCATTTCTTCCTTCTCCCCTGTGCCTTGAAAATTGTCTCTGATCTCCCATGCCTAGTTCTATATATGTTGACATAGTCTATTCACAATCATATCTTCATGTACAGATACAATTATGGAATTGTCAAAAATATTGAATTAACCTTAAATTATAATACTCAATTAATGTATCCTGAAAAACAATAATAATAGCTAATATTTACATAGCACTTACTATGTGCCAGATTCTTTTCAATTATTATCTCATTTGATCCTCATAGCAAATCCTGGGAAGTAGATGCTAGTATTATGCCCACTTTACAGATGAAAAAACTAAGGTAGATGAGGTGAAGTAAATTATCCAGAGTCACATTGCCATAAGTTACTGAAACCAGATTTGAACTCCAGTCTTACTGACTCTAGGCCCAGTGTTCTGTCCACTTTGCTATCTACCTGACTGATTGAAGGTCAAATGCTAAATAGAGAAGGAGTTTGGGGGGCGGAGCCAAGATGTTGGAGTGAGAGCAACGACTCACCTAAGCTCTAGGACAAACTCCTTCAGGTACCTCTGAAAGGAGAATCTGACCAAAGTTTGGAGGTGCGGAATCCAGTGGGAGACAGAAGGTGACAGTTTTGGAGCTCAGGTTAGACTGGAGGATCCACGGGAAAGGTCTGTTCTGCAGGGGTGAGCCCACAGCGCACAGCACAGCGTGGCCAGCACAGCGAGCAGAAGGGACCCGAGAAACCTGAGCTGCGGGCAGAACCAGAGGAGTGGCACCGAGGGTGGGAGACAAGCTGAACCCAGTCAGTGAGAGCCGAGGAGAGCCAGATATCAGCGCAGCAGCTCCTGAGACCTTCAGCCCAGGGATCAAACCTCGGTAAGTCACCTACTTGAACTTCCGGGAACCAGGATGGCGGAATGATCACTAAATGCTCTCTCCTCCCTCCTTGATGACCATGAAAGAACCATAAAATATTTCCTCAGAAAAATCCCAGATCAGCAGAAACAGTAGAAGGAGGCCAGTAGTCTCATAACACCTGAGAAGAGGAAAATAGCTAAGGGAGATTCCTCCTACAGTGGCAGAGGCAAACCAGAAGGACAGAGGACCCAGGGCAGGGAAAACTTGCACTAGGACCCAGGCAAGCTTCAGCGCCAGGAGAGGAGCCCCAGGAGGGGTGGGAACACACATTAGCATCTAGGCTTGCCTCAGCTGTTCAGGGGAATCAGAAAAACAATAGGGCA
>CM053771.1:432493166-432519896 GCA_028658325.1 Potorous gilbertii
CAATAGGAAAGTATATGTCGAACCTATACAGAATTATATGCTGTCATGGGGAGGGAGGGGCGTGGGGGGGGAGGTGTGGCGGTATAAAATCTTAATTTTAAGGAAGTGATTGTAGAACATTTATAAATAAATAGAATAAAAATGAAAAAAAAAAAGAAAAACAAGAGTTTTTATGGAAGAGCCACAATGATTTTCAAAGTCAAAGAAGAATATTAGAAAGAAGAAGATTAAGAAAATAAATGAAAGCAAAGGAATATAATTAGGAAAAGAATAGCCCATTAAATAAGGCAGGAAATATTAAATAAAATAACACCTTAGAAAACAAAATTGGCCAAAAGGGGAAAGACGGACAAAGATACACTAATAAAAATCACTCCTTCAAAAGCAGAATTTCAATAATGGAAAAATAGGTAGAAAAGTTTACTGAAGGAAATAATTCTTTATTTTGTTATTAATTTAATTTACTTTCAGTGTTCTACAGTCACTACCATATAACTTACATTTTTTCCCTTCCATCCCCTTTAAACTCCTCCCTCCCTCCCCAAAACCACATAAAATTTTGTACAGTTTCTACACATAAATTTATATGAAATACATTTTCACTATAGTTATTCTGTGCAGAAGAATTAAAATGAATGAGAGAAATAATATAACAAACCAAAATGTAAGACAACAGAAAATGATCTACTACATTCTGCAATTAAATTCCATAGTTTTTTCTCTGGATATGGAAAGAATTTTGCCTTAAAAATTCATTGGAAATTTTTTAAGTCCTTGCATTGCAATGAAGCTCCAAGTCTACCAGAAAAAACTCTCACACTCTGTTCATTGCTATGCACAAAGTTCTTTTGGTTCTACTCCTTTTGCTCATTATCAGATCATATAAGTATTTCGAAGCCTCTCTGAAGTCTTCCTGTTCATCATTTCTTACAGCATAATCGTATTCCATTACATTCATATACCATCATCTATTTAACCTTTCCCCTATTGATGGGCATCACCTTGATTTCCAGTTTTTGGCTACTACAAAGAGTACTTCTATAAATAGTTTTGTACATATGGGACCCTTTCCCATTTTTATGACCTCTTGGGGATGCAGTCCTAGAAGGAGTACTGCTGGGTCAAAGGATATGCACATTTTTGTAGCCCTTTAGGCATAGTTCCAAACTGTTCTCTAGAATGGATAGATCAGCTCACAGCTCCACCAACAGTGAATTAGTGTTCCAAATGTCCCACATCCTCTCCAACATCTATTGTCTATCTATTCTGTCATGTTTGCCTGTCTGATAGGTACGATGTGGTACCTCAGAGTTGTTTTGATTTGCATCTCTCTATTCAATAGTGATTTAGAGAACTTTTTCATATAACTATAGATATCTTTAATTTCCTCTTCTAAAAACGGCCTGCTCATATCCTTTGACCCTTTATCAATTGGGAAATAACTTATATTTTTGTACATTTGACTCAGTTCTCTACATGTTTTAGAAATGAGGCCTTTATCACAGACACTAGATGCAAAATTTCTTTTGCAGTTTTCTGCATCACTCTGAATCTTGGTTGCATTGGTTAGGTTTTGCAAAAAGTTTTCAGTTTAATGTAATAAAAATTATCCATCTTGCACTTCATAATACTTTCTCTCTCTCTCCTTTACTCAAAAATTCTTCACTTCTCTTTAAATCTGATAAAGACACTATTCCTTGCTCCACCAATTTGCCCATAATATCAATCTTTATGACTAGATAATGTATCCATTTGTACTTTATTCTTGTGTATTATGTCAGACATTGGTCTATACCTAGTTTTCCCCACATTGTTATTTAGTTTCTCCAGCAATTTTGGTCAAACAGTGAGTTCTTATCCCAGACGCTGGGATCCTTGAGTTTATCAAAAAGTAGATTGCTATATTCATTGTCTCCTGTGTCTTGAGTACCAAGAATATTCCATTTTTCTACCTTTCTGTTTCTTGGCCAGTACTAAGTGGTTTGCTGCTTTATAATACAATTTGAGATCAGGTAGTAGTAGGTCACCTTCCATAGCATTTCTTTTCATTAGCCCCCCTGATATTCTGGGCCTCTTGTTCTTCCAGATGAATTTTGGTGTTGTTTATTCCAGATCTACAAAATAATTATCTGATAGTTTGATTGGTATGGCACTAAATAAGTAAATTAATTTAGTTAGAATGGTCATTTTTATTATATTAGCCCGGCCTACCCATGAAAAAAGGGTACTTTTCCACTTACTTTATCTGACTTTATTTGTGTGAAAAGTGCCTTGTAATTGTGATCATATAATCGCTGGTTTTGTTTTGGCAGGTAAACTCCCAATATTTTACAGTGTTTACCCTACCTTTAAATGGGATTTCTCTTTCTATCTCTTGCTCTTGGGCTTCATTACTAACATGTAGAAATGCAGAAGATTTCTGCAGGTTTATTTTGTAACCTGCAACTTTTTCCAAGTTGTTTATTATTGCAAGCAGTTTTTTTTTTCTTGAATCTCTGGGACTCTTCAAGAATATCATCATATCATCTGCGAAGAGTGATAATTTAGTTTCTTCTTTGCCTCTTCTAATTCTTTCATTTTTTTTATCCTCCCTAATTGCTACAGGTAACATTTCTACTACCCTATTGAGTAGCAGTGGTGATAATGGACATCCTTGTTTCATCCATGATCTTATTGAAAATGCATCTAGGTGAACTCCATTGCATATATTTCATACTGATGGTTTTAGGTAGATACTGCTTATTGTTTTATGGAAAGTTCTCTTTATTCCTCTGCTCTCCAGTGTTTTTATATAGGAATGGATGTTTTGTCAAAAGCTTTTTCTACATCTATTGAGACAATAATGTGGTTTCTTTTAGTTTTGTTGTTGATATGATAGATAATATTAATAGTTATTCTAATATTGAACCAGCCCTGCATTCCTGCTATGAATCCTATTTGATCATAATGTATTATTCTTGTGATAAGTTGCTATATTCTTTTTGCTAAAATCTTATTTAAATTTTTTGCATCTATATTCATTAAATAAATTGATCTATAATTTTCTTTCTCTGCTTTGTCTCTTCCTGGTTTAGGTATCAAAACCATATTTGTTACATAGGAAGAATTTGGGAGGACTCTTTCTTCCCCAATTTTCAAAAATAGTCTATATATTATTGGAATTAAAAGTTCTTTAAATACTTGATAGAATTCACTTGTAAATCCCTCTCGCCCTCGAGATTTTTTCCTAGGGAGCTCATTGATGGCTTGTTGAATTTAGTTTTCTTAGATGGGGTTGTTTAAATATTCAAATTTCTCTTCTGTTAGTCTGGGCAATTTTTATTTTTTTTTTAAATATTAATCCACCTCATTTTGATTGTCGCATTTGTGGACATAAAGTTGGGCAAAGTAATTTCTAATTATTGTTTTAATTCCCTCCTCATTGGAGGTGAGATCACTTATTTCATTTTTGATATTAGTTATTCGGTTTTCTCTCTTTTTTTAAAATCTAATTGACTAAAGCTTATCAATTGTATTAGTTGTTTCATAAAAACCAACATTTAGTTTTCTTTATTTCAATAATTTTCTTAATTTCAATTTTATTTATCTCTTCTTTGATTTTCAGTATTTCTAATTTGGTATTTACTAGGGGATTTCCAATTTGTTTTTTTCTAGCTTTGTCAACTGCATGCCCAATTCATTGATTTTCTCTTTCTCTATTTTGTTCAAGTAGGAATTCAAATATATAAAACGTCCTGTAGGAACAGCTTTTATAGTATCCCATAAGACTTGGTAGGTTGCCTCATTATCGTCATTCTCTTGAATGAATTTGCTGGTTATTTCTATGATTTGTTGTTTAACCCATTCCTTTTTAAGATCAGATTATTTTCCAATTAATTTTGATCTATCTTTCCATGACTTTTTATGGGGTACAAATTTTATTGCAATATGATATGAGGATGCATTGATTATCTCTACCTTTCTGCACTGGCTTGTGAGGTTTTCATGCCCTAGCATGTGGTCAGTTTTTTCATATGTGCCATGTACTGCAGAGAAAAGTATATCTCTTTCTATGCCAATTCAACTTTCTCCAAAGAGCTAACATATCTACTTTATCCAGAATTTTATTAACCTCCTTAACTTCTTTCTTATTTATTTTAAGGTTATTTATCAAGTTCAGAGAGGGGGACTTTGAGGTCCCTCACTAGTATTGTTTTGCAGTCTGTTTCTTACTGGAAGTTCCCCAACCTTTCCTTTAAAAATCTGGATGGTATACCACTTGCAGCATACATGTTTACTAATGTTATTGCTTCTTTGTCTAGGTTCCTTTTAGCGGGATATAGTTTCTGCCTTATCTCTTTTGATTAAGTCTATTTTTGCTTTTGTCTTCTCTGAGATTAGGATGCTATACTACTTGGTGAATACATGTTTACTAATGAGATTGATTCATTGTCTATGGTGTCTTTCAGTAGGATATAGTTTCTTCCTTAACTCTTTTGATTGGATCTATTTCTATTTTTTCCTTGTCTGAGATTAGGATTGCTACCCCTGCTTTTCTTACATCTACTGAAGCACAATATATTCTGATCTAACCTTTCACCTTTACACTGTGTGTATCCCCCCATTTCAAATGTGTTTCTTATAAACACTATATTGCTGGATTTTGCCTTTAAATCCAATTCTGCTATCCCTCTTGTTTTTGGGAGAGTTCATTGCATGGACATTCACAGTTATGATTACAATCTGTGTCTTTGCCTCTTCCCTCTTTCCCACTGTTTATACTTTGAGTTCTCTCATCTCCCTTCCCCTTCTCAATACAGTTTTCACTATTGACCACCACCTCCCACAGTTGCAGTCTTCCTTTCCTTCTTTCAGACCCCTTACATTTTACAGCCCTTTGCCATTACTACTTCTTCTCTCCCGTTAGCTTCCCCTCCCCTTTCTTCCACCTTCCTCTCCCACTGGCTATAGAGTTAGTTAGATTTATATACCTAAATATGTTTATTGTTCACTCCTTGAACCAAGTCATGTGACAATACCTCTCAAACAATGTTCATCTCCCTCCCCTCTTTCCCTCTACTATAATATTATTTGCAACTACTTCCTGTGATGAAATTTACCATTTTGTGCTTCCTCCTTTTCACATCTCCTGTTACATTCCCTTTGTATGCTTGAATCACATTTTTTTTATCAGCACATCATTTATTTTACACCTGTTCCTTCTATCTTTGTATATTTCTTTTGTATTTCATAATACATGTTCAATTCTCCAGATTAACAAGTATGATCTTCCCTTATAAGGAGGTAAACAATTGGCCAAATTAACAAGATTTTCTTTTCCCCTGTTTACCTTTTCATGCCTCTTTTTAGACTTGCAATTGAATATTGAATTTTCTACTGAGTTCTGGTGTTTTTGTCAGGAGGGTCTGAAAATCCCTTATTTCACTGAATGTCAATCTCCTTGCCTGAAATGTTATGCTGAACATTGCTGGGTAATTGATCATTTGTTGTAGTCCCAGCTCCTTTGCTTTCAGAATATCATAATCTAATTCCTTCAGTCTTTTTATGTGGAAGCTGCAAGGTCTTGTGTGATCCTGACTGTAGTTCCTTGTTACTTGAATGGCTTCTTTCTGGCTGTCTATAGTATTTTCTCCTTCACTTGATAGTTCTGGAATTTGGCAACAGTATTTCTTGATTTTGTTAGTTTGAGGTAAATGGTGGATTCTCTTGATGACTATTTTGCCCTCCGCATCTAGCACTTCTGGACAGTTTTCCTTAATGATTTCTTGGAAGATATTACCCAGACTCTTTTCTCATCGTGGCTTTCTTGTAGACCAATAATTCTTAAATTTTCTGGCCTGGAACTATTTTCCAGATCAGTTGTTTTTCCAATTAGAAATTTTATATTTTCTTCAATCTTTTCATTGCTTTGATTTGGTTTGACTGATTCTTGTTGTCTCATATAGTCATTAGCTTCTACTTGCCCCATTCTAATTTTTATCAAAATTTTTCTTCCATTAACTTTTGCATCTCCTTTTCCATCTATCAAATTATCCCATTTAAAGAATTATTTCCTCCATTTAATTTTTGCACTTCCTTTTCCATTTGTTCAATTTATTTTTTTAAAGAGCTGTTCTGTTTAGTGAATTATTTTTTTCGTAATATTAAGTTCATTGGCCAATTTTTCTTCTATTTCCGTCTTCAGCTCTTTCAATAGTTCTCTTTGTGTATGTGACCAGTTCATAGTCCCTTCTCAAGTTTCAGATGAGATTATAATCTCAATACTTAACTCTTTGGTATTCTTTTTAATCCTTTTCCCCATAGAAAGATTCTTTGATCTATTCCTTCCTGCTTTACTTCTTACTCATGATGATGACTCTTTGTGTATTGTGACCTCTGGTTATTTCAGCCAGAAGCTAAAGAACCTGGTACTGAGCTGGCTGGTGTGAGATAACAGAGGCCAGGTGAATTCTTTCCTTTGCTGTTTCCCTGGACTGGCCCTGGAGCAAGCTTGTTAAGTGTAGGGGAGGGGTGATCTGGACACAAGAGGTCTCCTTAGTTAAGCTATAGCAAAGCAGACTCAGCTGTTGATGATCCTGGCTGCCCTAGTGACTTCCTGTTTCCCCAGGAGGGCTGAGGCATGCCTGGGGTCCTGGTTTTGGTGGTTGTGAGATACTAGATCTCCAAGTCTCCTCCTGGTTCATTGCAGAAGAACTGTCTGGGACAGCTCTGTTCCTCCAACACAGCCAGAAGAATAGTTCTTAGGACTTTTCCTAGCTTCACATGATATGATACTGTTTGCCTCTTCTGTTGATCCAAATGATTTTTCTGGGAAATATTTTATGGTTCTTTCAAGGTCAACAAGGTGAGGGGGGAGAGAGGAATTACAGATCACTCTGGCATTTCGGCTCCCACAAGTGAAATAATTTTAGAGGAACAAGTTTCTTGGTGAGAAGCATGCCCCATAGTGAGGCAGAAACAGGAGAACCAAGGAGGTAACTCAAGGATTATGGAAACAATTGAGGATTTTACTCAGGAGGAGGTCACAGAAATTTTGAGTCAGTTCACCCAAAGGATGGGAGAAATGTTAGCATCTTGGGTGGTGAGAATCAGTGATGACAGGTTCTGGAGGAATTGCTGTTGATCCTCTGGACTGCCTGAAATTTATAGGTATTTGTCAGAATCCTTTTGTATAGCAACCTTTTAGAGATTGCAATATGCAAGGAGGTAACAATACAAATAACTTAGTAGCTTTGACTGCTAAAGGTTGCAGTAGGCAGTATCCTACTGACTCTATGTGACCTAGTGGAGACAGACCCTGGTCTTCATTTAGGGACTGTATAATAAAGTTAAAGGAGGAGATAAGAAGACTGCCATAATCATCTCAAAAGCAGATGCATAGTATGACACTCCCTTTGCAGTTTACCATAGGAATGTATAATAGTGAAGACAGCTCCCCCTACTGAGAGGCACTTGATTTTTGTCTCTCATAATTGGGGAAATAGGGCACACTCTTTCAGAGGTACTGGACAAGATTTCACAGTTAGGTGACTTAGGAGACTGGGGAAAAGACAACATTGCTAGAGAGAAAAGAGTAAATACCCAGCAGATTCAAAATCAGGATAAGGAGAGAATTGTTTACTGCTCTATTGAGATCAGGGGTAGATTTTAGAAGCATAGATGTTATTCCAACTAATGAACTATACAGAATGTGCTGAAAAAAAGGGATTTGATACTAGATGAAATAGAGAAATAAGAACTGCCACTAAAGATCCTGCTGAACCCTTGTATCCAAGTTTGTTGAACCTTCAGAGAGAATAGGAGGTTGGCCAAATATCAGCTCAGATTAGGATTAGCAGCTGGAGGAATACATGTATTGTCTGGAGTGATTGATTTTAAATAGCAAGAAGAAACGATTGTAGTATTCCATAATTTAGGTGATGGACCCATAGAGTTTTGTAAGAATACTAGAGTAGTTCAAATGATTATTATTCCTTGTGAAGCAAGACTCCTTATTCAAAGCAACCCTCCTTCTGAAATAACTAACAGAGTTACTGAAGGATTGAGTTCTACTGATAGAATAAAATTAGGAGCTAAAGTATGGGTAAAACAGAAGCCATGCAATGTTCCAAAGGTTCCAAAAATTATGGCAAAAGATTATAGGAAAATATAGGAAAGATAATATCATTGCTGTTGTTTATTCAGGAGAGGATGATTACCAAATTGTACCCTTAACTCATATAGTCTACCATGAATGAGGCTGTGATGGCGGGTTTATGGACTCCAGAACCACAGTTGACCTTATATTTACTCTGATTCTGGTTATTGTTTCCTTGTATGTTTGTTTGTCTTTTCATCTGCTAAACTTGTTTACTAGATTTATTTCCTATAAGTTTAGTACACTCCACCTGCAGATGCCTGATCCCTTAAACTGGGTGTCACCTCCTATTCATGACAGTTATGTGTCATCTCCGGACCTGAAGTCACCAAACCCTAGATACCAATTAAAAAACTTATCTCTCAAATAAGACCTCTTGGGTCAGGAACAGCTCTATGGCCAATCTCAGCAAAAAGTAGTTGTGGAAAAATTTCTCCACTTACCCCAAGATTTTGGGCCCCATTTGTTGAGGAGGAATGATGGGGTGCTTGTTATACCAGATGCCCCACTGACCTGTGTAATGAATATGAAAGATCTTGGGGCTGAATCTAGTATAAATTTAAATTGGAAATGTTGTTCTCATGAATTACTAGGCCAGTGTGACCTACTTGGCTCTCCTGGAAGCCTGGGACACATGTGGTGGGAGGAGCTTGCTGAAGAGACAGAACAGGAAGGATGGAGGAGAACCAGGAAGAAGTGAGTGAGAGGGGTCAAGTCAGAGGGGATAGAACACATGCCTACCAAGACAGGTCAACTGAGACATTGTGATATTTGATAGTAAGAAGGTCCTGGCTGGGGCAGGGGAGGTCTGAGACTGACATATTGTAACAGCTGATAGTGAGAAGGCCCTGACTGGGAGAGGGGTGGTTTGAGAATGGCTTTGTCCTCTGCTGTGATCATGTTTATTAACTTTTTATCACTATGATGGATTTTGCTTTCCTGTTCTGGGATTTCATTTTCTGGTATCTAAATAAATGTTTTTCTTCTGCCTTCTATATAGAGAGGCCTTTCTATTTTCCAATTAAGAACTATGTTGGCATATTCATAGTCACCACCAGTGCTGTGAATATTGCCTTGGTGATACACACATACTTTTTTTTTCCTAACAGAATAGTTGGAAGAAAAATGGTTAAATAACATTGGCAACTCAAAGTAATTAGGGAGGTAGAATAATTTATGAGTTGAAGTCACCAAGCCCAGATAAACTCTATTCCACTGAATGGAAAAAGACTAGTGGTTGTGTTTCCTCAAACAGTAATTAATCTTTTAGAAATCTCAGGGCACAGAGAAAATGTCAAATATGTGAATAACAGGTATCTCACTTATGAAATGAGAAAGCCATCACAAAAAATAATCTACTTAAATGAGTGGACAAATTTTAAAACATATTACTAAACTGGTTTTCAGTGATTAATTGATACAGGACGTAGTAGCTATGAATAGTCAGCATGGATTCCTCATGAAAAAGTCTTGCCAAACTAAATTAACTTCACTTTTTACATGGCCACTAGATTATATTGAAAGATCTTGAAATACTGTGTGTGGGTGTGTGTGTGAGTGTGTGTGTGTGTGTATTTACCTCGATTTTGATCTAAGGGTTCCGTGCTCCGTGTTACTGTAATGGGAGTTAAAAATTTTCTCTGCCCATTGATAGGCTTCAGGTGGGGCTATTGAGGGAGGCTTGATTAGGGAAGGCTACTTTCCTATGAAGGCCCATGCCTTTTGCTGACTGCTAATGAGGCACTGATTCAGGAGGGCTCATGCCTTCTGGCTCTGATGATAGTATATATACTCTGATGGAGAGGTTTTACTTTTGGGCTTAGTTTTGGAAGAAGACTTTTGAGCCAGATGAGACTCTGAGAAGCTGCTAAGCAGTTCCCCAGCTTTGAAAACCCAGATGTTGGTGTACCCCTCTCTGGAAATGATGTATATGTATGTAATGGTCAGACAACTGGAAGTCTGTTGATCCCTCTATGTTGAATGTAATTAAAGTCATTGGTGACCCTTTAAAAGTTACCTTTCTTTTATAAATGCAGATCTAAGAACCTGTCATAGTAGCCCCCCCATGCATGTTGCAGTGCTTACTGATACAATTACTCATGTAGGTCATATGTCTATATGACATATCTATCTGTATCTTGAAAAAGGGTTATGAAGGCATGTGAATAAATACCTCTATAGCAGGAGTCAAACGCCAAATTTGGTCTTCATTTACATTTTATGATACAATAAAAATCTATTTAAATGTCAAAAATAATTCTTAAGTCAAGGCACACACAAAGATAGGTAGAGAGTCAGATTTGACCCATGACAATAGTTTGTCAGCCTTTACTCTAGAGTCTCTTTCAAGACCTTTTTTTCAGAGGACACTGATTCCTTTTGAAGGTATGCAGGAGATTAGTGCCAGAGCCTTGCCACTCTGTTCTCTTCAGACAAAAAGTACTGAGAATTATATCCAATTGCCACTCCTAAATATTCTTAGTCTAGGGAAAATAATTTCTAAGTTTGTTGAGCTCCTGATCACAATCTTTTAACATGGATGGAGTAACTCAAGCTATGTATCCAAATTTTTCACTCCCTTCCCAATAAATGCCAATTCCATAATGAATACATCTAGCAAATAGTATGAAAAATTTATCTAAAATAATAACAAACTGAAATGGGGGGATAGAGCATGAAGATGAGAATATATACCAGACCAAAATACACAGAATGAGCAAGCTATAGCATTGAGGTGTGAAGGGGAAGGAAAAGAAAGGTTAAAGAAATTAATAGAGGAAAGAGATGAGAAAACTCATGTTAAAGTACACTTCCCAAGCTGAAAGTGACTGACAGATATGTGTCTTTGAATCACAAGCAACAACTATCAGCCTTACCAATATGATCATAAACAAGTTTCATGTTCTTGGCATCTGGTTGCCAAAAAAGCATAAAATGTTGATTCCTCCTATATGTTACTGTTTTGTTTTGTTTTTTTCATTTTGGTGGTGTCTGTATTTGTGTATACATCAGCCAATTATCTAAAAAGAATTACTCATTGACCAGTCCTAATTAGTGACTCTCATTTTATCTTTCCAAGATATGCTTCATTTAATAGTTTTTACATTGGATGTTATTTATAAGGGAAAAAAATAAAATAGAGTTGTAAATATATTCCAAACCAGTGATCTTCTATAATGAGAACTGTATGACTGGGGGGGGTGGGGGAGGATAATGTTTCTGGTCTTAAATGTCTGACCTCCAAGAAAAGAAGAACTAGATACATGTAATTAATTCACTGCTATTTCTGGAAGCATTGTAAAACTTCAGAGTGCCCCTACTTGTCACAGCTCCATAAGTAAATGGAACAGCAGGATAGCAGTTTCAGGATTTTAGGCATTGATGTTCCCTGGGACCTAAAACTTGAATTTTCTTTGATTTAACCCTGAACCTCCACTGCTGAAATAGCATTCAGATAAGTGCTCCAGAGACTATACCTTGCTGAATGTCAAAAATCTGATGGCCAGAGCCATAGACAGATAGACATAGATTCATACACCATTCAGTTTCCCCTCAGCCTTTCTCCACCTTCAAAACTTGCTATTATCATTGTCCCCTCTCTGGTATCCCTCCAGGTAATGAAGGTTAGCTAGTCAAATGATGCTATGCCAAGGAGGATACAATAACCTGCCAAGGTCATAACATAGTTATAATAGTAACTTGTCATTGCTTATATGTATTACTGATGGATGTAAATAAATTCAAGGGGCAATCAGTAACCCAGAAAGTAATGGTGGAAGAAAATACATTTCAAGGTTTTGTTGAAATCCTCATCTCTTAAAATATGATCAATTTTTACTATTTTGAGTAAAGGGAAACTATAATGTTAGTTTTTTTCCTGACATTTTACAAAATTATAGTATGCTCAAGCAGTGTATTTGGATATATGAAAATATTTTAATTAGAGTACAAACAATATTAATTACAATGAACATAACATAGATAGATGGATAGACAGATAGAGAGATGGATGGATTGATAGAGGGAAGATATCCCCAAACTATTAAAGTATTGATAAATTTTAGAATGTTAAAACTGAAAACTTCAGTAAAATACAGATGTGTGTATGCATATAGATATGCATATATGTGTGTGTGTCTTCGTTTTTGTACATATGTAAAGTGTACAATCTATAGCTAAAGATGCACAATATTATGACCTAGCCTGTTTATAGTATGTCACCACATCCTCTAAAAACAAAATGAAAATAAACTTACAAATGTTCAAATAGAAGCAAACTCTCAAAGATATTAGAAATCTGAATTTTCTTTCAATGATTATATTATCAATCTGTGTCAACATTGTGATCCATTTCCAGAATTAGTCTACTTTTTCCTTCTAGTTAGAAGTCTGTGATATGCTTACCTTATAATAGAAAATAATATATTTTCTCATTTTTTTAATATTTTGTCATTCACCTAAAATATTTTCTGCCATGTTTCTCTATTTTACTTTGTTGATCTTTGCATGGTCAAATGTCTTCTTGAAATTAGCTACTAATGACTTAACTTTTATCCGATATATTCCTTTTGAACCAGGTATTTATCATGCTCATGAATTCCATCCTAAAAGGTCTCAACATTACCTGTACAATTGCATTTCCCTCTTTTAATCAAGATCTTGGGTTCATTTTACATTCTTTCTTTATTTCTGTATAGATGTCAGAGACAAAGAGTCTCCTTCTTCCTACAAAGGAATATTTCTATGAATTGTCAGGCCTTTCCACTGTTTTTCTTCTTATAATATAGGAAGTGCCAGAATTAATACCCCAAACCATGCCATAATCTAGTGTCCTTTGACAATACTATTCTACCTCTTCAGTTGTCGAGTGGATTTTAATCGCTAGTCTGACATACCTTAGGAGGTTATACAACACATCCTGAGTATTCATTTCAGAAAGATAGAATACTTCCCACTTAATTATGTCAGGTCTCCATTTATCTAGTCCTGTATTCTTCAACAGTAATTTGCCCATCTTGAGAACTGGTCTCCTCTTCTCTTAGCCAGAACTATCTATGTTCTGTTACTGGAAAAGCTTGGCATAAACCCATGAAAAATATAAAATCTGAATAGTCTTAGATTTTCAATTATTTGTATAATTTATATATTATTTGTGAATGGATTACTAAATATATCAATTATTCAAATTACTTAAGTGTAAACAATGATCTTATTTTTCCTATCTTTAAACCAAGTAATGGACTGGATATGAGAAAACAGGAACTAAGAACATTAGTTCACTAATTTCAGGGGCCAATTCTAAAGTTTTGTATCTTTCACAATGACTAGAAAATATTTGGCTATGTATTTCTTCTCCTTAGAGCATTAATGATAATCCCTCATCTCTGTGTATCAGATAAAATTATTTTGACTTCAAAAAATGCATTTTATCCTAATGGTCCTTAAGAAAATTCAAGTTTATTGAAGATATAAAACGGGTGTGATTCTTAGCATTCTCTATATCCTTTTATCCTATTAATTCCATGCATCTCCAAAATAAAAAAAAAGTTAAACTGCCCTGAGAGAATGTTAACTTTTTTTGTTTATTTTTTTGCATTGCCAGTTTATTAGTGTTCTATTTCCCTTAGTCAGAAAGATTATTTATTCCTAAGAAAACACTAATCTTTTATGGGGGCAATACTCACACCCTTCCTGGTATGATTCAAATTGTTGGAGTTTATACTCACTTGACTTCCTGTAGAGACTTGTGAGGTCATTGCCAAATAACAATTGAAGGGAGGGGGAAATATTACTGGGGGAAGTAAATCATCTATTATGACATTTTGCTCTAAACAAAATTTGAAGAAAAGATGAAACTGAAAATAAATTTAAAAAAAAATTGTTACTGGTACTCCATGAAGAAGTAAATAAAGAATTAATAAAATATATTTTTATATGCCCACAGACAGCAAAAACTGTATCCTGGAATAGTATGTTCATCTCATATTACATAAAAATAAGCATTTTCAAAAATATTATCATGAAATAATTACACTGTATTTCCAAATATTTTGTGTTGGAGATGAATCGGTAGAGAATTTCTATGGATAACTGAATGACATAATAATGAATTCAATAAAGTACTTGAAAGTAAGGGCACATTATGAATTCTAAATAACACTAGAATAGAATATATATTTAACATGTAGAAAAATACTACTGATGCATGCTAAAGTTGTCAGATATTTATGTGCAATTATAATGCCAAGACCAAAATTAATAAGAAAGCACTAACAACATTGAGAAAAACAAATACCATACTACTGGAAAAAAAATTAAATTTGAATAACTTAAGGAAATAATTAAAATAGAAAATCATCAAATGTAGACTGCTTTAATGTTAAATTAACACTTAAGTAGTTCTATTTTGAAAGGTGGTATTTTCTTCAGCATTTTTGGGGGTCTTCTTTAGCAAGTTGTTGATTTGCTTTTCATCAGTTTCTTGCATAACTCTCATTTCTCTTCCCAGTCCTTTTAGAGCTCTTCCATGGTCTGAGGTCATTGCCTTTTTTTTCTTTTGAGGTTTTGGATGGAGAAGACTTTCCATTCTGAAAGTATGCTTTGATTTTTTTCCTATAAAAAGATGGAAGAAAACACCTTTTCATCAAGAATGTAACTTTCTCTATGCTTATTTTCCCTTTTGGGGGCATTTTCCCAGCCAGTTACATGACTTGTGAGTCCTTTGTCAATGGATGATATATTCTAGGTACCTGGAAGTTCTCAGTTCCTCCCAGGTGACACACTTGAGGCAGAGTTTACTTCTCTCCTGGCCTGCATTCTGGTCTGAGAGCACCAATAAACATTCTTTTTTGCCTAGGATCTGTGAACAGGATTCCCTTTCCAGAACCTCTGCCAGCTTCACCATGCTACTACTCCTCCTTCTCCAGAACTGCCACTCCAAACTGAGACAAGGATAGGACCGATTCCCCCAGGATCTTTAGGCTGAGGGCTCCAAAAGTGGATGCTGCTGGTGCAGTGATTGCTTCCACCTTTGGGCCAGGGCTGTGACCAATGGGGCCTCACTCTCCTGGCAGCTAGGTGAAAGAGCTTTCTCACTGATCTTTGAAGCTGTCTTTGGTGTTCTTGGTTGAAAAATCTGGGGACTGCAGCTAATACCCATGATTCCATGCCCTAAAGACTGCTCCAGTGTTTTCAGTGCTGTGCCATGTTGCCAAGGCTAGGCTGTGCTCCACTCTGAGCCTGATGTGATAGACCTTTCCTGTAGGCCTTCAAGGTTGTCTTGGGCTAAAAATCTCTTTTACGCTGTCATTTTGTGGCTTCTGCTGCTCTAGAATTTGTTTAGAGTCATTATTTACAGGTATTTTATGGGCTATGCAGGGAGAGTTCGAGCAAGTTCATCTTTGTTCTCCTCCACCTTGCTCCACTCCCTTGGAACACAACATTTTCAAAAGATTCATGAAAATAAATTCTACTCACTTCCACAAGAAGAACTGATGAAATCTATGCTAATTTGAGCAATTTTTTTCTGCTTTACTTTTCTTTTTCTTTTTTCTTTTTTTTTAATTTTTTTATTATTTATTTATTTATTTATTATTATAAGCATTTTTTTAAATTTTTTTTTATTTTTTAATGAATTTATTTAACTTTTTACATTCATTTTCACAAGATTTTGGGTTCCAAAATTTTCTCCCCATTTGTCCCCTCCCCCCTCCCCGATACACTGGACATTCTAATTACCCATATCACCAATCTGCCCTCTCTTTTATCATCCCTCCCTTCCCTTACCCCATCTCTTTTGTCCTGTAGGGCCAGATAACTTTCTATTCCCCATTACCTGTATTTCTTATTTCCTAGTAGCAAGAACAATGGAAATTGGGGGAGAAGGAGATAAGAAGGGTGGAGGGGGGGATGATGGAAGGGAGGGCAATGGAAGGAGGGAGCAATTTGAGGTCAACACTCAGGGAAGGACAGGATCAAAAGAGAGATTAGAAACAATGGAGAGCAGGATAGGATGGAGGGAAATACAGTTAGTCTTACACAACACGACTATTATGGAAGTCATTTGCAAAACTACACAGATACTGCCTATGTTGAATTGCCTGCCTTCCCAAAGGGAATGGGTGGGGAGGGAGGGATGGGGAGAAACTGGAACTTAAAGTTTTAGGACCAACTGTTGAGTATTGTTCTTTTTCTTTTTTTAATGAAAATGTTTTGGATGACTTTGTATTGCTAGTGAGAATTGTATCGCTTACTTTCTCAATGGTTGTAGAAAGGCCTGTAGAGAGCAAGAGAACTTTTTTTTTTAATATTAAAAATAAAAATCCTCCAGTGGTATTCGCCTGTGATACTAGGTGATTTTCTCTCAGATTCTAATTCCTTCTAAATTATTTTTATGCTTTTAACAGAGTAGTCCTTGAATTTATTTGTTAAAGAAATTATATTTCTTTTTTTTTTTTAAGATGAGAAGGCTGTGGGAAAGTAATATTAATTTTAGTCACTGAGTCCCAGGAATTTCTCCTCCAAACTGCGTTCTGTAAATGGTCCTTAGCCTTTAGGATTTTCACAGAGGAATTAACAAAATTTATATTCTGTTTTGCTACAGTTTAGTAAAAGGCAGAGGTGTCAAAAACACTATTTTACCTGCCTGACAATCTCCTGAGCTCGATTAAAATGTTATTAATAAATATTAAACAAATACAATACAACTCATATAGCACTACATTTGAAAACTGTCATTATACTACTTGAACTAATTCTTTTCTATGAATTATGCACAACTGGTTCTCTTTGAGGCAGACACCACTGGTAGGAGATAAGGTGTAAACCTGTTACCTAACTGATACAGGGAACTCCTTTTCTTCAGAAACTTTCTCTACAAATTAATATTGTACGTATGGTGGCTGTGAATATCATACACAATTCTGAATCGTGAAATTCCACAGATTATCCACATGGAAGACAGAACCAAAATTTATTCAGACACCAGAAAGCTAAATCCATCATAGTAACAAAAATCTATACACAATAACAATGTAAAGAACAACACCATCCTCAAACCTTCCCTCTGTTTGGCTTTCCTTAAAGAAATCACAAACAGGATCCCTTAAACAAAATACCCTTGTCTTATTCACAGTCAGCTGCAGGCTTGCCTGAGGCTTTCAATTCTGACTGCTCTTTCACTAACTTCCTCTCATGTCTGCTCTATCTCTGCCTCTTCCGTTTCCACTATTCCTGCTCCACCCATTCAGCAAACTCCTCCCACTGCAGGCTCCTTGTGACTCAGACCATTGAGACTCAGGCTTCCTTGTGACCAAGGGAGTTCACATGGATCTATAAATGAATGGCAAAGATCTTCCCATTTAACTTAGTAGTACAGAGGTTCACAGAGTTTTAATATGTAAGTGCCTTTTCTCAGTTTTCACAGATTATATATGTTAGAAATGAGACTTTAATCCAAGCATTTCAAACTCTGAAGCTAATTCTCTCTCCACTATATCACAACTGATTCTCATGTTATAGTATTTTGTAGTTAAAAATCTAATATAATAATCAAAAAGTGAATTATTTATTTATTTAAATCCAAGTGTTTCTTAACAAATACATCATATACAAATGTCTGTCTTCTTTATTTTACTTAATAAAATACAATGTAAGTATGGATCCTTGCCCACCTATTACAGATTAAGTTAAGTCAGCTCTAGAGCCATCCTTTAATGAGAACAACAACAAAACTTACATGGAAACAAACAAACAAACAAAAAATGATGGACAGCTCTGAACATAATATGTGGAATTAGTTATACAGGTTTTCTTGAAATGGACAGTTACTGTTGTATATTTTGAATCCCCTCTTACATTCTTCTGTGTACATAACAGTGTTTTCTTTTTTTTTATTTTGCATTTGTTTTATTATTTAAGTTTATTTTTCTTTTCTTATTCTTTATTTTAGTTTATAATTAACAATAAAATATTCTTTTAGAATGGTGGTAGAAAAATGATAACAAAATCCTATTCTTTTTGCCTTCCTCTTCAGACTTCTCAAGGCTGGGTTAAAATAAAGCATAGCCTGTTTCAACTTTAAGGATTATTGAAGAAAATTACCTCTTATGCATACAATATAACCATAACCATATTAATTCAGACTAATAAGTATTAATGAAAAGTCCAATTTATATAGCATTTTAAGGAAATGAAGTTTTATTACCTATAAATATGCTCCATAATTTCTGCTAGGGTAGTCAAGTGTTTCCCCTAGATAACCTTTGCTTGCATGTCAATTACATTATTTGCATGGAAATAGGAATTTCCTGGAGTGCTTGGAAGCAGCATGCTTTCCTTAATAGGTAAATATCCCTCTAGTAATCTCATTTACCATTATTAATTTACTGAGCAAACTGTTTTATCTTAGATGGTGCATCGGTAAACTATTTCCCCCATCCAACCTTTACCTTACAGAAATCCTGAATTATTGAAGATGAATTAAAGAAATGGGATCATAATTTAAATATTATCTGAATAATATCCCGATATAACAATTGACTTTTCTCAGTGCTGTCAAGTACCCAGTCATTTCCATGAAAAACTAATTGAAACTGATTACTTAAAAAACTGATTAGTCAAACAGGCAGTCATAATGTTGTCAGTTTTATAGTGAGAAAGTATATGCTATATCTTCTTGGAAGGAGAATGTAATCTCCTGGTTCCCATTTTGTGGGTCCCCAATATCTAGCATTGGGTTTGGTACACATAAAATGCATAATGACCATTGAGGAGTAAAGCTGAGCAGACTGACTCCCATACTTTGCTAAATGTATCTGTCCCTCATATCTATTTTGAAAAATCTCCTTTTATGCCAATTCAAATTAAGCATTTCATCATTCTAATGATAAATAAAATGGGGTAGAAGTGCTAGGAAAGTGTTTGTTTCCCCCTTTTCTGCAACCTAAGTATATACTTACCCAAAAGTCTTAGCATGCATTATCTCACTCTTAATATTGGGTATAAATGTAAGAATACACATGCAAACACACACCTGTCTATATATGTGTAAATATATACTTGTATATTTACATATATGTTGGAAATATAACTCTATGCTTATAAACACACATACACATGTATACATATACACATACACATATGTGATGGGGTCTGGGATCTGGACTCAAAAAAAGGAAAGACCCTCAGTCCTTGAACTTTCCTACAAATTTCAGAAACCCAGTCCCTGAAGCCAGATCCCTAACATTTTCCTGAAGCACTAGACCCATCCCAGTATAGTCCTTTCAACTATCCTTTCATTGTGGCCCAATCCAGTGCAGCCCTCCATTTTCTAACCCAGTCCAACCTTTCACTATCTGTTACCTCCAGATGATTCCATTACTTGCCGCTCCTAAATCACATCAAGATTTTTCTCCCAGTCTTTCTATATAAAAGTGTTCATTTCACCTCCCCACCATGAACTTGGACACACTAACTATGATTCTCTCCTACTCCAACTAGCATCATAATAAACTCAATATTTGAACTGAAAAAAGACTTGAGTGGTTGAATTCTTGCATTTTGACGTTCCCAGTATTCTTAGAATGCAAAATACATGTCTGTATGTGTACATGTGTGTGTACTACTTAGAGCATGCCCATTCTTTCTACTTAGATGCCTATATATGGTAATGGAAATAGAACATGTCACATCCCTACCTACTGAAATCTTTCGTGTTCAAGTCGAGTGCTGTCTCGTTCAAGATATGTTTCATATTTTTCCAATTAGAAATCATCTTTCAGATTTTGAGTCTCCTAAGCCATGTTGTTTAAACTCTTAAATGTACTTAACCACATTATTGAATTATTTTCATTTGTGTACATGTCTGAAACTAAAAAATAAAGCACTAAAATACAAAAATGTTATTCTCTTACTTCCTCATTCCAAGTGTTTAACATACTGACTTATATGCTCAAAATATTTATTTGATGTTTGTTGAATCAAAAAAATGTGATTTAAAAATTATACATTTCTTAGAGCTTTATTGCCACTTTCAGAAAAAGATGTAAAACATAAGCAGATTACATTGATATTCCATAATGTTAAATTATGATGTGTAATGCTATCACTACTCCAAATTCACTTAAAATATTAATTACAAATTTATCTTAAGTATTATGAGTTGTTTATAGAAAGCTATAAATTCATATTATCATACATACATATAGTAGGTAGGTTTATTATTTATTTTTTCAATTTTATGTCATATAGTGAAAAGCACACATCTCCCTACTTTATGACACTCTTGTTATGAATGAGTCACCAAATGAAGAAATTGTTAATGGAATGTTACATGAAGCTGAGATAGCCACGGACTTTATGTTGTTAGAAGTGAACTTTTAGGTAAACATTTATTTTTGTCAAATTGAATGAAATATGTGTATGAAAATTTCACTTGAAATCTCATCACTATGCAGATTAACTAAGGTTTTCTTTGTTGTTTGTTTTTGTTTTTGTTTTTTTCACTACTTCTCAGTTCCCTCTTTTGCAGCTCTATTTTGATTGAAGGGATGGAGTGCAGAAAAATAAAGTCATCCCAAAGTCTTCCTTTTAAGTATCACTCCATTTTCCAAGAACAGGACTGCTTGGTTGTGACTCCACTTATTGTTCCCCTTTGTGGATTGTTTTTCCCCTTTAGATTGCAAGTACTTTGAGGACAGAGACTTTTTTTTCTTATTTGTATCCTCAGCATTTAATACAATGTCTGGCATATAGTGGGCACTTAATAAATAATTATTGAATTGAAAAAATGAGAAACATTCTGGGATCTAATGTTCTCTGTAACTATCATCAAAGATGCCCAATGCAGAGTACAAATACAAGGATTTTCTATAGAAATTGTGGTCTTTTATATTTCTAAAATTGTGTAGATTGCTTCAAGTCCAAGGGCAATGCATAGCCTATTCTCTAGAAACAAAGTATTGTAATGAATAGAGTGTTGGAATGTTATTTCAAATCAAACATCAAAGTTATTTCAAATATTGCCTGAAACACTTACTAATTATATGATGATGGGCAAGTCACATTAAGTATCTCTGTTTTTTTCCTCTATAAATAAGGCCTAAGTTTCCTTCTAACTCTCATCCTATGATCATATGAAAATAAATCCATGATTGCTCTACAGACACAGGATCTGCAAAATCTATAATATATTTTTAGATGAAAAGTTCAACATAGCTGTTCATCAGCTCAGAAAATGAAATGGATACAGAGTGGGAAAGTACTTTAAAATACTACAAAAGTTTCTCTTTCCAACAAAAACTTGCCTTTTTTTAATCCATTTTTTCTAGTGATATTACATGGTTTGTGTAGATAGTAGTATTTTATAAATGAAAGACTTAAAACTGTGGTATAGTCAAAGAACAATAGACTGTGTTCACATTTTATGCTGTGTTCACATGATGTAGCTAAGAATTGAGTATTAAGAATACATAAATATAAAATGAAAACAGCAAAAATGATCTCATCAAAGAAAGGCACAATTGTAAGAGTGAGAATAAGAGTTAACAAGTACACAGGTTTTAATCTCCATTGTTATTCATTCAATGTCAAGAGAGTAAAAAGAAGGTGCAGTGTATTGGATGAACCTGTACTGATAGAGTTACTTTGTGAAGAATCCCAATGGATGTGAAGACATGACCGGGTTGCAGTATTTGCCTCTAGAAAAGTACCCACAATTTTTAAAGTACATGTCCATAACAGTGCTTCAAATTTCAAATCACAAAATTGTTGAAAAGTATCATGTGTCTATTTTTTCAATCATGTCTGAAGGAAAGAGAATATTAGGGCAATATTCATTTAGTTGAAAGGGTTTAGTGATTTATATCTTTAATTTCTATTTTATGTCTTTATGAATTATTTAGCTATCCAAATTTCTGCATTCACTGTTCTATTGCCCCAAACCAAATGCTAATTCCAAAATGTCACATAAGTATTTAGCAGAATCTGTCTTATTGACATGGTATTTCATCTAATCACAAACAAGTGCCACAATAGTCTAATGGAAGCCAAAAGGCACATTGCCAAAATTTCAGACTAGGCTTCCCGCATCCAAATCCTCAAGCATTTGGCTAACTAATGCATTTTTAATTCATGTGGGATACAGTGAATAGACAGAAAGTAATCATTCAATATGAATTTTGCAATCATGTAATAGCAAAATATAGCCAATGAACCATGAAATATTCAACCTCTTAAAGTGATCTGAGAGATGAATAAAGAGATTTAAACTATGCTGTTAATCATACCTTTTCAAATATCAGCATAAATGAAGCTATCTAGATGAGAACAATGAACTATGTAGAGGAGTCCTGAGTTTATTGTGTTTTCTTTTAATATCATTTGTGAATCAAGCAGGATTACTAGTCAATAGGCATTCATTTCTCCTTCCTTCTTCCTTTCTTTCTCTGTTTTCTTCCTTTCTTCCTTTCTTAATCTTCACTAAAGGGAAAAAGAATATGTTGAAGAAATTTCTTTATTTACAATTAATATAAAACATAAATACTTTCAAAGCAAAATGATCTATAAGTTAGTCAAATATGTTTTATGAACATATAATTGATACATTTATCACTTATATTGATCTCATATACTTACCATTTAGAGGTAGAGTAGATCTATTTTTTCTACTGTATAGAGTTATGATGGATCAAAATGAAATTAATAAAACAAAATGGAATATTGTGTATATTTTTGAATGTTTTTGAATTTTCTTTGGTCTGCAAGGTAAAGTAATATAGAAGCAAGTTGGTAAAATGGAAAGAATGGAAAGAATACTGCCTTTACAGAACTTGGATTCAATTCCCATCCCTGACACTGTATGACCCTAGATGAGTCATTCACCATCTCTGTGTCTCTGTTCTTTCATATGTAAAATAAAGGGATACTACTCCATATCTTCCAAGGTCCCTTCTGGTGATAAAATCTGTGCTTCAAGGTTGTGTCTATCTACTTCTAGGGGCTTATATTACTCTTTGTTATTGCAGATTTACAAAGTGTTTCCAAAGTAATGTTAAAACAAGTCCAGGGGATTTCCAGTTCCAGGAGCCAAGATGGTGGAGTGATCAGTAATTTCAATCTCTCTCCCCTTGTTGACCTTGATAATGCCAGAGACTGTGTCCCTGGGAAAAACCCTGGAAGAGTGGAAGCAGCGAAGGGGTAAACAGACTCTTAGTCAATGAGGCTAGAAAGATCGCTAAGGAGGGTTCTTCTTGCTGTGGCCAAAGGTGACCAGTTCAGAATCAGAGCTGTCCCAGACAACCCAACCTCAACAAACTGGGAGAAGTTCCTGAATCCCAGGAGGGTGAAGATAGAAACTGCCAACACATAGATTGCAGGTGTGTCTTAGGAACCCAGTGGAATTGGGAAGATACTTGCACTCAAAGTTGAGCTAGCCATGCTCTAGCTCAGCAGAGGAACCTGTGTCATCCAGATTACCCCTCCTCCACAATTAACAAGCTAGCTCCAGGGTAACTCTGGGGAAAACCCCAAAAGACCTCACTTGATGTTTACTTTTAAACACCAGTCAACTCAGAAGCAGGTAAGCAACACCACTTTTAGTTTTTAGGTGAAAGAACCAGAGGCCATAACACACAAAGCCTCAAGTTTTAGGCACAAGAACTGTGAAACACAGCTCCCTATTCCCGAGACAAAGAGATCTACTTTAAAAGCCAGGAAAAGGGTTATTACCATGAGTAAGAAACAAAGCATAAAAAAAAGACCATAGAGTGTTTCCATGGGGCAAGGACCAAAACACAATTAATTTTCTTCAGCATTTTTTGGGGACCAGTTTTTCATGCTTTCCTTGCATCTCTCTCATTTCTCTTCCCAGTTTTTCCTCCACCTGTCGAACTTGATTTTCAAAATGCTTTTTGAGCTCTTCCATGGCCTGAGCCCATTGAATATTTATTTCGGATATTTGGGATACAGAGGCCTTGACCTCTATGTCTTTACCTCATGGTAAGCATTGTTCTTCCTCATTAGAAAAGAAAGGAGGAAACTTCTGTTCACCAAGAAAGTAATCTTCTATGGTCTAATTTTTTTTCCCTTTTCTGGGCATTTTCCCAGCCAGTCACTTGACTTCTGGGATTCTTTTCCACACTCACCTCACCTTCAGGAACACCCAGCTGGTGCTTGGGGTCTGAGATTCAAATGCTGCTCCTCTACCTGAGGGCTTTCAACGGGGGCAAGGCTGCTATTCAGTGTGAAATTAAGTTTGCTGCTCAGGTTGGGGCAGGGCCACCACCAGAGGCTCAGTTCCCTCAGGGGTTTATGAGGAGACCTTCAACAAGGGATGCGAGCTCCTGCCTGCTTTGGGAGCCCCTGTCTGCTGCTGTCTCTGCTGCTGCCTCCTAAAGGGACCTGAGTTATGGAGACACCCTGCTCCCCTCTCGGCCCAGCAAACAGTCTCTCTCACTGACCTTTGGTGCCTGTGGGAGGATGGAACTTCGTGGCCACTGGAGATTCTGTCCCTGAAGCCTGCTCGGATCTGCTCCTCTCAGGACCATGCAGCCAGGGCAGGGCTGCGCTCTGTTCTGGTCCTGTATGAAATAGACCTTTGGTGATGGTTTTTCAGGTCTCTGGAACAGAAATCTCCTCCAGTCCATTGTTCTGTGGCTTCCAGTGCTCCAGAATTTGTTAGGAGTTCTTCTTTACATATATTTTATAGGCTGTGGGTTCGGAGCTAGCATACGTGTATCTTTCTACTCCGTCATCTTGGCTCTTCCCCCCAAAACACAATTAATAAAGAAGTAAATATTGAGACTATACTTCCATCTGAAACTATAGAAGGGAATATGAACTTGTTTGAAGCACAAAGAGCCTTCATGGAAGAGCTCTGGAAGGATTTTAAGATTGAAATTAATGAAGGAGAAGAAAAACTTGCCAATGATTTTGGAAATGTGAAAAAAAAAGAATTCAGTGAAGAGAACAATTCCTTAAAAAGGAAAATTGGACAAATGGAAAAGGAAGTACAAAAAAATTGATGAAAATAACTACTTAAAAGGAACAATTAGACAGATTGAAAAAGAGATACTACAGATATTAGAAGAAAACAATTTTATAAAAAAAAAGAAATGATCTAGTAGAAGCTAATGAATCTATGAGACATTAAGAATCAGTCAAAAAGATGCTAAAGATGAAAAGATAGAAGAAAATGTAAACTATCTAATGGAAAAAACAACTGACTTGGAAAAGAGATCCAAGACAGAAAATATAAGAATTATTGATGTACCAGAAAGTCAAGATGAAAAACAGAGCCTGGACAACAACATACAGGAAATCGTCAAGGAAAATTGCCAGAAGTCCTAGAAACAGAGGGTAAAATAGTCATTGAAAGAATCCACCATTCACCACCTGAAAGGGACCCAAAAATAACGACACCACGGAATATTGTTGCCAAGACCCAGAACTATCAAGTGAAGGAGAAAATACCGCAGGAAGCAGGAAAGAAACAATTCAAATATTGAGGAGCTACTATCCGGATCACAAACGACCTTGCAGTTTCTTTTTCTTTTCTTTAAATAAATATATTTAACTTTTTACATTCATTTTCACAAGATTTGGGTTCCAAAATTTTCTCCCCATTTGTCCCCTCTCCCCTCCCCGATACACTGGACATTTTAATTACCCATATCACCAATCTGCCCTCTCTTCTATCATCCCTCCCTTCCCTTACCCCATCTTCTCTTTTGTCCTGTAGGGCCAGATAACTTACTATTCCCCATTACCTGTATTTCTTATTTCCTAGTAGCAAGAACAATACTCAACAGTTGGTCCTAAAACTTTAAGTTCCAGATTCTCCCCATCCATCCCTCCCCACCCATTCCCTTTGGGAAGGCAGGCAATTCAATACACAGATATGTGTAGTTTTGCAAATGACTTCCATAATAGTCATGTTGTGCAAGACTACCTATATTTCCTTCCATCCTATCCTGGCCCTCATTGTTTCTATTCTCTCTTTTGATCCTGTCCCTCCCCAAGAGTGTTGACTTCAAATTACTCCCTCCTTCCATTGCCCTCCCTTCCATCATCCCCCCCAACCCTGCTTATCTCCTTCTCCCCTAATTTCCTGTATTGTATGATAGGTTTTCATCCCAAAATGATTGTGGATTTTATTCCTTCCTTTAGTCAAATGTGATGAGAGTAAACTTCATGTTTTTTTTTCTCTCAGCTCTCTTTTTCCCTCCATTAAGAAGACTCCTGCCTGCCTCTTCTATGAGAGATAATTTATCCCATTGCATTTCAGCCTCTCCTCCCACTTCATTTCTCTCTCACCGTTTACCTTGATTTCTTTTAAGATATAATCTCATTCTATTCAATTCACTCTGTGCTCTGTCTCTGTGTGTGCGTGCATGTATGAATGTGTGTGTGCATGCCTGTACATGTGTGTGTACATGTGTGTGTATGTGTGTGTGTGTAATACCACCAACTACCCAGATACTGAAAAGTTTCAAGAGTTACAAATATTGTCTTTCCATATAGGAATGTAAACAGTTCAACTTTGGTAAGTCCCTTGTGACTTCTCCTTGCTGTTTCTTTTTCATTCTTCTTCTCAT
>CM053771.1:432520396-432588059 GCA_028658325.1 Potorous gilbertii
TAAGGAAAATCTAATCAGGGTAAGGTTCAAAGAATGCTCACCTCCACCCCTCCATTTTTTTTTCCATCTACTGCAATAAGTCTTTGAACCTCTGCTTATGATGTAACTTTATCCCATTCTTCCTCCCTTTCTCTTTTCTTCCAATACAATCCTTTTTTTCTCATCAAATGAAAGTCAACTCATCCCCACACCTTCTGTTGATGTATAGTCCTTCTAACTGACATAATAAAGATACAGTTCTCAAGAGTTACAAGGATCATCTTCCCATGTAGATACGTAAACAGCTTATTAAATCTTATTAAATAGCATGTGGTTGTTTTTCTTTTCTGTTTACCATTTATGCTTTTCTTGAAACTTGAATTTCTGTTTACCATTTATGCTTTTCTTGAAACTTGAACTTGAATTTGAAGATTAAACGTTCTGTTCAACTCTAGACTATCAATCAGGAATGATTACAAATTCCCCCTGTCACTGAATTTCGAAGTCTTGCCCTGACATGTTGTGCTCAATTTTGCGGGGTAGTTGATTCTTGGTTATAATCCAAACTCCTTTAGTTTCCGCAGTCAACAAATGGTACTATGAGCTTATTTGTTTATCAAATCACCTTTTATTTTTCCTACAAATCAAACATAATAATGACTTTAAATGTGTGTTGGGGGTGGGAGGTTATGCATCCATAGTAAAAATCATGGAAGACGTCCATATTAAAAACAATTAACAGCTTTTAGTATTCTAAGTAGATTTTGCCTTTTTATGGTAAACATGTCCAGTCCAAAGCCTTAGCAAACTTGAAATTCCTTGATGGTGGAATTAAAATTAATAAATATTAAATAAATAATGTATCCAAAAAACTCGAATATTTGTCTTACCTTGGGCACCAAAACCTTTTAAAAGCCTATGATGTAAAAACAAAAATATATATCAAAACAAAAGCCAAAAAGAATAAAAAACAGAAAATATCAAAACCCAAGAGAATAAAACAATTCCAGAAGAAAAAGGAATGTGTATTACTTACAAGGACACACTAAATAATTCAATGTAATGTGTGAAAGAAGAGATAGAGATAATGTGTTCAAATTATATTGGCTCATAATAAACTAGTGGTAAATCTATGGCGTTAGTGAATAATTTGCATAACTCACATGAAGAAAATCTTCCTGTATAACTCAATTGTGAGTAGGGATAGTGGAGAAATGCGTAGTCACTAAGATGCAGGAGGATTTCTTAAAGATTTTAGCATATTTCTAGAGGGAGAGGAGAGTCACTTTCTTACACAATGACATGCAATAACTTTTTCAGAATTACTGAATAACCTGAAGAATACATGACAGAATGCTATCATACAAATTTGATTATTTAAAAATTATGCATTCTGGGAAACTGATGTCAAGCTCTAATAAACACAGGTAGGATCCCTGCTTCCTGAATATTGAACTAGCAAACACTATATGGATACTATTTTTTTTTTGTTCTATTGCATTTTTATTTATTTTGTTAAATAATTCCCAATTAAATTTTAATTTACTTAGAAATGAAGTGGAAAATGTTGAAAGCTGTATAAGCCACCCTGTGTGTGGTCTAGGACATACCTAAAAAGAGAGAGAAAAAAATGTTCTCTAATTTTAAAGGGCACACATATCGCTCCACTATGGAACAAGAATTCTACCTTACCAAATCAGAGGGCAGAATTGCTGGTGAGTTGCCCCTCACCTGTGCAACATTTTGTAATTGCCTTTGTTAGTTAATCAAAAGAAAGATTTTAAAGGTGAATATTCCAGAATGTTATATATAAAAAGAATCCAAACCTCTTACCCTCACTTTGATAAATTCTTTCTTCTGAAATTACAATTAACATGTTTTAAATATACTTATTTTAATGGACTTATTAGGATCCTCTGAATCAGGTATTGGATAGAACTCTGAGCGTAGAGTCAGGAATAGTCACATGGAGGAAATAAAAGCATCTGTTTCCCTTAAGGAGCAAATGAGATATATTTACGAGGCACTTAGTCCTTTGCTTGATTCATATTAAACACTCCTCAAAAATCTGTTTCCTTTCTTTTTTCATTATTGTGGAACATTTTCTATGTTACCTATAATATGTATTTTTTCTTCTTCAATACTTCTTCCCTCCTTGTTTTAATCTCTCAAGAATGAATGAATGACAAAAAAAGATTTCATTGTTTGCTTAATATGTCCCAGGCACTGTGATAAACACTGAGGATACCAATATAAGCAAAACAGGAAGATTTTTGCCTTCAAGTAGTTTATATTCTAATAAAATTAGATAATATACATATTGAATTGAGACTAGAGACACTGGAAAGGTGGCTAGTACTTTATTTTCAAGAATAGTAGTCTTGATTTGATTGTTGGTCTTACAGTTAAAGTTGGAAAGTATATAAATTTGATGGGGGTGGAAGAAGGAGGCAGGAGATAGAAATATAACATTTCATGATATGAGTAGGTGGTCATGATGTTTTTGAAGCATGACAAAGTGAATTATAACCAATACAGTCTGAGATCTAGAAAAGTTAATGGACAGAATGATGATTGTTAAGGGTAGAACTGGTGCTATGTCCCAGATCTGTTGACTCTCAATATGTTGATTTTCCTTAGCTTCGTTTCTCCTCCATGTTATTCCTTCTATTAGTACATTTACTCATTGCTTTCTCTGAGATTGAATTGCCTTTTAAGTCAGTTTCACATCTACTTTTGGATGACTTCTTAATGAATCTCCTTCCTTAAATCAGTGCCTCCTTCCATTTACTGGACTATCTTTATCTTAGGTTGGAAAAAAATAAAAATCCATATTTATATAGTTTATGACAGAATTCTTAAAATTTTCCCACAGTCTCTGAATAACTCTTTGATTCAGAAATTCTCAGCAATAGACGTTAAATTCCTGAACATAGTAATAAATTAGATTTACTTGCCCACAAATAAAAATAATGTGCTGTCATCATCTTTACCTTCTGTTAGTATGTTTCCCTCCAAGGGATATACTTTTGCTCTGGTCCCTTAAGAACTTCAAGCCCTTTTATCTCAGAGTCTATACTTTAATCATTTCCACGAAGAATTGTTTCTGTTTCTTCTCAAGATGCTAAGAATATTGCATTAGGCACTGGGTTTGGAGTTAGGAAGACGTGAGTTTAAATCCAATTTGAGACAATTAACAAGTTATTTAAGTGGTATATAATTATGTATCTACATAACTAGCTATGCAAGTAGATGAACAAGTTACTTAACCTATTTCTGCCTCAGTTTCTTCAAATAAAAACAGGAGACATTAAGAACACCTAGAATTGTTGTTTTAAGGGTCAAATTAGATAATATTTATAAAGCCCAAGAATATACTAGACCATAAATAGTTATTTCTTCCTTTCCTTTATCAGTATATATTGCCAAATTTTTTTGATGCTTTTTGAATAAAGAACATGTCCACATTAGAAATGTGTATGATCTGACTCATGTACTCAAAAGAATTGAATGTTCTCCAAGAAGTGTGAGTGACATGTTTAATTATTAATCAATAAAAGTTACAATTTTGAACAATAATTGACTACATTTGACCTCTTGCTTATTTTTTTCAGAAATGCCTTTTGCAATCCCATATATGGAAGTATGTTCTGTTTGGTCTGTTGTTCTAAATTATTTGTTGTAAAAAGCCACTCTCTTTGTGATGCCAGGAACACAATGAAATATTTTAATATACTATAAATGGCAAAAGACTTTCCATATTATCTATTCTCTCTTGAGATTTTTACTCCCATTCATCAATTGAAATTATATTTTTGAGACTTTGTAGCTTTGTAAATTTGTTATGAGTCATGCTAATTATTTAATGACACAGTCATATTTATTGTGATGATGAGGACTGCTCTCTAAAAATGCATTAAATAAGTTAATTTCAAAAGTAGGACATTTAATTGTAAAAAGAATAAAGAGGCTTTTGCTGCCTTTTCTTTTACTTTGAAAAAATAGTCATAGTTCAAACATATGTCTTTTGAACAAAGCTTTTACAAAAGAGAAGGAAACAAACTTTCAGGGAAACTTTACATGTAATTAAGGCTATGTACTAGAGCACGTGAGAATAAGGGAAAGGAAGAAATGCCAAAAGATTAACAGAGAATGAGGAAGGATAAAAAGTAGTGAGAAAGAGAATTTGGGAAAATATTCAGGGTGACATTTCAAAAGACACATTCCAAGTCAAGCAGTTTCAGATGACAGTGCCTGTAGTTCCTTCATAGATTCTCTATCATTAATATTAGTAATGGAAATGGTTAATTGCACTTATACGATTAATCAAGAAAACTGTCCAAAAGCAGAATCACATTTTTTAAATACAAGATTGTCTTTAAATCAGTGGAAAGTCCTAAGCAGGATGACTACAGAGCTAGTTTCCAGGAGCCCATTAATTCCAGAACTATAGGTTCTATGATGCCAAGAAAGCTAATGTTTGACTTTAAAGTCTAGAGGAAAGTTGAATTCAACAAAAATTTTGAGGTATGATCTCCATAAAAGCTGAAGTATATACATACATACATACATACACATATACATATATATATATATATATATACATATGTGTGTGTATGTGTATGTGTATACGTATGTATATGTATATCCATTTTACATTTCAACAGTGTTTTCACGATAAAATATACTTTAGGGAATCAGCTTCCTTTATATCTCTCCCCCTTTAGCAGTCCCAGCCTGTTTCTTTGAAATTCCTGACCTTTTGTCCTTCCAAATTAAATTTGTTTTTTTTCTAGCTCATCAAGATAAAAATTTTAGTAATTTGATTGAGAGGGCATTACATAGAATAGTGTATTGGCAATCAAATTAGGATCTTTTGCTGTTTTTGTTTTACTAAACGTGCCTGTGATTGAATAACATGACTGGGGAGGGTATTTCCCACCTGTTGATGGGCCTGCCCTTTGTAGGAAGCTTGATTAGGGGAGATGTTTTGTAGGAGGCACATTTTGTTTTTTCTATGGAGGCCCTGTTTCAGAGGGGTATGCCCTCTGGCTCTAAAAAGTGTATAAATATTGTGAGGGTGAGGTTTTACTTTGTGGTTTAGTTTTTGGGAGAAGGTCTGTGTGCCAGATGAGACTCTGGGACCCTGCTAAACAAACCTTCCTCCCCCTGGCTTTTTTGAAAACTCAGATGCTAGTGTTTCCCTCTCTGGTAAAGATATATGTATTTTAGTGGTCAGACACTTTCTAAGGGCTATCTGTTGATTTTTCCTTTGATATCTCTGAAATTTTAACTTTGATTTTCTCTGATACCTGTGTTTCATTAAAGTGATTGCTAACCCCTCAAAAGTTACCTTTCCTTTTATGAACACAGATTCTTACGCTGTAATAAGGCCCCTGTGTACGTTTGAGTGCTTACTGATATAAATAGTTAAGTAAAATTGCCATTTTAAAAATTATAGTCTTTATCCGTGAAAAATGTTATTTCAATTATTCAGATCTGACTTTATTTGTTAAAAAATGTTTTATGTATAAATTCATTTAGTTCCTATATCTGTTTAGCAGGTATGTTCTCAAAAGTTTATATTGTCTAGTTATTTTAAATGGTCTAAAACAATATGGAATAATATGACTGACTCACAGTATAGATTCCATATTTTTCTCTTTTGATTAAATCTATTTTAGCTTTAACTTTGTTTGAGATCATAATTACCACCCCTGCTTTTTTGCATAATAAATTCTACTCTTGATGTTTATTTTATGTTTGCATCTCTCATTTTAATTGCATTTCCTGAAAGCAACATTGAATCGAAATTTTAAATGTACTGTCAGTTTCCGTTTTATGGGTAAATTCATCCTATTCACATTTTAATCTATTATTATTGCTTCATATTTTCCTCTTTCTTATGTTTTCTCACTATCATTCCTCATTCTTTTCCTATTCCCTTCACTCCTCTACTTTACTTCTACCCAGCTACCTTGCCCTTAGTAGTTGTTACTGTAATCAAGTTCAAGTCCCAAGAAACGGGGAATGATGTCCCAAGTCTCAGGTCCTTCTTACTGTTATTTTTTATTATTATTATTTTATCTTTTATTTGATGTTCTACAGTCACTACCATAAAACTTAGATTTTTACCCCACACACATACCTACTCCCCACCAACCCCCTCCCACCCCAAGACAGTATACAATTCTATATAGGATCTACATATACTTTCCTATTGAATACATTTTCACTATAGTCATGCTATGTCAATGAACTAAAATAAATAGAAGAAATCATATAACAAATCAAAACATAATACATACACACACACACACACACACACACAAACATGATTGGCTACGTTCTGTAAATGAATTCCATAGTTCTTTCTCTGAGCATGGAAGGAATTTTGCCTTAGAAAGCCATGAGGAATTTTTTTTTAAGTTCTTGCATTATGACAAAGTTCCAAGTCTACCAGAAAAAAGTCAAACAAACAAACAAAAAACTCTCACACACTGTTGTCGTTGCTGTGCACGAAGTTCTCCTGGTTCTGCTCCTTTCACTCAGCATCAGATCATATAAGTCCTTCCAGGCCTCCCTGAAGTCGTCTTCTTCAACATTTCTTATGGCACAATAGTACTCCATTACATTCATATACCATAACTTATTCAGTCATTCCCCAATTGATGAGCATCCCCTTGATTTCCAGTTTTTGGCAACTACAAAGAGTGCTGCTATAAATATTTTTGTGTATGTGGAACCTTTCCCATTTTTATTGATCTCTTGGGGATACAGTCCTACTAGTGATATTTCTGGGTCCAAGGGTGTGCACATTTTTGTAACCCTTTGGGCATAGTTCCAAACCGCTCTCCAGAATGGTTGAATGAGCTCATATCTCCACCAATAATGAATTAATGTTCCAACTCTCCCACATCCTGTCCAACATTGATTATTTTCCTGTTCTGTCATATTTGCCTATCTTATAGGTATGATGTAGTATCTCAGACATGTTTTGATTTGCGTCTCTTTAATCAAAAGTGATTTAGAGCGTTTTATCATATGATTATACATATCTTTAATTTCTTCCTCTGAAAATTGCCTGTCCATATGTTTGACCATTTATCAATTGGGGAATGACTTGTATAGTTGTACATTTGAGTCAGTTCTCTATATATTATGAAATGAGGACTTTATCCCCAAGAATAGCTATAAAAATTCTTTTCCAATTTACTATATCCCTCTGAATTTTGGTTGCATTGGGTTTTTTTGTGCAAAAACTTTTCAGTTTAATGTAATCAAAATTATCCATCTTGCATTTGATAATGCTTCCGATGTCTTCCTTATTAAAAAATTCTTCCCTTCTCCATAAATCTGATAAAGACACTATTCCTTGCTCCTCCAGTTTGTCCATGGTATCAGTCTTTATACCTAGATCATGTACCGATTTGAACTTTATTCTTGTGTCACGCATGGGTTTATGCCTAGTTTCTGCCACACTGTTATCCAGTTTTCCCAGCAATTTTTGTCAGACAGTGAGTTCTTATCCCAAAAGCAGGGGTCCCTGGGTTTATCAAACAGGAGGTTGCTATATTCCTTGCCTTCTGTGGTTTGAGTTGTTAGTCTATTCCACTTGTCTACCCTTCTGTTTCTTAGTCAATAGTAAGTGGTTTTGATAATTTCTGCTTTATAGTACAATTTGAGATCTGGTAATGCTAACCTAGCATTTCTTTTCATTAGTCCCTTTAATATTCTGGACATTTTGTTCTTCAAGATGAATTTTGATATTATTTTATCCAGACCTAGAAAATAAGTATCTGATAGTTTAATTGGTATGGCACTAAACAAGTAAATTAATTTAGGTAGAATTGTCATTTTTATTATATTAGCTTGACTTACCCATGAGCAACTGATGTTTTTCCACTTACTTAAATCTGACTTTATTTGTGCAAAAAGTGCCTTGTAATTGTATTCATATAGTCCCTGGGTTTGTTTTGGTAGGTAAACTCACAATTATTTTATAGTGTCTACCCTACCTTTAAATGTGATTTCTCTTTCTATCCCTTGCTCTTGGACTTTGTTGCTAATATATAGGAATGCAGAAGATTTGTGAGGGTTTATTTTGTAACCTGCAACTTTGCCAAAATTGTTTATTATTTCAAGTAGGTTTTTACTTGAATCTCTGAGACTCTCCAAGTATATTGGAGTATCACTGCAAAGAGTGATAACTTAGTATATCCAAGTATCACTGCAAAGAGTGATAACTTAGTTTCTGCTTTGCCTATTCTTATTCATTCAATTTCTTTATTTTGTTTAATTGCTACAGCTAACATTTCTAGTATTATATTGAATAATGGTGGTGATAATGGACATCCTTGTTTCACCCCTGATCTTACTGGAAATGCATGTAGCTTATTTCCATTGCGTATTATGCTTGCTGAAGGTTTTAGGTAGACACTGCTTATTATTTTATAGAACATTCCCTGTATTCCTATGTTCTCCAGTGTTTTTAATAGTAATGGGTGTTGTATTTTGTTGAAAGCTTTTTCTGCATCTATTGAGATAATCATGTGGTTTTTGTTAGCTTTGATGTTGATATGATCAGTAATGCTAATTGTTTTCCTAATATTGAACCAGCCCTGCATTCCTGGTATGAATCCTACCAGATCATAATGTGTTATTCTTGTGGTAAGAGGCTGTATTCGTTTTGCTAAAATCTTATTTAAAATTTTTGCATCTATATTCATTAGGGAAATTGATCAATAATTTTCTTTCTCTGTTTTGTCTCTTCCTGGTTTCGATATCACAAATATATTTGTATAATAGAAAGAATTTAAGAGGACTCCTTCTTCCCCAATTTTCAAAAATAGTTTATATACTATTGCAATTAACTCTTCTTTAAATGTTTGATAGAATTCACTAGTTAATCCATCTGACCCTGGAGATATTTTCCTAGGGAGTTCATTGATGGCTTGTTCAATTTCTTTTTTCTGATATGGGTTTGTTAAAGTATTCAACTTCCTCTTCTATTAACCAGAGCAATTTGTGTTTTTCTTTAAAATACTCATCCATCTCATTTAGATTATCGAATTTGTGGGCGTCAAGTTGGGAAAAGTAATTTCTAATTATTGTTTTAATTTCCTCCTCATTGGAGGTGAGTTCACCCCTTTCATTTTTAATATTAATAATTTTATTTTATTTTTTTATTTTTTAATCAAATTCACCAAAAGTTTATCAATTTTATTATTTTTTTCATAAAACCAACTATTGGTTTTATTAATTAATTAAACAGTTTTCTTAATTTCAATTTTATTAATCTCTCCTTTGGTTTTCAGTATTTCTAATTTAACATTTACTTGGGGATTTTCAATTTGTTCTTTTTCTAGCTTTTTCAGATCCATGCTCATTGATCTCTTCTTTCTCTATTTTCTTTATGTATGCATTCAAATATATAAAACTTTCCTTCAGAACTGGTCTTGCAGTATCCCATAAGATTTGCTAGGTTGTCTCATTATTTTCATTCTCTTGAATGAAATTGTTGATAGTTTCTATGATTTACTCTTTAACCCACTCCTACTTTAGGATTAGATTATTTAGTTTTTAATTAATTTTTGGTTTACCTTCCAAGGCCTATTATTACATATAATTTTTTATTGCATTATGATCTGAGAAGGATTCATTGACTATCTCTGCCTTTCTCCACTGAACTTTCACATTTTTAGGTCCTAGCACATGGTCAGTTTTTGTAAATGTACCGTGGACCACTTAGAAAAAGGTATATTCCTTTCTATTCCCATTCAATTTTCTCCAGAGATCTATCATATCTACCTCCTCTAGAGTGTTATTTACCTCCTTAAGCTCTTTCTTGTTTATTTTGAGGTTAGATTTATCAAGTTCAGAGAGGGGAGGTTGAGGTCCCCCTCTAGTATACTTTTGCTGTCAATTTCTTCCTTCAACTTCCCCAACTTCTCCTCTAAGAATGTGGATGCTGGACCACTTGGAGCATATGTATCTTTAGTAATGATCTTGCTTCGTTGTCTATGGTGCCCTTTAGCAGGATATAGTTTCCTTACTTTTCTCTTTTGATTAGATCTATTTCTGCGTTTGCTTTGTCTGAGACTAGGATGGCTACTCCTTCATTCCTTACATCGCTTAAGCACAATATATTCTGCTCCAACCTTTGATCTTTATCCTATGTATTTCCCCCATTTCAAATGTTTTTCTTGTAAACAACATATTATTGGATTATGGGTTTTAACCCATTCTGCCATCCACCTCCGTTTTATGAGAGAGTTCATTCCATTCACATTCACAGTTATAATAAAAACTGTGTATTTCCCTCCATCCTCTTTTCCACTGTTTGTGCTTTTAGCTCTATTATCTCCCTTCCCTTCCTCAATAGTATTCCCTTTTCTCCACCTCCTCCTGCAGCCTTCCCTTCATTCTTTCAGTCTCCCTCCCTTTACTCCCCTTTACCCTTATTGCTTCTTCCCTCCCTTTTAGTTCCCTCCCCTTTCTTCTCCCTTCACCTCCTACTTCCTATACAGCTAGTTAGGATTATCTACTTAAGTTTATTGTTACCTCATTGAAACTAATCAGATGAGAGTACCTCTCAAACAATGCTCATCTCCCTCCCTTTCTTCCCTCTACTATAATTTTGTACTTCTTGTCATTTGTACTTCTTCTGTGATGTAATTCACCATTTTCTGCTTCCTCCTTTTCACACCTCCTGTTACAATTCCTTCACATACTTAAATCATATTTTGAACATGACATCATTTATTTTATACCTGTTCCCTCTATGTATATCCCTTTTATATTTCATAATAGATGCACAATTTTCAAGAATAACAGGCATTATTTTCCCTTATAGGGAGGTACACAGTTTGCCCAAATTGAGTAACAAGTTTCCCCTGCCCCCTTTATCTTTGTATGATTCTCTTGAGACCTGCATTTGAAGATCGGATTGTCTAGTAAGTCCTGGCATTTTTGTCACCAACGTCTGGAAATCCCTTACTTTGTTGAATGATCTTCTTCTTGCCTGAAATGTTGTGCTGAACTTTGCTGGGTAATTGACCCTTGGTTGTAGTCCCAACTTCTTTGCCTAATGGAATATTGGATTTCAATTCCTTCAATCTTTTAATGTAGAACCTGCAAGGTCCTGTGTGATCCTGACTGTAACTCCTCGATATTTGAATTGTTTCTTTCTTGCTACCTGCAGTATTTTCTCCTTCACTTGATAGTTCTGGAATTTTGCAACGATATTCCTTGGGTTTTTGAATTTGGGATCCCGTTTGGGAGGTGAACAGTGGATTCTTTCAATGACTCTTTTGCCCTCTGAATCTAGCATTTCTGGGCAGTTTTCCTTGATGATTTCTTGGAAGATATTGTCCAGACTCTGTTTTTATCATGGTTTTCTGGCAGGCCAATAACTCTTAAATTTTCTCTCCTTTATCTATGTTGCAGGTCAGTTGTTTTTCCAATTAAATATTTTATATTTTCTTCTATCTTTTCATTGTTTAGATTTCATTTGACTGATTCTTGCTGTCTCATTGAGTCATTAGTTTCTACTTGCCCAATTCTAATCTTTATCAAATTGTTTTCTTCAGGTAAATTTTGCATCTCCTTTTCCATCTGTCTAATTTTTCCTCTTAAGGAGTTATTTTCTCCAGTTAATTTTTGTACTTCCTTTTCCATTTGTCCAATTTTCCCAGTTAGGTTTTGTGTTTCCTTTTCCATTTAACCAACTGTTTCTTTTAGGGAGTTATTTTCTCCAGTTAATTTTTGTTCTTCCTTTTCCATTTGTTCAATTTTCCTTTTTGCAGTGTTGTTCTCATCAGTGAATTCTTTTTTTATAGTTTTCAAATCATTTGCTACTTTTCTTCTATTTCCTTCTTCAGCTGTTCCAGGAGAGCTGTTTGTGCATGTGAGCAGTTTATAGTCCCTTCTGAAGTGTCAGACGGAAGTATAGTCTCAGTACTGACCTTTTCTTTTGGACTTTATCCCCATAGAAAGATTCTATTTTCGTGCTTATTTTGCTTTTTTTAAAAAAAAACTTTTTTTATTCATGATGGTGATTGTATGTTGTGGCTTCTGGTTCTTTCCATTAGAAGCTGCAGGACTTGGTGTTGAACTGAAGTATGAAAAAGCTAAGAGTCAGTTTTTATTTTGTGTTTCCCAAATCAACCCTGAGATTAGCTTGTTAAGTGTTGGGGAGGAGTGGTCTGGTCAGAGGAGATCTCCTCAGGTGAACCGAGGCAAATGCAACCTGGGTGATCCCAGCTGCCCTATTTTCTTCCCCTTTTCCCTGGACTGCTGAGGCAAGCCTAGATGCTATTGTGGGTTCTCACCCCTCCTGGGGCTCCTCTCTTGGTGCTGAGGCTTGCCTGGGTCCTAGTGAGAGTTTTCTCTGCCCTGGGTCCTCTGTCCTTCCAGTTTGCCTCATCCTCAGTAGGAGGAATTCCCCTTAGCTATTTTCCTAGACTCAGGTGTTATAAGACTATTTGCCCTCTTTGCTGTTCCCGCTGGTCCATGAGTTTTTTGGGAAATATTTTATGGTTCTTTCATGGTCATCAAGGCAGGAGGAGGGAGCATTTACTCATCACTCCACCATCCTGGCTCCCAGAAGTTCAAATAAGGTGACTTACCAATTTTTAATCTGCAGACTGAAAATCTTAGGAGGTGCTTTGCTGATATCTGATGCTCAGCAGCTCTCACTGGCTCAGCTTTGCTGGTCTCCCCCCCTTAGGTGCCAGTATGCTGGTTCTGCTTGCTGCTGTCAGGTTTCCCAGGGCCCTTTTGCACCACTGCACTGGATATGCTGCACTATGTGCTGTGGTTTCACCCCCATGGAACAAATCCTTCCTGTGGACCTTCCAGTCTGTCCAAGGCTCCGAATCTGCTACAGTCTGTCTCCCACTGGATTCTGCATCTCCAAAATTTAGTCAGATTCTCCTTTCAGAGGTATTTAAAGGAGTTTGTCCAAGAGTTTAGGTGAGTCATTGCTCCCACTCTGCCATCTTAGCTCTACCCCCTCTTACTGTCATTTCTGAGTTCTGTCCCAGGCTCATCTTTGGACTCACTTCTCTACTTCTAAATTACAGGTAGAGCCTATGGTCATGATGTTCTACAAAATAGTTTGCTCCCTGTTGTCAATCTGGTGGTTGCAAACTACATCTGTCCTCTCTGCTCTGGAACTCAAACCAGTGACTTTACTCGTCTTCAAGTGCTAACAGAATGATCTCTATCTCTCTACTAAAGCAATAAGCTTTATGCTAGCTCCTTCTCTCCCCTCAATGGCAGCTCAGCCCAGAACTCTTCTCATCAGTACCACTGATGCTAGATGTCCCTTGAGAGTGGAATTTCTTCTAGTCATCTCCTACTTAGCTGTCAGACCTCCACATTTTCTATAAGAAGAAACTTTCTAGATTGAAACTGCTTCCCAATTACAGCAGCCCTCATGACTTTTTTATTGATTCTGCAGAGTTGACCTGGAGATGTTTGCACTCATTGAGGTGAAACTTCTGCCCCAGGAGGAGGTCAGGTCTTCCCTAGGGTCATATTAAGTTGTCTTGGGAGAACAATTGCTTTATCCCAAACAATTTCTTTTTCTAAATTTCCATTGTATTACATAACCTCTGAGGCAGTGTTCTGTCTTTCTGTGGGGGAAAGTTGGAGAGCCAAAAGTTTTTTGACCCACTCCATCATCTTCCGAGAATACTCCTCTCCCTCCTCCCAATTTGTTTTCCAAAGGAAGAACATAGGAAATGCTAGCCAGATTAACATTATCAATCTTTCTCTAATTCATGTTAATGGTCTTGGGCAGGAAGGAACAATTCCAAGGAAATAAGGCAGAATCTCTCTTAATCATTTACTTCAAACTTCCCTTGACTCTTTTGAGCCAATGAATGAAAAAGAAACGTAGGTAATGCACAATAACAATTTTAACACAAAGCCTTCCATAAAAAACGCTCTAAGAAATGCTTTCTACAATTGAAAAAGTAAATGACTAAACTAATGAAATTAATTCTAGAGAAGAACAATGTTGATATTTAAGACTGCTTTCTTGCTGTAATCAGTGTTACTATATATCTGAACAATAAAATATGATTTACATGTACACTAGAATTTTATATATAGAAGCCATTGTACAATTCATTATCATTCTGCCGGTAATTTGAACTTTTGAAAAGATAAAATAGGAAAATATTTACTTTTATTTTTATAACCCTACATCAAGTTAAGTTCTATGCATCTCTCACCGAATGTTTCTTTAGGGTACAAAGCTTCAGTACTCAATTTTATTGCATGTTATTTGTTTTGAAATATGTATTTACTTACCAGATTGCTCCTCTCCCATTATTTTTTCCTTCTATTTGGTGTTTTGATGAGCCTAATAACTGTTAACCTAAATTAGCTGAAGTATTGAAAACACTTAATTATACGACTTATTATTCCCTGATTCACATAAACCGAATATAATTTACATACTTTAAAATCATTCTGTCTTATTTTAAGGAAGAAAAATACACATCAAATTTGAGCATTTGATTTATTATGATGAGGAGACAGTATATTTTAAGTTTCTATGTATTACTTTCTGAATTGCATGAAAATACAATTTTTAACTTTAATTTGTTTTTTAAAGTTGGAGTTCCAAATTCTGTTTAACCCACCATAAACCTCCTTGAGAAGGAAAAAAAATATATGGGTTATGCATGTGAATTCATGAAAGTATATTTTCATATTAACTTTGTTACAAAATAAAACAGAGCAAAAACAAGAAAAGAAGTAAAACACCACAATATATTATAAATTTCATTTATTGCAACCACATAATATTCTATTCCTTGCATTTTTAGAGTACTATTTGATAATATGGGTGTTAATGAGCATCATTGCTTCACCCCTGACAACATAAAGAAGGATTGTAGACTTTCTTCATTACCAATTATACTTCCTGATAGTTTTAAGTAGATATTACTTACCATTTTAAGGATAACTTTTTAATTCTGGTGTTTTCCAGTATTTTTAAAAGGCATGTGTTGTATTTTGTCAACAGATGAATTTTTATATATCTATTGAGAAATTCATGTTTTTTATTGTCTTTATTACTGATATTGTCAACGATGCTTATACTTTTCTTAATACTCTACCAGCCCTGCATTTCTGGCATAAATCCCAACTGGTCATAATAAATAATCTGTACTGTATTGCTGTATTCTCATTATGAGCATTTTATTTTTTTGCATTTATATTTATTAAAATAGTTTTCTTTCTCTATTTTTCCTTTCCATGCTTTTCTCTTTTAATTAGATTTATTTTTGATTTTCCTTTTTTTCTGAGATCATAATTCCTATCCCTGTTTTTTTTTAATTCATTTGAAGCAAATTAGATTCTGCTTTTTATCCTTTTGATTAGTGTATGTCTTAGTCTCAGTTACAAGTGTATTTCTTGAAAACATTTTGCCATTTTATAATCCATTCTGCTACTCGCTTTCATTTTATGGGGAGATAATCCCATTAATATTTATAATTACTGTATATATCCCTTCATTTTATTCCCCCCACCATTTATCTTCTTTTTCTCTCTCCCTGTCTATCTTGGTCTCTCTCTCTCCTGTCCTTCTCAGAAGTCTGTTTTGCATCAAACTACAGTCTCCCTTAATCCACTCTACCTTCTATCATCACCCAATCTTCTGTAATCCCTTACCTCTCCTATTTCCCTGAGGGGCAAGATACATTTCTATCCCAACTGAATGTGTATGTTACTGCTTTTTTGAGCCAAATCTGAGGAGAATAATTATCCATCACACCCTGTAAAAGCTCTTCCTTATGTACCCCTTCTGGGTGAAATGATTTTCCCCAATCTCTCTTTCAATGATTTCCCCGATCTCCTTATTTTTTTAATTGTCATATTATAATCCACTCACTCCTGTGGCCTCTGCATATACTCTTTCTTATTACATTAATAGTGATAATATCTTGGAGTTTTAGGTATTTTCTCATGTAATAATGAGAACAATTTAACTGTAATTAATCTTCAATTATCTTTCATATTGTGCTTCTCTTGACTCTTATCGCTGAAAGTCAAGTTTTCTATTTAGCTCCAGTCTTGTGACCAAGAATATTTAAAAATTCTTTATTCCATTAAATATCCATTTTTTTTTCAACTGAAGGTTTATACTCAATTTTGCTGAGTATGTTATTCTTGGTGGTAATCTTAGGTGCTCTGCCTTATGTAATAGAATACACCAAGCCCTCCCATCCTTTCAGGTAGAAGTTGCCAAGTCTTGTGTGGCCCTAATTATACATCCACAATACTGAAAGTATTTCTTTCTGGCATCTAACAATATTTTGTATTTGAACAGGAAGCTCTGAAATTTAGCTCTAAAAATTTCTTGGAGTTTCCACTTTGGGATCTCTCTCAGGTGGTGATCATAGGATTGTTTTGATTTCTATTTTTACTTTAAGGTTCCAGGATATCAGGGCAGTTTTCCTAGAAACTCTCTTGAAATATAATGCACCAAATGGTTTGTTTTTTATTATGGACATTCAGGTATTCAAATAATTTTTAAATAATCTCTCTCCAATATATTTACTAGGTGAATTGTATTTTTTTCCACTTAGATTTCTCAATCCACACCCCCCCACAACCACTTTAGATCTTTTTGTTTCATTGTTTCTTGATGTAACAGGGAATTACTAGCATTTATTTCCTCTGTTCTAATTTGTAAGGAATTATTTTTCTCCTTGAGCTTTTGTACATCTTATATATATTTTTTCAATTTGACCAATTCTATTTTTTCTTGATTTATTTATTTATTTTTAGTTTTCAGCATTCACTTTCATAAAATTTTGAGTTCCAAATTTTCTCCTCATCTCTCCCCTTGCCACATAATGCCTTGCATTCTGAATACCCCTTCCCTCAATATGCACTTCCTTCTACCTCACTCCTCCCTTCCTTTATCCCCATCTTCTCTCTTTTCTTGAATGGCAAGATATATTTCTATACCTCATTGTCAATATTTCTTATTTCTCAGTAAATGCAAAAACAATTCTCAACATTCTTTCTTAAAACTTCGAGTTCTACCTTCTCTCCCTTCTTCTCTCCCCACCCATCTGCAGTGAGAAGATAAATCATTCAATATAGGCTATACATGTGTAGTTATGCAAAAGACTTTCAAAATAGTCATGTTGTGTTAGACAAGCTATATTTCCCTACATCCTATCATGCCCCCATTTATTCTACTCTCTCTTTTGGTCTTTTCCCTCCCTTCCACCATCTCACATACTTCTCATTTATTCCCTTCTCCCCTATGTTCCTGTAGTGTAAGACAGATTTTCATACCTAATTGAGTGTACATGTTATTCCCTCCATGAGGCAAATGTGATGAGAGTAGGCTTCACTTTTTGCTTCTAACATCCCTTCTTTTCCCCTCCATTGAAAAAGCTTTTTCTTGACTCTTTTATGAGAGATAGCTTTTCCCATTCCATTTCTCCCTTTGTACTTCCAATGTATTCTCTCATCCCTTAATTTTATTTTTTAGATGTCATCCTTTCCTATTCTACTCATCCTATGACCTCTATCTATATGTATATATTTCCTTTAACTACCCAAATACTGAGCAAAGTCTCAAGAGTTGCAAATGTTGTATTTCAATGTAGGAATTTAAACAGTTCTACTTTAGTAAGTCCCTAATGATTTCTCTTTTCTATTTACCTTTTCATGCTTCCCTTGGTTCTTGGATTTGAAAGTTAAACTTTCTATTCAACTGTGGTGTTTTCATCAAAATGCTTGAAAGTCCTCTATTTCATTGAAAGCCATTTTTCCCCTGAAGTATTATACTCAGTTTTGCTGGGTAGGTGATTCTTGATTTTAATCCTTCTTCCTTTGACTTCTGGAACATCATGTTCCAAGCCTTCCATCTCTTAATGTAGAAGCTACTAGATCTTGTCTTTTTCTGACTGTATTTCCACTATACTGAAATTGTTTCTTTCTGACAGTTTGCAATATTTTCTCCTTTACCTTTGAACTCTGGAATTTGGCAACAATATTCCTATGAGATTTCCTTTTTGCGTCTCTTCCAAGAGATGATGGGTGGATTCTTTCAGTATTTATTTTACTCTCCAGTTTTAGAATACAAAGGCAGTTTTCATTGATCATTTCATGAAATTTGATGTGGAGGCTCTTTTTTTGATCATGGTGTTCAGGTAGCGCTATATTTTTTTAAATTTTCTCTCCTGAATCTTTATTCCAGATCAGTTGTTATTTTCAAGTAAATATTTCATTTTATCTTCTAGCTTTTCATTCTTTTCATTTTGTTTTGTAATTTCTTGATTTCTCATAAAATCATTACTTTCCATCTGCTTTATTCTAACTTTTAAAGAAGTATTTCCTTCAGTGAGTTTTTGAATTTCCTTTTCCATCTGCCTGATTCTGCTTTTTTTAAACATTCTTCTACTCATTGCTTTTTTTGGACCTATTTTGCCATTTGAGTTAGTCTATTTTTAAAGGTGTTATTTTCTTCACCATTTCTGGGCAGTCTCCTTTACCAAGCTGTTGACTCACTTTTCTTTCATCGCTCTCATTTCTCTTCCTGATTTTTCCTCCACTTCTCTTATTTGATTTTTAAAGTTCTTTTTGAGGGGAGGAGCCAAGAGGGCAGACTAGAAAGACATACATACGAAGGGTCCTCCCCACAGCCAATAAAATACCTGTAGAGAGGGACTCTCAACATATTTTGGAGCAGCAGAAGTGGAGAAAAACAGAGTGGAGGAGATTTCCAGTCCAAAGTGACTTGAAAGACTCATGGAAACGATGGTTGCGCCAGATGTGAAGTTGAGCACAGAACCCCGCACAGAGCCTAGCCCAGCCTTCACCATGATATGAAAAGACTCTGGGAAGATGGCACCTCAGGGGCAAAATCTCCAGTCACAGAAGCAGGTCTTCAAATCCCTCGGCCCACAGGTGATAAAGGTCAGTGACAGGGTTTTATCCACAGGCCAGAAAGGGAGAAAGGCAGTGGGCACAGAGCCTGCAGAACAGCCCATACGGAAGCTCCATTGTTAGAGTGTAAAAACCCCTGGGAGCACTGAAGAGCTGAGTCCTACCTCAGCCCTGGGAGGAGGTCCTGGCTGAGCTGGTCTTTGTCTCACACTGAATGGTAGCCTTGCTCATCCAGCTTATCTGAAAATAGGACCCCAGGGCTGACTAGGGAACTGGAGGCCAAGTGGCTGTGGAGAGGTATCTCTTAAGATTCTGGACACAAAAATTCCTCTCTGCATCCAGAGTGGTACATGCTTGGCCATGCCACATTGGAGGAACTGAGATCTCACAGATTTCCAGAATATACCCTACTCTTGACAAAGGACCCAAAAGTCAAGTAAATAGTTGGGGAAATGCCTGAAAAAGGGGAAAAAAATGAGACCATAGAAGGTTACTTTCTTGATAAACAGATATTTCCTTCCATCCTTCTGATGAGGAGGAGCAATGCTTACCATCACAGAAAGACATAGAAGTCAAAGCTTTTGTATCCCAAATATCCAAAATAAATACTCAATGGACTCAGGTCATGGAAGAGCTCAAAAAGGATTTTGGAAATAAGTTAGAGAGGTGGAGGAAAAACATGGAAGAGAAATGAGAGAGATTCAAGAAAATCATGAAAAGCAGGTCAACACCTTGCTAAAGGAGACCCCCAAAAATGGTGAAGAAAATAACACCTTTAAAACTAGGCTAACTCAATTGGCAAAAGAGGTTCAAAAAGCCAATGAGGAGAAGAATTCTTTCAAAAGAAGATTTAGCCAAATGGAAAAGGAGGTTCAAAAGCTCACTGAAGAAAAGAGTTCTCTCAAAATTAGAATGGAACAGATGGAGGCTAATGACTTTCTGAGAAACCAAGAAATCACAAAACAAAACCAAAAGAATGAAAAAATGGAAGAGAATGTGAAATATCTCATTGGAAAAACAACTGACCTAGAAAATAGATCCAGGAGAGACAATTTAAAAATTATGCTTCTACCTGAAAGCCTTGATAAAAAAAAGAGCTTAGACATCATCCTTCATGAAATTATCAAGGAAAACTGACCTGATATTCTAGAACAAGAAGGCAAAATAAATATTGAAAGAATCCACCAATCCATACCTGAAAGAGACCCAAAAAGAGAAACTCCTAGGAACATTGTGGCCAAATTTCAGAGTTCCCAGGGCAACAAAAATATATTGCAAGCAGCTAGAAAGAAACAATTCCAGTATTGTGGAAATGCAATGAGGATAACACAAGATCTAGCAGCTTCTATATTAAGGGATAAAAGGGCATGGAATATGATATTACAGAAGTCAAAGGAACTAGGACTAAAACCAAGAATCACCTACCCAGCAAAACTGAGTATCATACTTAAGGGGAAAAAATGGTCTTTCAATGAAATCGGGGACTTTCAAGCATTCTTGAAGAAAAGATCAGAGCTGAAAAGAAAATTTGACCTTCAAACACAAGAATGAAAAGAAGCATGAGAAGGTAAACAGTAAAGAGAATTCATAAAGGACTTACTAAAGTTGAAGTGTTTACATTCCTACATGGAAAGCCAATATTTGTAACTCTTGAAAGTTTTCAGTATCTGGGTAGTTGGTGGGATTACACACACACACACACACACACACACACACCACACATATACACACAGACAGAGCACAGAGTGAATTGAGAGCTCTTCTTTACAGATATTTTATGGGCTGTGGGTTAGGAGCTAGCTTATGTGAATCTTTCTACTCTGACATCTTGGCTCCTCCCCTTTTATTGCCAATTCTTAAATATTATTTTAACAATTTTCCTGAATTGTTCTTATTTTCCTCCAATTTTTCCTCCATCACACTTATTTGATATTTCAAATTCTTTGTGTGATCTTCTAGAAATTCCTTTTGGTCGTGTGTCCAATTTGTACCTTTTCTTTGAGGTTTTGCATTTAGCTATTTTGAATTTCTTCTGAGTTTTCATCTTCTACCCTTTCATTATAATAACTTTTTGTTTTTAGTTTCTGTTGCTGTTGCTTACTTGCTTTCCAACATTTTTTTCTCTTTCTTTCTATTGTGCTTTGTTTTGATACTGGATGGGGAATTTTTCCAGACTTCAGTTATATCCTGCTAGTATTTTTGGAACTAGTTTGTTGGGTCTGAAAATTTTCAGTTCTTCCAAGTTGATACAATCTAAAAAGAGCAGTGGTCACTCCTCCCTGGCCTGTACTCTGGTCTGTGAGAGACCAAAAATATTCTTCTTGGAATCAATAACACAGCCCCATTCCCCCACAGACATAAATGCTCACATTCCTTATGTCCATGGAAATGTAATTAGGACCCCTATTCTTATTTAGCCACAAGTTTTATTACTCTTTATTTTTGCCCTGGAATTAAGACCAGAGCCCTACTCTGCAGTGAGAAACTGCAAGCACTGTTTTTTCCTCCTCTGGATATTAATCGGGACTATGTTCTCCTTTGCCCCCATGTACTAGTGTGTTAGTGTCCCTTCTCACCTGTTACTGTGACCCAGTTCTGATTTTGAGTACTGTAGCAGAGTCCTACAGAAGAAAATGCTAGCAACATGGCCCCTGTAATCAGACCAATTGTCTGGCCTTCTTACCTTCTGTGAACTGAGAAATCCTAAAGCTGATACTGCTGGTATGCAGCTATCTCTAAGGCTTATTGCTGGATTACTAGGTGGCATATGTAGCAATGTTTGAGGACTGACCACTACCCCAGGGAGAAAAGCCTTTTCTGCTGACCAGCAAATTTTGATCAGATTAAAATTATTTCTCCCCCTAGGTTTTCTTGGTTTTTTTGCCCAATGATTCAATTTGAGGAATTATTTTAAAGTAATTTGAAGGGAATTTCAGATATTTCAAGCAATTTCCTGATTTTAATTTGTTTCCTTGATTCAGTTAGAGTCAGTGCTTTTAATAAAATATATTATTTTGTATTTTTTTTGTTTTGACAATTCCTAATCCTTGAGAAAATTTACAAAAAAACAGATGTTATTAATTTTCAGTTCATCATTAATGTAAAATGATGACATAGAAAAATGAGAAACTGGTCACCACCAGAGAAAGGACAGGGTTAAATAATTTTCCACCACAAAGTGAATTGGCAGGTTAGAAGGAAAAGTACAAATCACATTCAGACAAAGCAAAAACAAAAAGTAGATCTAATAGAAAATGTAAGGCAGCAATTATATCTTGCTAAAAGGCACCATTTAAATGAAGTAATATGATTATTAAAGCAATATTTACCAAGTGGAATAGTATCCAAATTTTGAAAGGAGAATTTAAGGGAGTTACAGCAGGCAACAGATAGCAAAACTATATTAATGGAAGACCTCAGCCTCCCCCTCTCTGAACTTGATAAACATAACCTCAAAATAAGGAAGAAAGAAGTTAAGGTAGTGAACAGAATTCTGGAAACGGTAGACATGGTAGACTTCTGGCAAAAATTGAATGGGGCTGGAAAGAAATATACTTTTCTCTTAGAGCTACAGGGCACATACCCAACAATTGACCATGTACTAGGTCATAAAAACCTCACAATCCAGTGCAGCAAGGCAGAAATATTAAATGCATCATTTTCAGAAAATGATGTAATAAAAACTACATGTAACAAAGAACCATTGAAAAACTAAAATTAATTAGAAACTAAATAACCTGAATCTAAAGAAGGAGTAGGTCAAATAACAAATGATAGAAACAATCAATAACTTCATTCAAGAGAATGACAATAGTGAGACAACAAACTAAAACATATGGGATATACAAAAGTGGTTCTTAGGGGAATATATATCTCTGAATGTCTACATGAAGAGCACAGAAAAAGAGGATATCAGTGATTTGTGCATGCAAATGTAAAAGCTAGAAAAAGAGTCAATTAAAAATCCTCAATTGAATACCAAGTTTGAAATAATGAAAACCAAAGGAGAGATGAATAAAATTGAAATTAAGAAAACTTTTTAATTAATAAGTAAAATTAAGAGCTGGTTTTATGAAAAAGCAACAAAATCGATAAACATTTGGTTAATTTAACAAAATAAGAAAGAAGGAAACCAAATTTCCAGCATTAAAAATGAAAATGGTGAATTTACCACCAATTAAGAGGAAAGGAAAACAAAAGTTAGGAACCATTTTGCACAACTGTATGCCCATAAATTTTATAGTCTTAGGGAAATGGACATGACTATTTGCAAAAATATAAATATTTCAGATTAAAAAAAGAAAAGGAAAATACACAAATAACTTCATCTCAGAAAAGTAAGTTGAACAAGTCATCAATGAACTTCATAAGAATAAAATATCCATGGCCAGATGGATTTGCAAACAAATTCTATCAAACCTTTAAAGAATAATTGCATCATGATACAGACTGTTTGGGAAAATTGGCAAAGAAGGAGCCCTGCCAAATTATTTTTTATGATAAAAATAAGGAGCTGAGCCTAATGCATATAGATGTAAAATTTTTAAATAAAATGTTAGCAAAATGATTACAGCAAATTTACAGAAGAATAATACAATTTGATCATATAGGATTTATACCCTTAATATAGGACTGGTTTAAAATTAGGAAAGCTATTAGTGCACTTGATCATATCAACAACAAAACTAACAGAAACCATATGACTATCTCAATAGATTGACAAAATGCAACACCCACTCCTATTGAAAGCCCTGACTATCTTGGGAATAAATGGAGTCTTCCTTAAAATAATAAATAGTACTTGCATAAAACCATCAGCAACCATTGTATGTAATTGAGATGAGCTACATAAATTTGCCAGAAGATTAGGAGTGAAACATGGATGTCTATTATGACCATGTTTTTTCAATATGGTACTAAAATGTTAGCTTTAGTAATAAGGGAAGATGACTGACTTTGAGGGACTAATCTCTTCTCACCAATGGAAGAATCTAAGACAACTTTCTAGACTCATGATGGTAATTACTATCTACATCCAGAGAAAGAACTTTGGAGTCTGAGTGCAGATGAAAGTCGACTATTTGCTTTCCTTTTCTTTTGTTGTTTTGTTCTGTTTCTTTTTTCTCATCTATTCTCCCATTAATTCAAATTCTTTTTCACATCAGGACTAATATGAAAATATGTTTAATATAAATGTATAACTAGAGCCTACATCAGATTGTTCACTGCTTTGAAGACAAGGGAGCAGGAAACAAGATAAATTTTAAAACTCAAAATCTTATGAAAGTAAATGTTGCAAATTAAAATAAATTATTAAAAAGATAGCCAATGAAATATTGAACTTTCAAGGATTGTGATAAAAAGATCAGAGGTGATAGAAAATTTGATGTCCAGATACAAACTCAAGAGGAGGATAAAATATAAACAGGAAAGTGAAATCATGAAGAGATTATAGAAGGTTAAACTTTTTACATACATAGGAAAATTGTACTTGTAATTCCTAAGATCACTATTAGAGCAGTAAGAAGGAGTTTACACAGATAGAGAGCAGGAATATTATTTAAATTTGATGGGATGGTTATCTAAACAAAATAAGGTGTGAAAAACAGCAATGCACTAGGAGAAGGGAAAAGTGAATAATAAAAGTGGTGTAAATTATGAAAGAGGTTTTACTATACATGAAATGATGGAGGGGAGGATGTAAATGTAATTATCATCTAAATTGGTTCAAAGAGAGAATAACATGCACACCGAGGTGAATATTAAAAAAATATATCGTTATACAGGAAATTAGATGCATAAAGGGGCAAGAGAATTTGGGTAAAGGTGATAGTAAGCAGGGTGGATTGGGCCAGGCAGTAGGCAAAAACAAAACAATTTTGAGGATGGACAAGTTTAATTCAGAGAAAGAGCAGGATATATCAGGGGAAAATATGATGGAGGAAAACATAATCAGTAATCAAAATTTGAAAAGTATTTTTCAGAAATGTTCTATGATAAAGGCTTCATTTCTCAAATATGCAAAGAACTGAGTCAAGTTTTATAAAAGAACTATTTTCTAATTGGTTAATCATCAAATGATATGAGCAGACAGGTCTCAAAAAACATAATGAAAGTTTTCTATAGTCACATAAAATACTCCAAATTACTTTTTGTTAGAGAAATGCCAAAAATTAAAATAACACTGAGGTACTGCCCTACATTAATTACATTGTATAATGTGAGCAGAAAAATAAATTCAAATGTTGGAAGCTATGTGGGAAAATTGTGACATTAATGAACCATTGGTGGAGTTGTGAACTGATTCAACCATTCTAAATAGCAATTTAGAACTAAGACCAAAGGGCTATAAAACTATGCACACCCTTTGATGGAGAAATAACATTACTGGACCTTTTTCCCAAAGAGATTAAAAGAAAAACGATTCCCTTTCTGGTCCAAAGTATTTGGAAATTCAGGGCATGACCATCAATTGGAGATTGGCTGAAGAAGTTGTGATATATGGTTATGATGGAATACTATTGTTCTGTAAGAAATTATGCCTATAACGCTCTCAGAAAAACAATGGAAAGACTTAGATGATGTAAAATGAAGTGAGCAGAACTAAGGAAACAATATATGTAGTAAATTACACAGTAATAGTATTACATGGTGCTTACCTGTGAATTACTTAGCTTTTCTCAGCAATACAGTGATCCCAGACAATTTCAGAGGCTTTATGATGTAAAAGGTTATTCATCTTCAGAGAAATAACTGAGTTTTAATGCAAATCCATGCATACATGGTTTTTGTTCTGCTTTCTTTTACAACATGACTAACATAGAAATAAATTTTTGATGAGTGCATATTTATATCCTATATCAAATTGCATGCCTTCTCAATGACGGAAAGGTCCCAAGAAGGAGATTGTAGAACACAAAATTCTAAAAGAAAATTCATCCCAAAGTAGTTTCTTTTTCATATAGTTGAGGAAAGTAAAATATTAAATAAATTTTTAAAAATATTGTAAATAAATTCTCATATATACACTCGAAAAAAGATGCAGCAAAAGTACATAGATAGAAAGACCAAAAATTCATTGTGAGGAAACAAGTGAAATATCACAATGTCAATTTTAAAGAGAATTTTCAGCATATAAAGTCATTTATTGCCTCTCTTCCCATCTCATATCATCAACACCAACAGCCATCATTCACATCAGAGCTTTCCCTATTTCAATGTAAAACTGTTTCTATCAATCCAATCTTGAGAAGAATTCTCATTTAACCTCACTTCCCTTCCTAAATGCTTCTCTCTCTACCATTATTCTTCCCCTAGAACTTTTCTGTAGAAAGTGAATTGTCTGTTAAATGAGAATCTCTAATTCTTAACACACCACACACCTGGGAATAGCCAGGTTGAAACATAACAATCAAGAAAATGATTTTTGCCAGGACTTAATTCTTTTGATTTTTCTATCTATCTATTGAGGGTTTCATCACCCTTCTCTTTCCAGCATTGAATTACTACAGCTCATTTTATGCATTTATTTTTGGAAATATCTATCTTTGTGTCTGCACTTTTCTATGGACTGACAAATTGTCATTAAAATTGCTGTCATTTTTTTCAAATCTGTAAATGTGAAAGAAATACTCATGCCCATTTCATTATTACACACATAATGATGTGAGGTTTTCACACAGTCCATTGTGACCCTCTCTCTATGATTTAATTCATTCACATCACTTTCATCCTTTGGGTGAAATCCTGAATCACTAACATTTCAGTACAAATCTTCCTCATCCAGAAATGACAATGTGTAAAGGAAGGCAAGCCCAATACAAAAAATAGTGATTATGCATTTATCTTTATGGAAAGTAAAGAAAATCATTTCCATAAAAGCATAATTTGAGCTGTATCTGAATCAAATTGTGCCTGAAATTGTGTTGCAGAATATCTAATTTCTTTAATGAAATAAAACTTAGAGCTTGTTAAATGAATACTGGAAATTTTTGTTAATTCTATACTATTTGAAGAACCACTTAAGTGAAATATGTAAGTGTCATCATACTGAAATATTTAATTTTTAAACTTATAATTTCTCCAAAAATTGCAAGTTGCTTTTTCAAGTACTGGCAAATATAATTTGTTATTAGTTGTTATAAATTCAACTTAAAAAGGATACTGTATTAAACCAACTTTCACACACTACCTTGTCAGACGACAAGTTTCATTCCATTCAGGGGATTTTTCAATCAATTAAATAATATAATTTAGTAAGTATTAACATTGTACCATCCTTTGTGTTCAGTGCTTCAGTTTTATAGTAAAAACAAAAGGGAACTTGACTTTCTTTAAAGAATGCTTTCATTTTCTATTTCTGACATTTTTCATCACTCTTGAAGAGACTTTTAATCCCACATTATTTAAATAATTAATTTTGCTTTCTTTTTACATAACACCCATCCATCTATTTCAGATTTTCTACCAGGTCAATTACAAAATGGTTTAATTATCAACTTTTGCAAAACAGCTTTAAACAAAGGAATTTCTAAGTTCTACCTGGAGTAAAAGAAGTTATCTCTATCTTTTACATATTATCTTTTACATGATCACAAAGAAGTAAGAACATCTTTGCTCTCTATGGCTCAATATTACAATGTTTTCATCTAGAATAATTTCTTCCTCATATGGTTACAACTATTTCTGATAATTGAATATGTTATATGTGTCTATGATAATTTATTTGAATATCATATTCAAACTATACATTGTAAGACAAATGAAATGAATTTTCTTAATTCACTAATCTAGGAAGCCATTATTCTAATTTACTTAATCTTCACATCTTGATATAAGGAGTAATCTGTTGGCACAGTGCACAGAGTGGATTATGGAATGGCTGTATTCAATTATTGTCACAGACACTTAATAGATGAGTAACCCACGGAATATCAGTAATGGCATTTAGCCTCAGTTTGTCCATTTGTATAATTGTGGCAATAATAACATTTATCTCTCAGGGTTGCCAGGAGGATTGCATGAGATAACATATTCAGAGTGCTTTGTAAATATAAAGTGATATAAAGGTGAGTTATTACTATTAATATTTTCGTTATTGTTACATGATGATATTAATGAAGAATCTGCTTTCTTCACTTTTCCCTAATCATATAGAAGTCAACAGACAAAGATGATGATCAGTGAAAGCATTTTAGGCACAAGGACAGTTGAAACAAATATTTGAAGGGGCATAGGGTAATAGGAGCTGTGGATTGAAAAAAACAATGTGGCATTAAATAAAATAAATATAAAGTTCTATTTTTAGATCGAAAAATCTACCACACCACTATTTTAACATAGAATGTAAAGATTTGACTGAAATGCAGTTTGCATGAAAAATAACTTGTGATTTTGCTATGTGAGAGGAATCCTTGAAGGACAGCCACACTTCCTGAATGTGACCTAGAAGACGATTGAGCAAAAAGTGATAAAATGTGAAGAGACATGTAAAAAGAGAATCAGAAAGAAGATGTCTACTCTACATGTGAAAAGAGAGTATCATGGAAAACATAGTGATCAATAGTATCGCAAGCTATAGAGAAGTCAAGAAGTTTGCAAATTGAGAAAAGGATATTATTAGTTTTGGCAATTAAGAGAACACTGGTAATGTAGTCATCTTATTCATGGTTGTGATTATACAGTATTCTATTACATTCCTGTACCACATTTTGTTTCATCCTAATTGATGGGTATCTGCTTTTTCTCCTTCCCCATGGCCTCAGTTCTCTCTTTCTTCAAAAATTTCTGCTATAAAAATTTAGGTGAACATTAGACCATTTTATTTTGTCATTGAGATATCTTTTAGATGTATGTCTAGCAGTGGTTTCACTGAACTTGAGATTGATTTCTATTTAACTTAGGGATTTTCAAGGACACATTTATAAATGATCAATTTTTTTTGCTTACTCTTTGTATTAAATTCATATACTGTCATCCAGTTTTTTGGCTAATTCCAAAGTCAATGACTTCTACACAGTGTTGCTAAGCATGTTATACATGTATACAACTAAATTAGTGATAAAATAGCACATAATTGAGGATCCATCTCTGAAACCTTTAAATTTCTATTCAAAAGATAAATCCACTTATCAACACTTTTTGAACTTGATCTGTCAACTTTTCCCAAGGTAACCTGAGTTATCATCTAGAAAGCATCTATCCATTTGTGTAAAAGGATATCTTGAGATATTTTGTCAATTCATATATACCATGTCAACAGCATTCTCTTTATCCACAAGTTTAGTCATCCTATCAAAACAAAAAGATGACTGGTTGACATGACTTGTTCTTAGTTAACCTTAATCAAGTATTATAGGTCACCTTGTTTTCTGCTTGTTGTTTAGTTATTTTTTAGTCTTGTCCAACTCTTTGTAAATTCTTTGGGGGATTTCTTGGCAAAGATACTAGACAATTTGCCATTGCCTTCTCCCACTCACTTTACAGATGACAAATTGAGGCAAAGAGGCTAAGTAACTTGCCCAGGGTTACATGGCTAATATGTAGTCAAGGCCAGGTTTGACTTCAGGAAGAAGAATCTTCTTGCCTCTAGACCCAGAACTCTATCCACTGCTTCATCTAACTCCCATTGTTTTCTAGTTATCTACAAAATACTTTAGCCATCCATTCCATATTTTTTTTTACCTTGAATTCATATCGATCTTACCTGCTTATATTGTGAAATATTTTTGTCTTTTTAATCTACTTGAAAAAAAAAGAAACTCTTGGCCATTTACCAAGTCTTCTCTCTTGAGCTGTTCATTATTTTTCAAATATAATCAACAATTGTTTAGTATTCATGGTGGCAAATTCTCTCTCTCTCTTTGTCTCTGTCTCTCTCTCTCATGTGTAAGGAACAAATTGCATATTTGCTACCAGAAAACAAGCAACTGTCATTATTTTGATAGGCATGGGACCATTCTACCTTTAAACTTCTTGAAACATGTTTAGCAAATGGTAAAATGAAATTAATAATTTAAGTTTGTATTCTCATAATTCCAAACTATTTTTCCTTAGTGATTGGACCACTTCACATCTGCATCAAAGGTGTGATTGTATCTGTCTACATTTATTTCCTTCAAATTAGACTTTCCATTTTTGTCATTTTTGCAAAGTTTCTTTTAATGGAGTTAAAAGTTTGTTTTATTGATATAGCTGTATTTTGCTTGGAGTTGCTTAAAATCTATCCTTACACTCTAAACCTGATTTGGTAAATTAACAACAACAAAAATTCTTTAAAAATAAAATTTTAATATATTTCCATATAGGCATGTATTGCTTTTGTCTTTCATTTTCAAGGAGGACCACAATATCAAAGAAAGGATGACATGACTTGCATTTAACTTTGCTTTGAGTGAGGGAGGGATGTGCAAGGTTACAAGCCTCACTTTCTCCTCCTGAGCCATCTGAATCCATTGACCAGATATTCATCAAGATGACTGGAAAAGGCACAGAATGCAATGGGCCTAAGACCTTTTCAGGTACTCACTTAAAGTGTGGTAATGCCCATTCAATTATCAGGCCTCTTTAAAAAGCAGACAAGGAGATAGCCCTTTTAATAGGTGGTATAGAGGATAGAGTATTGGGCCCAGAGTGAAGGGAAAAAAAATTTCAAATCTGACCTTAGACATTAGTTGTTTAACCCTGGAAAGCTACTTAGCTCTGCTTGCCTCAGTTTCCTCACTGGTGAAACAAATTGGAAAAGGAAAATCAAAACACTCCATTTATTTGGCAAAAAAAACCATAAGTGGCATTATCAAGTCAGACATGACTGAAAAATGACTAAGCAGCAATATCAACAGAGTTTAGCAAAACAAATTCTGACACTATTCTGTAATGACAATCAAATTCGTATTTTTGATGTTTTTGTTTTATTAAAAATGCGTCTGATTGAATAATGTGATTGGGAAGGATTTTTCCTACCCTTTAATGGGCCTACCCATTTTGAGAAGCTTGATTGTTTTGTAGGAGGGTCCCAAGTACCTTTTTTTTTCTTATGGGTTATGCCCTCTGACTCTGAAAGTGTACAGATACTCTTTTATTTATGCATGAGTGAGGTTTTCCTTGGGGCTTACTGACTAGAAGTGTTTGGCCAGATGTGGACTCTGAAAGGACACTTTAAGGAAAGCCCAAGCTTTGAGAACTCAGATGTCATTATTCCCTGCCTTATAACTGGACAGACAACTGTACTTATCTGTTGAAGTGTCATAAGAGGAAACTATTTCTGTTGATTATTTTGGGGTTCAGAGTGTTGACTCCCCTGAACCAGGTGAATGATACATGTTTGACTAAAGGACTGATACATATGCTTGATTGAAGTGATTATTAACCCCTCAAAAGTTATCTTTAAGAACCTCTGGTAGAAGTTTCCCCTGTAAATATTGAGGGGCTTACTGGTACATATTCTTAAAGTATCTGTCCATTTCTAAATATTCACCTTACTCATCTTTACTTTCATGACAGTGTGTACTGATGGAATCACCTTCATTCTAGCCAACCATTATCTGACTTTACATCTTCTTTTAATCTAATTTGTCCCTAACATCCACATTCAATCACTTGTCAAAATCTGTCAAATTTACCACAGAATATCTCTCATATTTGTCCCCTTTTCTCTAATATTGGGACAATTATCCAACTTCAGGAATTTATGAGCTCTTAATCTGTCTTTCAGACTCTACTTTTCTAATTCATCCTGTATAATGCTACTTTACTTATCCTGAGTTCAACTCTATTCAAAAGAATTTTTAAAATGTCTAGTGCACATGGGGCACTGTTTCCAATGATCACAAGTCCTTTAATAACAGCAAATTATGTAATATTTATAAAGAGCATAGAGGAGGCACTTGATAAATGGTTACTTTTTTCCTCTCTTCTCTATCTTCCACCCTCAATTCAAGAACTAAAAATGTAAACTAGCTAACTAACATTTGAGACTGTGAACATGAACTCTATAATGACACCACTATATATTATAATTTCCAGTCTTCACAGGGGAGTAAGACAACAAGGAGTGTTACAAAGTACCAACCAATTAGAAAGATTTCTGAAGCTCCAAGTTGTTTGACATACCAGTGATCATTTGCATGTGAATTTTACGTGAATTTGGAGATGTCTGTAGCTGCCAGACACCACAGACACAGCCTCAATCAGCTCAAGGGCAACTGTAAGTAGAAGCTGCAGACAGTAAAAAAGTAACTGAACTTGTCTATTTGGAGTTGCCATACTCTCCAGAAACACTGAGCAAAGAGTATGTAGGAGGTCCTAAAGGTGTCAAAGACAAATTACGCCCCCCTGTCTCTACCCTCAGCTGACAAAATTTGTTTTTTGCATCCCAAGCCAGATTCTTTGTGTGTCCTTGAGAAAAAAGACAGGTGCTAGCCAGTCTGGCAGTCTGGGAAAATACTTGTGCAGCTGGGTTCCTTTGCAGATGAGCAGACTCTCCTATTTTCATGCAGTGGTGGGGAACCTGCAGGCTCAAGGCCACATATGACCTTCTAGGTCCTTGAGTGCAATCTTTTGACTAAGTCCAAGTTTTACAGTACAAATCTTTTTATTAAGGGGATTTATTCTATGAAGTTTGGATTCAGTTGAAAGTCCACACTTGAAGACCTAGAGAGTCACATGTGGCCATAAAGCTACAAATTCCTTATCTCTGGTAGTTCTCAACACAAAACAATGAAGCTTTTCCATTACCTTGCTTTTTCCCTTCAAGAGGGGTTTTATTCTTTTTTCTCACTTTTACTGTACCTTTCCCCTCCCATTCCACACCTCTTCCTTTTTATTCCTTCTCCTTTTGTTGTACTGTAATAAATGTGCAAACGTCTGTAAGGATTGTGAACTTTTTGGGTGCCGCATGCAGGTTCATTTTTCTCGTTATAAACCTAGCTTTCACATAAGTCTCATGATATTATAATTGCCTGTTGACAAGATTTTAGATCTGACTCAGGACTTTCTAGATATCCTGCTTCCTGACTTTTTATATCTACAGATGTCCTTTCCCCAGACAACCTCTGGAAATTATAACATCATACCTTTTACTCGTGTCCTTTTAAGCAGCTGGAGAATTCTCTCTCCCTCTTCTGCTTCCTTCTAAGATCTTCACTCCCCTACAAGCCTTTCTTCAGACAAGAAACACTTTAGTTGGTCTATCAGACTCTTTTTCATTTCAGGTACTTTTATGAACCTAGAGGTCATTAGTAAATAGGACAATCTATGGTCAGATGTTGATATATTTTTATAGCTTTACCTCATAAGGATTAATTAAAAGTGATCCCTCACTCCTGAATAATGTTCAAATAACCTTTTCCTTATCTTTCTTTTTATACATAACTTACTCTCCCCATATAATGGTAATTTGATTTGGAAAAATCTTTCCTATTCATTAATAGGCCCTTTTAACTCCCAAGGAGCCTGTGGTGGGAGGAGTTTGCTGAATAGATGTGCCAGGAAGAGGTAGAGCTAGAGCAGAGCTTAAAGGAAGTTAGTCTTGAGAGCAGTCAGAGCTAGAAGGATGTAGGCTGCTGGGTACAATGTGTGATTTTGGAATTGATTTTGTTTAAGAGAGTTAACCTGTGATGAATATAATGGAGTTGGTTTGTGTGAACCCTTGCAGGGGTACTATTTGGGATGGTGTTGTCCTCTGCATTGTTAATGTGTATAGGTTTTTGTTGCTATGATGGGTTAAGGTCTGAATAAATGCTTTGGCTCTGCCTTTCATGTGGAGAGTCTGTGATATTTCACTATCCTCAATTGGGTCATAATATTCATGGCTGCAGTAGGGCTGTGAATATTGTATTGGTTCTATATCCAACAGCATTGCTTTTTGTATAAGCATCTTTTTCCCTATTTTATTGAAAAGTCTTTGCATAACACCTGTATTAAAGTAAGAACTTGCTAATTGTGAAATTGAATTAAATTAAAATAAATGTAACTAGTTCTTGTTGTATAGTGCATATTATTTGTATTATTAATTTAATTACTGATTTTAAAGGAAAACATATATTCTTTCACTGCTGAATACTATCTTAAATACCCTAAAAAAATACCAGAGTTCTTTATTTTACATTTTTATTTAGGTTCTATTATGATTCTAGGATATATTCATTAAAAAAGATAATTTCTGTGTGTGTTTGTATGTGTGTATGTGTGTGTATGTAAAATTAGAGTATGTGGAGAACTATTGACAAAAACTTTACCCTGAGACTTAAACATGAATTTCTCAAGGCTTACTTTTATAACCAGGACTTAATAAATAATTCATATTGCTAAATTTTGAGCATAACCTTTAGACTTTTGTTCAACAATTTCCTTCTCTATAAGATTTTGTGATACAATAAGCATTTGTAGACCAAATAAATAGGTATAAGTTAATTGCTGAAAATTATGAGCATGAAGAGGGCTTTGAAATTCTTTCCTTCAGATCTGACAGATGATCAAATGGTCATTAATTTTTTGGTCATAGATTGTACACTATGCTACATAGTCATCTCCTGCTATACCATTTATACCGTTCAGAAACCCTGAGATAGATATCACATCTCATTTTCCTCTGTCACCACTGAACCTGGCTGTCCGTATTTCATTCTGTTAATCTCTCCTTTTAAGTCAATCTTTACAGGCCCTTAATGTATCTTGTTACTTTTCTTTCAGTTTCCTTGAATTTATCAATGTCTATATGACAGTGAGGTGTCTCAAAGTGAAAATAGTATTTCAGGTATGGCCTTATCAAGGTTGGTTTGTTTATTGTTCTTTTTTCAGCTGTCACTGAAATATAATAGGTCTAATATAATTGTATATTGGATGCTTTCAATTTATTAAGTATCCTTGATAAAGCTAGAACAGACTCCAACCATGCACATACACATACACACACATACACACACACACACACATGAGAACAACAAAACCATAATGAACATATATTTCAAGAAAACTCACAAGTCACAGGGCTTACTTTGAAAACATAAAATGACTTTCAATGAATTAAGAAATTTATTGCTGTGTTGTTGTTAGCTTAGCTTTTATTTTTTTTTGACAAAGAAAATTCAGTCCCAATAGTTTCAATATCATTAAAAGGCCCTATGAGAACTTTGAAAGTGTAAAGCCCATTGTCTACCTTTAACTATTTTAATATATTTTCCACTCTTACAGTTCAATCTCTTATGTCAATTTGAACTTTGTGATTTCTAACACATTCATTAAAACTTTAACTGAATTATCACCCTTGCATTAAGAATCTATAAATTTGACAAAGGTAGGACAATTTAATAAGAAAATGGTCAGCTTAAATTTTAATCCAAATATTCATATAACAAACAGTTCAGATCTAGAGTACCACTTTGGCACTATTAAGAAAATAATTACAACATGAATTCTTTCTTACTTTGTCCAAATATAAATCCAAATGAAAAGGAGTAGCTTAGGGCAGACAGTTCTTGAAGGTAACACCTTCATGACATTTCAGAATATTACTGGGCTTCCTTTTGAAAATATTGTTAACTTTAGTATCCAGGAGTAAAACTTTGATATTGTAAAGGAAAGAATGAAATTATTTCTTCCTTATGACATTTATTTCCCCAAATGAATGTTGGTACAAAACGGATAGGGATAAGTACATGGAATTATTCAATTGCATATTTGATAAGATTGTTTTTATATACTCTTTATGACAATGGAATACAAATTGTAATAATTATTTTGAATTAGGTGATTAGAATTGCTTATATTTATATGTTGTCAATGTATGTATATATGATGTAGTAAACATGATTGAAATCTAAGTGATATGGTCAAAAATGTGAAATGATGAGTTATCTTTTTATTTGTTTATTAATTTATTTATTTTTAGCTTTGAACATTTGTTTCCACAAGATTTTGATGTCCAAATAATCTTCACCTCTCTCTCCTCCCTCATGACCAGGAGATGTCATATGTTCTGATTTCCCCTTCCCTAAGTCTGCCCTCCCTTTTTTCACCCTCTTAATTCCCTTATTCCTTATTTCCTTGAAGAGTAAGATATATTTCTATACTATATTGCTTGTCTATCATATTTCGCAGCAGAATGTAAAAATGATTTTTTAACATTTGTTTTTAAAATTTTAAGCTCCAAATTCTCCCTTTCTTTCTGCTCTACACACTCTCATTGAGAAGGTAAATAATTCAATATAGGTTATACATGTGTAGCTATGCAATACACCTTTCTAATACTCATGTTGTGAAAGAGCAGCTATATTTCCCTCCATCCTATCCAATCCCCTCTTATTGTATTTTCTCCATTGACCATGTCCATTTTCAAAAGTCTTTGCTTCTGACACCCTCTCTGAATCTCCCTTCCCTTCTATTATTCCCCCATATTGTCCCTTCCCCCCTACTTTCAAGAAGGGCAAGATACCCAACTGAGTGTGTATGTTGTTCCTCCTTAAATCAAATATGATATGAGTAAGGTTCATCCATTCCTTCTCACCTCTCCCCTGTCCTTTTCACTGTGAAACATTTTTCTTGCCTGTTTCATGTGAGATAGTTAATGCCATTCTGTCACTCCATTTATCTTCCCATATATTCCTCTCTCACCCCTAAATTTTATTTTAAAATATTTTACCTCCATATTCAACTTACCCTGTGCCATCTCTCTCTCTCTCTCTCTCTCTCTCTCTCTCTCTCTCTCTCTCTCTCTCTCTCTCTCTATCACTCTGTCTGTCTATCTATCTATCTAACTCTCAATCTGTTTTCTTCTAGAGTGAGAAATGCCTCATGAGTTACAAAAATCTTTCTAATGTAGGAATGTAATCAGTTCAACTTTAATAAGTCTCTTATGATTCCTTTTTTCCTTTATGCCTTTTTATGCTTCTCTTGATTCTTGTATTTGAAAGTCAAATTTTCTATTCAGCTCTAGTATTTTCAGCAAGAATGCTTGAAAATCCTCTATTTCACTGAAGTTCCATTATTTTCCCCTGAAGTACTATATTCAGTTTTCTGGGCAGATGATTCTTGGTTTTAATCCTGTCTCCTTTGACCTTTGCAGTATCATATTCCAAGCACACTGAACTTTTATTGTAGAAGTTATTAAGTCCTATGTTATCTTGATTGTATTTTCATAGTACTTGAATTGTTTCTTTGTGTATGTTTGCAATATTTTGTCCTTGATTTGGGAACTCTGGAATTTGGTACAATATTTCAAGGATTTTTCCTTTAAGGATTTCTTTCCAGAGACCATCAGTGGAGACTTTTAATTTCTCTTTTACACTATGGTTTTAGAATATCAGGGCAGTTTTCCTTGACAATTTCTTGAAAGATGAAGTTTACACTCTTTTTTTTAATCATGACTTTCAGGTAGTCCAATAATTTTTAAATTCTCTCTCCTGAATCTATTTTGCAGGTCATTTGTTTTTCCAGTGACCTATTTCACGTTGTCTTCTAATTTTTTTCATTGGTTTGGTTCTGTTTTATAATTTATTTTTATTCCTCATAAAGACATTAGCTTCCATCTGTTCCATTTTAATTTTGAAGGAATTATTTTCTTTAATGAATTTTGGACCTCCTTTTGCATTTTCCAATTTGCTTTTTTAAATTATTCTTCTCATTGGTTTTTTGAACTTCTTTTGTCCTTTGGGTTAGTCTATTTTTAAAGGTGTTATTTTCTTCAATATGTTTTTTAGTCTCCTTTAACAATCTGTTGAGTAGTTTTTCATGATTTTCTTGCTTTAATCTCATTTCTTTTCCCATTTTTTCCTCTACTTCTCTTACTTGATTTTCAAAATATTTTTTGAACTCTTCTACTACCTGAGATAAATCTGCATTTTTCTTGGAGGTTTTGTATGTAGGACATTTGACTTTGTTGTTTTCTTGTCACGTTTTCATCATATTTGTCACCAAAGTACGATTCTATATTGTGAGTTTTTTTATGCTGCATACTTATTTCCCAGTTTACTTATCTTCCAGTTACTTGACTTTTAGCTGTTTGTCACAGTAGGATTGTGCTTGCAATAGGACTGGGTTTGGGGGTGGTTGTATTGTTCCAGGCTTCATGGGTTTGATTGCCTATTATCTTTTGGCCCAAAGCTCTAGAAGCAACCAAAGCTGCTGCTGCCATCAATGTTGACTCTACCACCTCCATTTCCCTGGTCCTGGGGTTGGGCTCCAACCAGACTGTATGTTCATCTTCTACCCAGGTCCACAGAGATTTCCCATTCACCTTCTATGCTGTTTTTGGTGTTTGTGGTTTGAGATGTCTGGAAACTGCCACAGTTGCCAGTGCTTCATTCCTCTGAGGCATGCTTTGGTCTGTCTATGCTGGCACGGCCCATATGAGATTATATTCTATTCCCTGTCAGGTGTGGTATACCCTTCCTGCCAACTCTCCAGGTTGTCTTGGACTAGAGATTTTTTTCACTTTGTCATTTTGTGGTTTCTGTAACTCTATAATTTGTTTAGAGTAATTTTCACAGGTATTGTATTTAGAGGGCTTTCTGGGAGAACCCAAGCAAGTGCCTGCTTTTACTTCCCCATCTTTACTCCACAATGAGTTTTCTTACAATGGAATATTACTATATTTAATTTCTCATATCTCAATAATTCTTGCCTTTTTCAAGTTGTGTAAATGTATTCTGATCCAACAATATTAAAGGTAACCAAATCTTTCAAATAAAAATAGATTTTCTCATGAACAAGTTGACAGTAATATTTTTTATAAAATAAGTTCACTGGTAGATGCCCTTTATTTTTTGTGTAATACAAAATGATATTTCATTATAAGGCCATTATTTCCTCCTGTTTCTACAATTTATAATAATATCCTCATTTTACAAACCAAAGTGAAGTCAATATTGGATTTTGAATCAGATGACCCAAAATCAAGTCTCACCTCTAATGATTACTTCTTGTGTGACCTTGGGAAAATTGTAATCTCACTGGGTTTTAGTATTTTTTCCATGTGTGAATGCACATATATATATGATAAATTTATATGTTTATATACATACTTATATAAACACATGTTTATATGCACAAACATGCATTGTGATATTGTAGAACACAATTTAAAAGTGTTTCAAATCTTAGCTTTTCACTCTGTTTTAATGTTGTTACGTAGAAATTAGAAGAAATAAAAATAAGATAGTATTCAGATTAATTTGTTTTCCATTAAATCAGTGATAAAAATACTTCATGAACCTTGAGTTGTTATTTTTCCTACCTCTAAGGTGTTATCCAAAATTATCTAATCTGCAAGAAAAACCATCGAGGCAGAACTCCAAGAAAATAGCACTTTATTAAGGATCCTTGACCCTTTCTAATGAAGTGGGTCTCAAATGTTCCTCATTATCTCAGATGACACCTGTTCCCAGGGCCTTAGTTTTATAGTGTTTGATACCCAGACATTCAGAACAGGCAAAGTAAAGTATGGGGTCTCATTGGTTGTTAGACCTTGCATTTGGTCCTCCAGGAAGGACAGAAGTGATGTATTAGCATGGGTGTCACACGATGAACAAAGCAATGGCCATCTCCACTGACTAAGTGGTCACAAGATTGTCAAGGCAAGGATCATCTTCACTAAGTGGAAATAAGATGGGCCCCTTCCTATATGGGGCAATAGATAGTGGTATAGAGACACATAAATAATTTGGAGAACTTTCCATATGACATCAAAACCTTCTACCCTTGCTGAGCAGTATCATGGACTGAGCACTGAAAAGACTGGAGTCCTTTAGTCAGCATTTTTGTGGTTAGACAAGGAAATTTTATAACAATGAGTGTATTTTATAACTCGTGGATTTACCTTATAGACCTAAATGGTATAAGAAAGGATCTATCTAACCTTATCTAATTATTCCTATAGCTAAGATATGCAAAATGTATATTAATTTATGTAATTGCTATACTCATATTACTTAACTAGACTGACTGAATGTGAATTGCTAGGGGAGTACATAGCTAATGGTTGGAAATGATCATCACCCCTATGGAATCACACTGTCTTTATTAATACTGATTAGAGATAATTTTGCAATAAAATATGAATTTAAATTAATCATTTTCCACATTGCCAATGACCATCTGTGCAGTAGCCATGTTTTTAATTAATCAAGTCAAATTATGTTAGTTCTTTGTCTGTGTTTCCTTAATAGCAAAGAAGAAAAATGTTAATTGTTTATGATATGGGGATAGTGTAGGGGCAGAAAGTTGAAAATAACAGGACTCTTTGAGGTTGCATTGAAAGGTTCCCTGTCAAAGTTAATTTTTTATTCATAGGACTACTGTGAATGCAGCCTCTATTCTAGCACTGATAATGCCTCTTTTATATATTGTGAACGTGCCTTACTCTGGGTACTATTGACTTTTTACTATCACATCAAGGAAGACTGATTCAGACACAGCTGGTCCTATGTGATCTAAATCCTTAGAAAAGATACTTAAAGGAAAGCCAGAGATAGACAGAGAAGACAAAAGAGAAACTGTCCTAAAGAAATATATAACAAATGGAGACTCATTTCCTAGAGGGAAACATGCAGTGTATTAAGCCTACCTAGGAATCAAAGTGCTTTAGGAAATCATGTGAAGTAAAATGCAAAATAGGTGGAAGCAGTGGCACACTGGCTCTAAGTATATAGCAGTAGCATGGCAGTAAAGTGGCAGGCTACTGCTATGTACTTTAGATAGCTGTAGAAGAATTCTAAATCAAGTACTCTGAATAGAAACCTCCTCCAGGGCCTGTGTATCTTAGGAGAAGGAATGTATATGCATAATAAGTTGAACCTAGAATTGGAATTTACTCATTACAGACCCCATATTATTCCCTGTCCTGAAATTCTATCTTTTTAATAGTACCTGTTGACCCTATATGATTATGATTCACAGAATATGACAATTTCACAGTATGCCAAAATATAAAATATGAGGGGATTGTGAAGATAATACAGGTTAATTTGTAAATAAACAAGAATATTTTCTATAATATCTTCCCAAAATCGTTCTCCATTGTATGATTAAAATTTTCTGACCAAGATAAATTCTGTACCTTTTGAGGCAGTTTTTGGATAGATTAATTCAGTTGCTACAAAATTCCAGTTGTTTATCGATAGGGTCTTCCTTGTATCTTGTTACCGATATTGTGTGTGGAATGGTACATAGCTGTTATGACTCTTGGAATTGCACCTGGCATGAATTATATTCAGTACTGACAGTTCTTCTAGTTGAAACCTATTCTTATGTATCTCTGCAATAAATCTCTCTTCACTATGTTTCCATGAATCTGCATTCTGTGGACATTTCCATTCTGTGAAATTTCCATACTACCACAATTCAAATCTAAGTTAAGATTGGTTTGCTTATCAAGGGGACATAGAAAAATCTCTAGTGCCTCCAGTGGAACTCCATGGAAGTTTTATTAGAAATTAAAGACACAAATCACACATAATAAAGAAAAGAAATAGGATCTTTACTGGAGGGCTTATCCTCTTCATTGACATAAAAGCTCTCCCCATCTATCAATATAAGATGTTTTCCAAATTTGATGGTTTCAAACATTGTCTGAGAGGTTGCCTTACCCTAATTTGATTTTTAATTCTGTCATAACAAATTAAATAGCATCACCTACGTCCTTTTAGCTATTCCATTCAAATTCTATTCATTAAATTATGACTTTCCTTGAATCAACAGGAACTGATAGAGAATTAAGTGTTCTCTCTGACAAAAAGAAGGATGAGTTTTTGATTATTCAAGGATTAGAAGCAACATGAAGGAAAGGGATAATCATTTGGAGAAAAACAGCATTATAACATCATGTTACATTAACAGAATGTAATAAATCCATATATGAAGTGCAAATGCCCATAATTTGTGGATTAGCTACTATAGAATTGTTTTACTTAGAAACATTTAGTTAGTATATTTTGTTATTTTTCCTTCAACTATGATATATAAAATTATAGTTTTTAATTGAAATTTCATAAAATGCACCCCTGATCTTTGAGTTCTTCCAACTAAACAACATATTTAGGAGTATATAATTATAAAAGACTCATACAGATAATAAATAATACCCTCTTGCTTTTTCTTTGAGAAAGATTACAAATGAACTGATAGTTAGTATAAGAAAATTAGGAAGTTTAAAATTACTAAAATAAATCCAACTGCATAATCGATGGATAATCCATTTGATACCTTGGGGAATTCCTATAATTATACATCAAGTGATTGTTAAGACTTTACATTAGTGTGTTGAGATAAACTTGCAAATTATGCATTGATTTTTTTTTGACTTTTTGCCACTAGCTCAGTTATTTGATAGATCTGGCTTCTATAAAATGGTTTTGCTATTCAAATAATCTTTCCTGGTTTTGTGCCAATAGCTTGTCAGTTTGTACTTAATGACTTACCAACAATCTCATTGATGCAAACATGGACTAAAGCTGATGAAATTATTGGATAGAGCTTTGGGTTTTCCTCTGCTCCTATATAGTTACATAAGTGGAATCATATGTTACAACAAATGGAGGACTTTTAAATGCTGTGGATAAGTTCACTTACCTTGGTAGTGTACTTTCCAGGGATATATACATTGACAATGAGGTTCATGCATGTATTGCCAGAGCTAGCTCAGTGTTTAGGAGGCTCTGAAGAAGGGTTTAGAGAGAAGAGGTATTAGATTAACTACCAAATTGAAGGTCTACAGAGCCATTGTGCTGACCTCATTATTATATGTTTGTGAAATATGGACAGTCTACCAGCGCTGTGCCATGAAACTGAATCACTTCCATGTGAACTGCCTTAGGAAGATTCTGAGGATCATCTGGCAGCATAAGGTACCAGACACTGAAGTCCTTGCTTAAGCTGAACTGCCAAGTATTCAGACTATGCTTCAGAGAGCACAACTCTGATGGGCTGGCCATGTTGTTCTAATGCAAAATGTGCTCTAACCAAAAAGACTGTTTTATGGAGAACTTGAATGGGGCAAGCAATCAGATGGTGGCCAGAAGAAATGATACGAGGACATTCTCAAGGTTTCTCTCAAAATCTTTAGATTTGACTGTGTGACATGAGAGACATTGGCACAAGACTGGTCAGCATGGCATGCCCACACAAGAAAAGGGGATGTGTTCTTTGAGCAAAGCAGGATTGAGACAGCACAAATTAAAGGCAAGATGCACAAATTTCAGATATCCACCCCAAATATTCATGGACACTATCTGTACCCAACCTATGGTAGAGCATTCCAAGCTCATAATGCCATGATCAGCCACAGTCGGACACACTGAAATTTCACTGTACATTGGTGATGTCATTTTAGTCCTCTTCAAAGATGAAAGACAACAGTCAACCAACTATATAGTTACATGCTTAGAAAATCCCAGTTTCTCTCTGGGGAGAAAAAAAAGGATAAACTTCACTTGTCTATTGAACTCTAATGTTTACTTTTTCAAGCCATACTGAGAGTCAGGTAGCAAATTACTTATATTTTTTGTTAGAAATGAGTAAATTGTGGGATTAAGTTTAAATTGCTTGTCCAAAGTTAAGTTGATACGTCATTCCAGCCTCACACCAGCTCTGTTGCTTCAAGTCCTATATTTTTCCAAATTCTTAACTAGGCCATGCTGCATTTCCAATAGTCATCCTCACATATGCATAGATTTCACATTCCTTCAGAGTGAAGATAATGTAGATTCATGTGATTTATGGTTATGCAGCCCACAGCAAACTGTAGTGATTTCATAAATAACCAATCAAATGAAAGTATCTTATATAGTATCATCTGGTGGGACAATAGAAAATGTCAGGTTAAAGGCCAAATTCTCTGTCTCCCAGGTCTGAATTCATATTATGAATATGAATTGTCTCTTCAAACAAGAAAGAGTGCAGGGAAGAAAAAAAGGGCGTGGTGAGATTGGAGTTAAGAATTATAGAGAGACCAGAAGAGTGAATTTATGTGAAAGAGCTTTCTCATACCTGAATTCCTTGACTTGAAGAATAGTACCCAATATATCAAATGTTCATCTGATAACAGATTCTAAAGGAGGTAGGGATCATCTATTCAAGGGTGTCTTAACCTTTTATGTGAATAGGATGGATACATTCAACTGCTCAGTAAGCCTATGAACTCAAAATAATGGTGTTAAATGCATAAAATAAGATATTTAGGATTGTAAAAGAAATAAATTACAACAGAATGCAGTTTATACACACAAAAATATTTGTGTGTATGTGTGTTTGTGTCTGTGTGTGTGTTTGTGTTCAAGGAGCAGATAAAGCACCCCTGATTAATTATAACTTCATTCAACTTCATTTTACAAATGAAGTAAGTAAGTCCCAGTAAAGGAATAATAGATGATCTACTTTTTCTTTGGATAAAGAAATGTTTATCATTTGCTTCATATTATTGAATAGATTAATTACATCTGAATATTTTCATATAAATATTTTCCTAGAAATGAATTTTATTATCACAATTAAATTATAATTACCTTACACAAGATAAATACAATTGTATACTGTCTTCATTTACTACTAGTGGAATTGTATGAAATGTGCTTTTCCTTTGACTTTCTTCTGACCAGATAGAAATATTTAATATGTTCCAACTACTTAGCCATAAAAATTTTATTTTGGAAAACCCATGGCCATAAGAAATTGTGTCAAGTTTTTTTTTTTGCCACATTTATATACTCTGTTTCTCTATGGTAATTGACAGAATTAAACTAATTAAAGTTACATTGATCACCCCAAGGGCTTAGCTGGATATGATTTCTAGTATTCATTATTTATACACCGATAAGGGCAAAACTAACTGTAAAATTATTTCAAGCTCTCAGGCATAATCTTGTATAATGCTACAATCATGTCTGGAATAATCAAAACATTAGCAAAGTTGGTTAAAGCTAGAGATTGAGTTCATTAAATGAATAGGGACAAAATCCCCTTTCAAAGTTCTTTTATGAATTACATTTACATAAACTAAAGTGCCTCTCCGAAGTTGATCTTGTGTCTCTGTCCTCTACTCTACTTTTCCAAACAGATTCTATTATAAGCGCTTCAATGTTTCCTTTTTTTACATCTCCTGATGTCATTTTGGTCTTCTTCAAAGATGACGGACAACAACCAACCAAACATATAGTTACCTGCTTAGAAAGTCCCAATTTCTCTCTGGGGAGAAAAAAAAGGATAAACTTCATTTGTCTATCGAACTATACATATAAGTAGTTAGGTGGGTCAGAGTGCTGAGCTTGGAGTCAAGAAGATATGAGCTCCAATTCAGCCTCAGACACTTGCTAGTTGTGTGACCCTGGGAAAGTCACTTAACTCGGTCTCACTTTCTGCATCTGTGAAATGAACTGGAGGAGAAGGAAATGGTAAAACACTCCAGTATCTTTGCCACGAAAATCCCAAATGGGATTATGAAGAGTCAGACAGTGATTGAAATGGCTGAACAACAAAAAACTTACAAATGCATATTTGTTCATATGTATCATCCAATTCTCACATAGTTTAAGATGAAAAGATAATGCATTATGGAAAATGACTATAGTCTCTTTGGAACAAAACCCCAATTGGGGTCATGGTCATGAAGAATCAAACATGACTGAAAAATGGCTTAGTAGCATCTTGTTTTTAATCAATCATCTCTCAAAAGAATGTCATATACAAGTTAAATATAAAACTAACATATAATCTGATATATTTTGTGATGCTGAAATGACATTAACAGATACTTCTCAAAAGGAGAATTGAAAATATGAGAAGAATTAGCAATTAAATGGAATATTCTTCAAATTATAAATAAGAAGTATTCAAATCAAAGTATCTCTGGTCTTTTATCTCATGATCTCCAAATTGGCAGAAATGAATAAAAATAGGGGCTGAAATGAACTGTTAATTAAGATACCACTTGATCCAACATTTCCAAAAAGCAGTTTGAATTTTTGCTAAAAGTGAATAAGATATTCATCCTCCTTGAAACAAAGACTCCACTTGTAGCACTACATTCCCAAAAGACTCAATTGGAACACAAAAAGGACCTATTTTAAAATATCCATAGCATTTTAAGTGAAGAAGTGGGGAAAAATATTGATGCTTGTCATTTGTGGATGGTTAAATTAATGGCAGTGAAAGACCTGAGAAGAAATGAAGAATAAAGACTAGCAAGGGAAGTCATATATCAACTGATGCAAAATAAAATAAGCAGAACCAGGAAGATAATATAACCAATACCTACTCTAATGAAAATGGAAAAAAAATGCATTAAATTAAAATTCTCATAATTATGACCAAATTTGACACCAAAGAAAAATTAAAAAATATTCCTCATTCATTTATCTTTTCCTATTTTAAGCTTTGAAAGTTTATTGTTTTAGAATATAGGATGTATTATGACTTTCAATGTTCTTTTTGGTTATTTACCAGAATTACTACTTAAAAATCTTTCTTCTCCATTTTGTTTCAACAAAAGATGACTCTCTGATTAGGGCAAATGGGACCAATATATTTGGAAATGAAGGTAGAACAAAAATAAGTTCTCTCAACATTTAAAGAAAGGAAGTCAAAGAAATATATGAATATGTATATATTACATAATATATGTCCACATACAAAAATGAATGTGTATATTCACTATGTGAATATATACATATATGTAAATATACATATATATGTGTGTATGTTACTGTCATGTATCTGTCATGAAGCAGCTTTCTTATTGAGTTTTTTAATATCATTGAACAATTATAACAGTTTGTATATGTGAGTTTCCATAGAAATAATATTGTCTGATCTCTTCTTTTTAAAGATTAAGAAACTGAGTTTCAGGAAGTTTAAGAGATCTTCCCAAGGTTTATAGCCAGGAATGTGCAAAGTATAACCATTAATCTAGATTTCTAGTATGTTGGTTCAGTTCCATTTCCAGCATACCACACAGTTAGTACATGGAGTGCTCACAAGTAATATAATAGTTTTCAATTGACTAGGTATTTTCAATTTTCAATTTATTTTGTTTCAGATGTTTCAGATAATTATAGGTTATTAAGGGATGAGGGAAAGAGAGAAGGAAACAAGTATTCATTAAGTCTTCACTGCATTCCAGGCATTGTTCTAAGTGCTTAAATGATATTATATTTACAAATATTGTTTCATTCAATCCCCACATTAACCTTCAGAGACAAGTGTTATTAATACCATTTTACAGTGGAGCAAAATGAGGCAAACAGAGGTTAAACTGACCTGTCCAGGGCTGCAAAACAACTACATGCCTAGGCTGGATTTTGAACTCCACTTTTCATGACTCTTAGCCCAGTGCCTCATGCACTATACCACCTAACTGCCTCTTTAAGTGTGGTTATTATACAAATGGCTATGTCATCTTAAGTCATGGAGAACAAGTCAGAAAATCTGACTACTCAACAGACATGGTTAACAGAAGGGAAAGGGATTACTTATTTTATAGTGAAAACAACATACAAACAAAACATGAATATTCCTTAAAAATAATTGCTTACTACTCACTGGTAAACCAGTAATATAGGGTAAAATACTATTTGAATTAAGATATAAAAATACATACAACTTATGTTTAAATAAAAGTGCCCCCTCAACTACTTCACTTAATCATTTTCTTATTTAATTAAAAATCTAGTGAACACTTCAATTATGTCCTTACTTTCATTCTCTTAAATTAAAGCCATAAACCTCTAAGCTCTACTTCTGAACACTGAAATGGATTCGTTCTGAACTTTATTTTTACCTGTTTGATGAATAATTGCCTATAATTAGCTGTTATTTAAGAAAGAATAAAAAAGAAGTCTTTATTCTAAGAAATATCTGGAGCACAATTTTCTCCACCAGCTTTATTCATGCTTTATGATGCAAAAACAAAAGAAATCTGCTGCAGTAAACTTTTCAGTTTTGTTGTCAGTAGTGTACAGTTCTTCATGACCTTGTGAACCAAGAAAATATAGAATTTTCTTGGCAAAAATACTGGAATGACTTGCCAGTTACTTCTCCAGTGGATTAAGGCAAAGGTTAAGTGATTTACTCATGGTCACATAGCTAGTAAGTGCTTGAGGTTGGATCTGAATTCGGCTCTTTCTGAATCAAATCTCAGCACTCTATTCATTGACTCATCTAGCTGGCCAAGACTTTATAACTCCCTGGCAAAAAAAATTCAGAAGGTAACATGAAGGTCATAACTCCTGTGTAACAGTTCCCAAATCTATCCACTATTTAAATTACTTTTTCATTCACAGAACATTTACAGTTTATCAACACCACATTTGTGCTATCCCTTTTCAGCAGAATATATTTTCTGTAGAGTTATATAAATTTTTCCTTTTTATTATTAATATTATAAACAGAATTGAAAGGAGTAAAGTATATTGTTTCAAATATTCGGGAAAGCTCGTGTCTCAGTTCATTACAAAGTCAACTCTAAATAAATATTGATTCAGACATGGATGCTCTTATTTTTTTCTAAAATCATGCATTTATATCTTCCTACATAAAGTTAAAAATATTCTTGTCAAGTCAAATCAATAAGAATTTATTAATGCAGGGTTATAGATGCTGTACTAAGATCTGGGTAGAGAAAAAAAAGACAGTAAGGAAATTACTAACAAACCATCACAAACTAAATCAGTCAAATTTTTAAAGTGCCTCTTCTGTCTCAAGCAAATTGCTACATGCTTCTGGTCAGGGAGGAATGCATACTTTCAAATAGCTTGTATCAGATTGTTGAACTATCATATAGATAAATTATTTAATTTCAAATAAATACATAGGGTTTTTATACAGAAGAAATACAAGATGATGAAGGTGATAGTAACATCTGAGGGAAATTAGGAAAGATTTAATGCAGGAAGTGGTGTTTGGTTTAAGGTTTTAAGTAAAGCTGATAAAGGAATGCATTTCAGGTATGGGGAAAAACTTTGCTAAAAGGCACTGATATGTGTAAAGTCATAAGAGTCAATAAAAATGATATGAGAAGACAACAGCAGAGAAGGGAAATCTCATGATAACAGAGTGTTAACCTTCAGAAAATAGGTGTGATACTGGTATGGATGCAGCAAAGGCATTTGAGGATTGCTTGGGGGAAAAGGAGAAAGAACAAGATCGTGGGAACTGCCAGTGTGAAAAGTACCTACGAGAAATTATTAGTCAAGAGTATTAAACAATGCTGAGAGGATAAGAAGCATGAGAATTGAGGAAAGATAATTGCTTATGGTAATTAAAAGATTTTTGCCAACTGTAGATGATTATTGACATTTTAATGACATAAAACGTGGAGTTTTTCATCTCTTTCTATGAAGAGATCTTAAAAAATAATGTTAGTTGACATTTACAAATTTTCTAAGTGTTTTAAATACTTAACTTTGGCCTTTGCTCTGAGTAAGGTACATAGGTTATAGGTATTGTTGTCCTCATATTATAAATGAAACAAAGACTGAGAGTCATTAAGTTGCTTGCCTATGGAGACACAGTAAAATATAAAGCTGGAATTTAAACCACATATTCATGATCCCTAATCCTACATTTTTTTCCACTATGTCATCTACTTTTGATCTGGATAGCATAAATATACACCAATTTTGTTTTCTTTGGAAATTTTCTTCTTAATGCCAAAGAAAATCTTCATGAATCATTCTGATATTAAACAAATCTATAAAATTTTGACAAAAATGCAGAATTACTAAAGCTGAATAAATGAAATATTAACATTATTCCATTAATTTAATGAATTATTTTAATATATAAAACATCAGTATATGTAAATTTTTCTCATTTTAAAAAACAACATAATTCAGAAAAAATGGCACATAAATTTGAGTACAGAATTAGAACACAATTGGAAACCTCTTTTTCAAAATTGACTAGGCATTTGGGGTAAAGTGGCTTGCCCTGGGTCATACAGTTAGTATTATCAAGTGCCCTGGGTCATACAGCTAGTATTATCAAGTGTCAGTTAGATCCAAACTCAGGTTCTTCTGACTCTAGAGCCAGTACTCTATTCACTGTATTACCTAACTGCCTCTAGTCTTTTATTTCTAAATTAAGGCAACACAATTCTCTGTTTTCATCTAAATTATAACAATCAAGATAAAATACAATAATCTGGTCATACAAGAAAATGTATAGTATTAATTAGATAAATATAATTCTTAACTACTTGTATTTAACTATATTTCTTGTATTTATATAGAACGAGATACACTAAATCAGATATAGTTATAATTCAATTAAAAAAATCAACTTGTAAATCAATCATGGTAAATTAAATTAAGACAGGAAGTATAGAATTAGGACTGATCAGTAATATTTTGATGTTTTTTCCTTCTAGTTTGCTTATCAGATAAAACTCAACCACATACAGTCTTTTATGTGGGATTCCATGCTGTCACAAAATGGAAAACTGAATTGGCAGAATACTACTCTTAAAAGAAAATGTTCTGTTTTATTTTGAAGCCATGGATACAAGAACTCTGTCTTGTTTTTAAATTTAATGTTTTCATCTGAAGGCGTTACATATGGTATGCATAGTCATGCTGATGAAGTCTATAGATAGCTGAGTCTACTCAGAGAAATTCTAGATTGCTTTTCTGATTTCTATCAGCAATAAAAGTTTCACAGAATTCACAGATAAATGATAAGTCTATAAGGCAAGTGTCCGTATTCTAATAGAATCATAAATGAGGGCAGTTGGGGAATGGATCAGCCTTAGATCTGCTTTAAAAACCTTATATAGATGAAATGCCAAATTTGACAGATTTGAAACAGGATTGTATACAAACAATGCTTTCTAAGCCTACAAGGAAGGTATTAAGGAGTAAATAATGGTGTAATAGAAAGTAGGGTAGGCTTGGGGACAGAAAACCTGAGGGTCTACTGTCTTATCTAGGGCACCGACTGATTTTTATCTGCATCTTGGTTTCCTTATCTACAAAATGGGGCAACTTAACAAGGTCCATAACCTTCTTTCTAGCTTGAATATTTTCCAACTGTCAGAAGATAGGGCAGTACAGGATATTAGGTCCGTTGAATCTAAAAAGATATCATGGTTAGAAAAAATCAAATTCAAACTGGTAACGTCTGCTTTCTTTTCACCTAAGAATTGTTCCAACAAAATAAATGGACTATGTCTATATGACATAAAAATATTTAATTAAAAGGGGGGGCTAAAAAAAAACCTGTGATTTCATCAGGGAGGAAATTCCCAGAGAAGAACTTCTACCATCTATTCAGATAAGTACCTTTCCCTAACCTTATAGTCTATCTAAGAGGTGACTTGCCCAGGGTCATTGAGTCAGTAGATGTTAAAGGGAGAAATTGATCCAAACTTTTCAGAACTTCAACCACTAATCACTACCCATCATATCAAGCTGCAACATTTGTATTCAATCACAAAGTTGTTTGCTATTATATAGAGGAGCAATTGCTTTTATCTTGTCTTCAATTTTATGTGTACTTGTATTCTTCCATCCATCAATGAATATTGATTAAGCACCTGCTCTGTGCCAAGAACTGTGCTAATTCCTGAGTGTAAAAAAAATGAAGGAAGAGACAATATATGAAGCTCACAACCTAATAAGGGAAGACAAAAAATGAATACATACCAACAAGCTATAGGAAATAATTATCAGAAGGAAGGCCATAATATAAAGGGTCAAGCTCAAAGTAAGGAAGACAAGGATTCAAGTGTTCCATAAGAAATATGCCAGCTATTCAAAAATAGACAGGCCATTTAACCTTTTGGTGTTCTAGGAACTTTCATAAGACTATAAATTATATGAGGCTCACATTTGCATAGATGGGGGGTACATTTAAATAGGTGTTTACTACACGAATAGGTTCATAACCTTTGATCTCATCATCCCAGGAATTATATATCTGTACCTGTAGAATCTATATCAATATCTGTATGTATAACTGTCTACATAGTGGAAAAGATATAGACAACTAAATGCATATCATTATTTTTCATTTTACTATAGTCATATCCATGAATAGATAAGTATCTATTTACATATTTATGTATAAGTAGACATATATTTGTATTTATAATGATATAGTCTATATGGATATATTGATAATTGGGAATGCTTACAAACATATAAACATATTCATAGAGAGACATGATACAATTTTAGGTCTCAATATTAATAGACATAAATATCAATTACCTAATTAATCATTGCTTTCAACCAAAATGATTTGTGAGGCTATACTCAGCTGTGACTTTTACTACTTTGAATTCAGTTCACACTTTCTTATTACTAGTATTTGGACTTTTTAAAAATGAGAATTTAATTATTATGGAATATTTCAGTAATCTCCACACATCATCCAAAATACATATATATATATATATATACTTTTACATGTTTATATCTTATAAATACGTTGATGCTAGGATTCATCCCACTGTTGAGGACAAAAGGCTTTTTTGAATTGTGTGCATATATGTTTCTGTATGGACATGAGAAGGGGAGAAGGAAAACTAATTGAATGTTTCCCCCAGTGATTCTTCAGCTTTCAATTTCATTTTTCTTGTGTAGACTTGTATTGTTTGTGTTTTAAAGACACAGAGAAACATTTGAACAACAAAAAAAGGCTCCCTTTACTATTTTGTTTCAATATTTTTCCTCATAAATCATGTTGTACAGATAATGAAATGCATAGCATTACCTAAATATGTTTTGAAGTTCTCTTCGGAATATTCTGCATTTCATACAGAATGACAGAGCTATCACCACCTCTTTTGATGAGAACTGAGGCATTAAAATTATCCTTGTAAGTTCTTTCAAGCAGAATAATAATTGTCTTCCTGGTGACAGAAAAAAAGAAAAAGAAGAGATGGAGAGAAAGAGAGAGAGACAGAGAGAGAGAGAGAGAGAGAGGGAGAGAGAGAGAGAGAGAGAGAGAGAGAGAGAGAGAGAGAGGGAGTGAATGAGTGAGGGAGGCAAAGAAAAAAGAAAAAAATTCTAGGGAGAATGTTACATTTTAGAAGATTCCTAGGCTATATTTTAGGAAGATATTCAATTTAAACATAATGTATTTTCAAAGAAATTGGTTGTGGCAATATTTAACCTTAAACTGTTTGCTAATATGTGGATTATTTTGGTTAATCACGTCAAATACTAGAGTAAATCAGTTGCATCTACTATGTTTCAGGCACTACGCTAAGTGCTTACTATAAAAAGAAAGACAACTTTGCTCTCAAGGATCTTACAGTCTGATGGAGGAGACAAGATGCAAACAACTTTGTACCAAAAATAGGTTTATGGGATAAACTCAAGAAAATATAAAAAGGCAGTAACTAGAATTTAGAGGTGTTTAAAATATCTTCTGTACAAAGTGAAGATTTAACTAGAACTTGAACAAAGACAGGGAAGCCAAGGGGCAGGGATGATGAAGGAGAATTTCCAAGCAAAGATTTAAGCCAGTGAAAGAAATATTAGGAGTTGGGGATGGGGAGGAGCCAAGATGTCGGAGTAGAAAAATTCACATATGGTAGCTCTGACCCCACAGCCCATAAATTACCTGTGAAAAGGAACTCCCAACAAATTCTGGAGCAGTGGAAGCCACACAACAATGGAGTGGAGGAGATTTCTGTTCCAGAGAGCCCTGAAAAACCGGCATCAAAGGTCCATCGCGCACCTGAACTGCAGCAGAGCCCAGCCCTGCCTTGGTGGTGCAGCCCCAAGAGGAGCAGATCAAAGCAGAATTCAGTGATGGAATTTCTGGTGACCACAAAGGCCTCCCCAACCACAAGTGCTACAAGTCAGTAAGAGAGACTTCTGGGCTGGCCAAGAGGAGAGCAGGGTGTCTCCATAACTCAGGCCCCCTTGGGAGGCAGCAGCATGCTGGGGCTCCTGGATCAGGCAGGAGCTGTGGTCCATTACTGAAGGACTCCACATAAACCATCTGAGGGAACTGAGCCCTGCCAGGCAGCCCTGCCCCACCTGAAAATTTGAACTTAAGCTCAAATTGAAGAACAGGCCCATCTCTCGCAGGAAGCCCTGAGGCTGGGGAGCATCATTTGAATCTCAGACCTCAAGCACTAGTGAGGCAGGGGTGGAGAGGAATCTCAGAATGCAAGTAACTGGCAGGGAAAATGCCCAGAAAAGGGAGAAAAATAAGACCACAGAAGGTTACTTTCTTGGTGAGCAGATGTTTCCTCCTTTCCTTTCTGATGAGAAAGAACAATGCTTACCATCAGGTAAAGACATAGAAGTCAAGGCCTCTGTATCCCAAACATGTGAAATAGATATCCAATGGGCTCAGGCCATGGAATAACTCAAAAAGGATTTTGAAAATCGAGTTAGATAGGTGGAGGAAAAAACTGGGAAGAGAAATGAGAGAGGTGCAAGAAAAGTATGAAAAATGGGTCAATACCTTGCTAAAGGAGACCCAAAAAAATGCTGAAGAAAATAACACCTTGAAAAATAGGCTAACTGTATTGGCAAGAGGTTCAAAAAGCCAATGAGGAGAAGAATGATTTCAACAACAGAATTAGCAAAATGGAAAAAGAAGTTCAAAATCTCACTGAAGAAAATAGTTCTCTCAAAATTAGAATGGAACAGATGGAGGCTAATGACTTCATGAAAAACCAAGAAATCACAAAACGAAACCAAAAGAATGAAAAAATGGAAGAGAATATGAAATATCTCATTGGAAAAACAACTGACCTGGAAAGTAGTTCTAGGAGTAACAATTTAAAAATTATGGGACTACCTGAAAGCCATGATCAAAAAAAGAGCCTAGACATCATCTTTCCTGAAAGTATCAAGGAAAACTGCCCTGATATTCTAGAACCAGAGGGCAAAATAAGTATTCAAGGATTCCACCTATCACCCCCTAAAAGAGATCCAAAAAAAGAAACTCCTAGGAACAGTGTGGCAAAATTCCAGAATTCCCAGGTCAAGGAGAAAATATTGCAAGCAGCTAGAAAGAAACAATTCCAGTATTGTGGAAATACAATTAGGATAACACAAGATCTAGCAGCTTCTACATTAAGGGATCTAAGGGTGTGGAATAGGATATTACAGGAGTCAAAAGAACTGGGACTAAAGCCAGGAATCACCTGCACAGCAAAACTGAGTATAGTACTTCAGGGGAAAAACTGGTCTTTCAATCAAATAGAGGACTTTCAAGCATTCTTGATGAAAAGACCAGAGCTGAAAAAAAATTTGACTTTCTAACACAAGAATGAGAAGAAGCATGAAAAAGTAAGCAGCAAGCAGAAGTCATAAGGGACTTACCAAAGTTGAACTGTTTACAATCCTACATGGACAGACAATATTTGTAACTCTTGTAACTTTTCAGTATCTGGGCAGTTGGTGGGATTACACACACACATACACACATGCACGCACACACAGAGACAGAGAGCACAGAGTGAATTGAATAGGATGGGATCATATCTTAAAAAAATGAAGTTAAGGGGTGAGAGAGAAATGTAGTGGGAGGAGAGAGAGTGAAATGGAATGCTGTCAATTATCTCTCATAGACGAGGAAAGCAGGAGAATTTTTTGTGAAGGGAAAAAGAGGAGAGCTGAATAAAAAACATGAAGTCTACTCTCATCACATTCGAGTAAAGGAAGGAATAAAATGCACACTCAATTTGGTATGAAAACCTATCTGACAATAAAGGAAAGTGGGGGAGAAGGAGATGAGCAGGGTGGGGGGATGATGGAAGGGAGGGCAATGGGTAGAAGGAGCAATTTGAAGTCAACACTCGGGGAGGGACAGGATCAAAAGAGAGAATAGAAACAATGGGGGGCAGGATAGGATGGAGGAAATTATAGTTAGTCTTACACAACACAACTTTTATCGAAGTCATTTGCAAAACTACATAGATATGGCCTATATTGAATTGCCTGCTTTCTCAACGGGAATGGGTGGGGAGGGAGGGATGGGGAGAGGTCGGAACTCAAAGTTTTAGGAACAATTGTCGAGTATTGTTCTTGGTACTAGGAAATAAGAAATACAGGTAATGGGGAATAGAAAGTTATCTGGCTCTACAGGACAAAAGAGAAGATGGAGACAAGGGAAAGGAGGGATGATAGAAGAGAGGGCAGATTGGTGATAGAGGAAATTGGAATGCTCAGCGTATTGGGGTGGGGGGAGGGGACAAATGGGGAGAAAATTTGGAACCCCAAATTTTATGAAAATGAATGTAAAAAGGTAAATAAATAAAGAAATAAATAAAAAGGAAAAAAAATATTAGGAGTTGGGAGATGAATGTTTATCATTCAAGGAATATAAAGGAAGCAAATAATACTTGATTATATAGTATGTGAGGGAAATGGGGAAGGGTAAAAGGTATAAGCCTGGTACTATGGCAGTAAAGGACAGGTCATGAATGGCTTTGGACACTAGAGGTTTTATATTTGACACTAGACAAGATAAGTGGGAAATTAAGTTTGAAAATGGGCGAGGGTGTGGAAAGGGAAGGTAATTGCGGTAGGGAAGTCAATCCACAGACTAGTCTAACATTCAAAGAATGAAGTGATGGGTGCTTGCACCAATGTGGGTGAAATGTCAGAAGAGGGAGTGAGACATATGAGAGAAGAAAAAAAGAAGAATGAAAAATCTACAGGTCTAGGCAACAGTTTGTATAAAGTGGGAGTGACAGTGAGAAACCAAGGATGACACCTTGGTTGTGAGCCTGTAGGACTGGAAAAATGGTCATGACCTTAAAAATAATAGAGTAGCTGAAAGTGTGGAGGATTGGGATGGGGAAAGCTGAAGGATTCAATTTTGGATGTATTTATTTTGATTGTTTTAAAATATCTAGTTTCAGATGTCCTATAATCATTTGAAGATGTGACTCTGAAAGTCAGCACAGCCATTAGGACTGAATTTGAGAATCATTAATATACGGATGAAAGCTGAATATCTGGGGCTTAATGAGATCACCAATGAAATAAAATAGAGAAAAGGTCCCAGGACAAAACACTGGGTTACATGTAGTAAACATTTATATAGAGAAAATAAAGGTCAAGTGTTCTAATGTACAATCCTTCCTAATGTAAAGAATGCAGTCAAACTGAATGCAAATGTTTTATTTTATATATTAGGTCCATAATCAGTCACTAACTTCTTTTTTCCCCTTTATCGCAATCCAATGCTCTTTTCTATCAGCCTAATTTCTAACTATTCATAAAAGTCATATATTAGCAGAACTCCTTGAAAAGAAAAGGTTCAACTAATTCTCAACTAAGTTTTGAATCTCCCTAGGTAATTGCCACAGTACTCTGAATATAATAAACTAAATATTTCATTTTTTTTTCTTGAAGTAATGAAGACTTCCTTATTGAGAAACTTATTGAATGGAATTTTCAACATACAAACATGAAATCAAATAGTATTTCAAACATTGAAATATTTGGTTTATGTAACATAGAAACTGTTTTCTATAACATAGCTATGTATGTATACATATATATTTTATATTCAAGTGTTTATCTTTGTGTTTATATATTTTATTCACATGTCTTTGTGTAAATGTTTATACATGTGTGTATACATACACATATATACACATGCTTACATGTATGTGTCAATTGTTATAGTAAATAATTGTGGATAAGTCCTCATTAATGTTACATTATCCAATAGTGCTGTTAATGCAGTTGTAGACTGAGATTAAAATTATACTTTGAGGTTATTCTAGAAGGGTTTCAATTAAGGGAATATGTTCCAAATATTACTCTTATGCTAAATGTAGGAAATGTTTAAGAAAACTAGCTCTTTGGATCTTTTTCCAAAAATGGTAAAATAAATAAGAACATACTTTTTCTATTTTTATGTTAAATAAACTGCATTGGTTATGATAAAAAATAATCAGAAAAAAGGTATAACTCTTTAAAAATCAGAATAAATTCTAAATAGTCATCTACTTTTAGAAAGAATTTAATTATGACATGAGTCAATTTTGGAGGTCATTTGAGAGGTGAACATTGTAAATACTTTTTTAAAAATTGAAATTATATGGTAGAGCAGAAGAAACAACATGTGTATGTATTGTATTTTTCTTAAAATCAGTTAAGCTAGAGAAAAATCAAATTTTAATTTCTTAAAAAACGTCTGAGCCTTTTGAACACATTGTTCATGCAGGAAGAGGAAAGGATTATGTTAACGTTGGAAAGACTTAGTTGGAAAAAGAGTTGCCAAATACAGAATCATTATTGAAAATATTTAGACCCTCTGTCATTTGAGTCGTAACTAAACAAATTGTGGCATATGAATGTAATAGAAAACTGCAATGTTATAAGAAATGATAAACTTGGAGAATCCAGAGAAACACAGTAAGACATCTTTGAAACGTTAGAGATACAGCATATGTAGAACCACGAAAACGATATCTACGATGACTACAACAGTGCAAACGGAATATCAACAACAAAAATGAAATTAATTATTACATTATAACCCAATTTGACCCTGACATAGAAAGTAGAATATGATCCTCCATCCCTTCTTTGCAAAGTTGTGAGACAATACATGAAGTGAATTTCACAACGTACTGTCTGACAATTAATATGGCACATAATTTTGCTTTTGTTTTTCCCTGACCTGTTCTCCTCCCTCTTTTTTTTTTAAATTCTTCATTTAAAAGGATTATTTACTTCAAACGGAAAATGAAAGATAAATTCAGAAAGTAAAGATATACACACACACACACATACACACACACACACACACACACACACACACACACACACACACACAGCACCCTTTCTGGTGAGAACAGGCCATGTTGAGTGGTCCTGTGCCAGTGTTTCCTATCTTAACCAGCCAAATGTTTAGTTCTTGAGAGAGACATTGAGAGGGTCCTTCTATTGCTTCTTCTGATCACCATGTGATCCCCCGTGTGAGTTTTCCATAAAATAGTCTTTTTGGTAAGTGTACAATTTGCATTCAAGCAACATGATCAGTTCATCAGAGTTGCACTTTCTGAAGCATAGATTAAATGATTGGCATCTCAGCTCAAGCAAGGACTTCAGTGTCTGATACCTTATCCTGCCAGGTAATCCTCAAAAACCTTCCTAAGACAGTTCAAATGGAAATTATTCAGTTTCCTGGTTTGGCACTGGTAGACTGTCCATGTTTTACTTGCATGCAACAATGAAGTTAGCACAACAGTTCTGTAAACTTTCAGTTTAGTAGTCAGTCTAATACCTCTTCTATCCCAAACTTTTCTTCAGAGCCTCCCAACACTGAGCTAGCTGTGGCAATGAATGCATCCACTTCAACACTATGATCAAAGAAATCATGGTAGCTAAATGAGTTAGTTAGCTTAGTAGATAGACCTCTAGACCTGGACTCAGGAAAAGTATATTCAAATCTAGTATCAGTCATTTATTAGTTATGTGATACTGGTTAAGTTATTTAGTTTCTGTTGGCCTCAGTTTCCTCATCTGTAAAACAGGGACAATGGTAGGACTCAGAGGTAGCATTGTACAAACCTTAAAGTGCTATAAATAATTATAAATCTAATATTAATTGTTGTTATTACAAAGAACTCAAAGAAAATTGAGACAACATATGGATTGATGTGGATATAAAGAACCAAGAAATATTGTCCACAATAACTGCAACAACATTATTACATTTATGAAATTTGCTCTAGAAAGGAGTTGAATAAATGGTTCTCTTTATCTTCTTTGCAAAGGCAGGTCAATATAAGTAATATCCTATATGCAGTCAGATGCATTTGATCCTTTGAATACTTTTGCTGTTTATTTTTTTCCTCTTTCTTTGTATACTTCACCAGAAAGAATACATTGCTAGATAGAGAAGGGAGAAGGATATATTCAAAAACAAAGTTGGTTCAAAGATATAGCATTAAGAATTTTTAAAAATGAGATTTTACTGAAAGTGATTGGTCTCCCTGCTAAGAAAATTAAACTCTGGTCATAAATAGAAGAATGATACTCAACAGAGAAGATAGGAAGGAATGACTTTACTATTTTAGGATTGACTAGGATACCTTGAAAATAAAATAAGTCCTAGAATTTTCCAGGACTAGCAGAAGGAAGTATCAGATAAGATTGATTGAAGGGATTAGGTGAAACACTTCATTACAGACTGCAGAGAACTGACAGAAATATAAGGCTTTTCAATAGAAAAACAACAAATAAAAGTAAAAATGCTTACAGTTTTCTAAGCATCCAAACTTCTTAAAGTCCCCTAATGTCAATGCTGAAGGATGGCATGAGTAATCACAATACCTAGGGTTCCAGACTCTGAAAGAAATGAGACAGGCTTATAATGAAAAAAGAAAGCTCCAATGACAGCAGAGGTAAAGACAAAAACAGTTAAATATTGTGTTTGCATTTAAGTTTACTTAATTAAGTGGGACAAGATAGGAGATACTGTTTCTCTCAAAAGAGCTTTAAGCAAAATTAAAAATCAGTTGGAAAGTTTCTATGGGTAGTTATGTGATTCAGTGGATAAAGCACTGGGCATGGAACAGGAAGACTCATCTTTATGGGTTCAAATATAGCCTTAGAAAATTGTGCAAACCTGGACAAGTCACTTAACCCTACTGGCCTCACTTCTTCACCTGTAAAATGAGCTGCAAAAGGAAATGTCAAACAACTCTACTTTCTTGACCAAGAAAACTCCAAAATGGGGTCATGAGGAGTTAGACATGACTGAAACAGCTCAACAATGTAAGTGGCCCAGTGAATAGAAAGTTGTGCCTAGACTCAGGAAGATTCATCTTCACGAGTTTAAATCTAGCCTCAGATACTTACTAGATATGCATTCCTGGACAAGTCTCTTAACCCTATTTGCTTCAGTTTTCTCATTTGTAAAATGAACTAGGAGAAGGCAATGGTTAATCACTCCAGTATCTTTGCAAAGAAAACTGCAGAGTTGGACCCAACTGAAAATGAGTGAAAAAAAAGTTTATACATTTTTATGATAGAGAGGATGATAACATAGTATCTTATGCTTTGAAAGATGGAAGTGATTTCAGTGACTGTCTAATCAAAAAAATATATGAAATGTTTATATATTAAGGGATATCCAAATTTTCATTCCTTGTGATCCTTATTGCCCTTACTAAACGGTCAGCAATTCTTTTTTTAATATCTTTGTTTTCTATATTTTTTCTGAGTCAAATCCAATTAATGGAAATATCACTGAGATATGAAAGTATCATCTGAATCCAGTGACCAGATATTCATCAGGATGACTGGAAATGACCTAGGATGAGGCAGTTGGGCTTAAATGGCTTGTCCAAGGTCACACAGTTAGTGAGTGTCAAATGTCTGATGTGAGATTTGAACTCATCTTCTTGTAATTCCTGCACTGATGCTCTATTCACTGTACCACCTAGCTGCCTCTATCCATGTAAATACAGATTTTTTTAAAGAATTATCTAATTTAGAAGTAGAAGAAGGTATAAAAATCATAGGATTTTAAGTGCAATCTGAAATGGGGTCAGAGATCACACAGTCAAACTCTCCATTTCTCAGTTGAGGAAACTGAGGTCTTGGGAGAATAAATAATTCATACAAGGTGATAAGGTAATAAGGTTTAGACTCAGATTCTCTGACACCAGAGACATTGTATTTTTCATTATATCAAGACACTTTCTAAAATCAATTATATTAATTGAGGTTCCAAGTCACAATTTTTGTATAGTCATCAGAAATCTAACTTATTATCCATTGTACCACAGAACTACATAGAATGTATTTACATAATCACATAGTTCATGAATACTTCCAGCCCCACGATTATTCTAGAAAATAAAGTCCACATACATAAATAGAAAGGTAGATAAATTGTTTGGTTGTTGTCCTTTGTTTCTGGAGACCAAAATGACATCACCTTGATGAAGTGAAATGTCAGTGTATCTGATTGTGGCCAATTAGACAAATATGAGCTAGGAATACTCTACCACAGATTGGCCACAGACAGTCTATGCGAATATTTGGAGTGCTTCCTCCAAATCTGTGCATCCTAAGTTTCCTTTGTGCTGTCTCAATTCTGCTTTGCTCATAGAGAACAGCACCTTTTCTGATGTGGACACACCGTTCTGAGCAATCTTTTGCTGGTGTCTCCCATGTCACACAGTCAGATCCAAAGTTCTTGAGAGACGCCTAAGAGGGTCTCAAGTGAAACTTGAGGGAGTTCAATGCTTCAAGTGTTGAGTCATTTCAGGGACTTTTGGCTTCCAGTTTCAAGAAGGAATATGGAGAAGGCTAATCTCACTTCAGGTAGCTGAATTAAAACACTCAAAGAAGAAAAACATGATTGGAGCTGACAGGCTCCATTATGTCTCGATCCCAAGTTTGCTACTCTAGAAACTTCGGGGAATTTTCTTTTAGGTAAGGTCTAGAGTTTTCTCTCTCTTGATCAAGCTGAATTGTTTGATCTCAATGGGAGAACATCTTTCATTATTAGCTAGTAAAAATTCTCATACGTATACCTTCCCTTGTTTGTGCTTTGCTATGATTTGGATAAATGGATTTCTTTGTGATTTGTTATTGAGCATGGCTTATTCAGAAAGGAGCAGGACTTCTGGTGTGAGGAACGTGTGTGGTGTCTGTGTGTATGTGTGTATTTACATACGTATGTATATTACTTAGAAGTTCTGATTTTGCCTATAATATTCCCTGGAATTTTGTTTTGTTTTCTTGGGGAAGGTGGATTCCTTTCAAGAGGTGATCAGTGGTATCTTTCTATATCACTTTATTTCTGAGAAATAATTACCCTTTCTTTCTGGATCAGCAGTTTTTTTTTTACAGTGCTCTTATATTGTAGTCATGGCTTTCAAGAAATCCAATTATTTCTTTCCGTTTCTTTTTTTCACCTTAATCACAGTAACTTATTTTTCCTATGAAATATTTGATATTTTCTTCTAGGGTTTTGACTATGTTTATAACATTTCTAATTGTCTATATGTGTCATGAAATTCTATTTGTTCCATTCTAATTTTTATGGAGTTTGTTGCTTTGGTAAAGTTTTATATTCCTATTCTAAATTGTTAATTCTTTTCCAGCACATTCTTTCATGAATCTTTTTTTTCATTTTTCTAGAACTGTCATTTCATTTATAAATCTTTTAAACTGTTTTAAGAAATAGTTTATTTCATCTTTTCCAAGAATTATATGTGAATTTATGCCAAGACTGTGTTTGTCTTTGAAGCTTTACTTTTAAAAATTTGGAATCATTCTCTTCTGGGTTTATCTTGATCATCCCTATCACCACAGTAACATTTTTTTCTGGTGTGATTCTTTTTGTTGTTGCCTATTTCTTCTTTCTACTTCCTGATGTTAGACTTTATGTTATGGTCAGGCCCTTTATGCTTATGGGGAAAATATCTTGGCTGATCTTGCTATTGCTTTCTTGGGGTATTAAGTAGTAGGTTATTCGAAGTTCTCAGAAATAGCTTATTCTGGAGATTATTAAGCCTTCAAGCTTCCCAAGTCATCATGTCCAGAGAAAAGGCTGTTTGCCGTTTTCTCTGGTCTTAAGTTCGGTGAATTCCTCCCATTTCTTTGAGTTTGAAAAATAGGTTTGATTGAAGTTTCCCAGACTACTATTCTACTCAGTAATTATTCACCTGTTACAAATCTCTGATTGTTCAGAGGGTTATAACTCCAAGCTTACTTTATATCTTGGATTCCTACCCTTGTTATTATTCTGTAGGCTTCACTCTGGGCTGGAGTTTGGAGTTTAAATTCTTCTCTGTTCCTGGGGTCCAAATCACACTGTTACTGCTTGCTTCTGAAATTTGTCCTTGCTCCGTATGTGGTCTAAGGTCTGAATTTATTCTCTTCACTAAAATATCAGCCCTGGGAGCAGCCCTTCTTCAATTTTAACAAGATCTGTGAAATGCAATTGAGTAGTAATCAAAAGAGTGGTCAGTTGGGACTTGCTCTGCAAACTACAAAAGTTTTAGTCACTCTGTTCTTAGTAGGGAAACTCACCTTACTCTGGCACACAGTCTCTTCATACATACACAGCTCCTTCATGTGCTCTAAAGATCTGTGTGCTGGTTATACCACTCAGACCTCATTTCCAGTGTCACAAACCTCTCTTTGGTTGTCTTTATGTCCTTATGTCCTTATGTCCTTATAACCAAGACTGGAAAGAAAAGATTAACTGATCTTTTTCTTGGATTTCACATTCAAGATGGAGTCTAGTGTTTTTCAAAAAGTTTGGGGGAGTTTCAGTGGAGTGGGAAGAAGCACTACAGTACTTCTTACTAATTTGCCACTTAGACCTTGACTACCAGTGGTTTAATGTTTTCTGCCTATCTTCATAACAGCAAAACATGTATAAATATTAAAACAAGCTCAATAGGACAGAATCCTTAATACTATTCATACCACTGGAGTGAAGTCTTCATTTATTCAAACACTAAAAACATCTCTTCCTAAATAATTTTTTTTTCTGAACAAGTTAATCAGCATTTAAAGTTTGGCCCACAAATTTTCTCCCAATTACATGACAGATTTGTAAATAGGGTATCATTGCACTTAGATTAGCTATTAGATATGATTTCAAAAATACAGTCTTCTTAACTTCAGAAATAAGTCATCTTCAAAAAAATCTAACTTAGTGTTGTTGCATTTATTTTAAAGAGACCTTGAGACTCTTAAACCAAATGCCCAACAAATATTTCCATTGTTTACTTAAGTATCATTAAAACATTCTTTTGGTATCACAAAAAAGAAAAGAAATATTTGTTTTGGAAGCAATTTTTAGATTAATATCATGATCCTTCCATCTACTCTGGTGTCTTATTATGGTGTTACATGAGACAATCTTTCTCTGTCTCTATCTTTCTCTGTTTTTCTTTCTTTCCACATCTGTCTCTGCCTCTCTCAATCTCTGTCCTCCCTACACACCACAATTCATGAATATGGTCTTTGAAGGAATCCATGCGTGTATAAATATTCATGTACATGTGTGTGATGGATGTGTGTTGCTCAAATGGAGTAATGAGAATACCGTTTTTACACAGATAGAACCATGGAGCATTTGAAGTATTAAAGAAATGTAGGATGACACTTTCTGACCATCTGCCCTCAAAGTCAGGTATGTACTTTTTAATTCCTTTACAGTCATCCTTATTTAAAAAAATTATACATCAGTCTTTTGTTTTCCCTTATAAAGTTCCTCAAAATGAGATTGTTGTTTTTGTTTCTCTCTTCAGTTATCCAGTATATGTTGGTGGTGTGCCAATAACATAATGATATCAGATGACCACTTAGCTAATAGTACCTTATGCCTCTTGCCAGAGCAAGAGGATAACTTAGCACATAAATCTCTGGCATCAACCAATACTTTAAATGCACTCTACAGCATTTTTAACTCAATAACAGTTTCTAAGGTTTCTCTGTTCAATGACTTGACAGCTGATTGACATTCTATTTTGTCTTTGCTGTTTTACAAAGGAATGAACATATTCATCACCTTCCAAATGTCAACTATAAGTGGGCCTTCAAAATGCATTTGGCATGCGAGTGATCTTCTGTAATTTTTCTTGCCTTCTCTTCATAATATACACTGTGTTTATTAACATTGTATTTTCATGCTATATAATGGGTAGTTGGAGGGATCATATACCTGTATATAGGCAGAAAGCAGAGGATGAATTAAATAGGAAGGGATGATATCTAGAAAAGTAAAATCAAGAGGTGAGAGGGGAATGTAATGGGAAGAGAAAGGGAGAAAGTTGAATGGGGCAAATGATCTCGTGAAAGAGACAAGAAAGAGCTTTTTGAATAGAGGGCTGAAGAGGGGAGATGAGAGGGAATAAGGGAAGCTTACTCTCAACAACTCTGACTTAAAGAGGGAATAATATACACACTCAATTTGGTAGGAAAATCTATCTTACATGGCAGAAAAATAGGGGAGAAGGGGATCAGTGAAGTGTGGGGGGTGATGATAGAAAGGAGGACAAATGGGAAGAGGGAGCAACGAGATGTAAACACTTTTGGGGAAGGACAAAGTCAAATAAATGGGGGGCAGCATAGGATGGAGGAAAACATAGTCAACCTTTCACAACATGACTACTGTGGAAATCTTTTCAATAAATACACATGTACGGCTTATATTGAATTTTTTCTCTTTTTTTGTATCAATATATTTATTTAATTTTTATATTCATTTACACAAAATTTTGGGTTCCAACTTTTCTCCCCATTTGTCCCCCCACCACAATACACCAAGCATTCTAATTTGCCCTATCACCATCTGCCCTCTCTTCCATCATCTCTCCCTTCACTTGTCCCCATCTTCTCCTTTGTCCTGTAGGGCCAGATAAATTTCTATTCCCCATTACCTGTATTTCTTATTTCCTCGAAGCAAGAAAAATACTCAACAGTTGTTCCTAAAACTTTGAGTTCCAACTTCTCCCCATCCCTCCCTCCCCACCCATTCCTTTGGGAAGGCAGGCAATTCAATAGAGGTCATATCTGTGTACTTTTGCAAATGACTTCGATAAAAACCATGTTGCGTAAGAGTAACTATATTTCCCTCCATCCTATCCTGCCACCCATTGCTTCTATTCTCTTCTTTGATCTTGTCCCTCCCCGAAGGTTGACTTCAAATAGCTCCCTCCTCCTATTACCCTCCCTTCCATCATCTTCCCCCCCACCCTGCTTATCTCCTTCTCCCCCACTTTCATATATTGGAAGATAGGTTTTCACACCAAAATGAACATGCATTTTATTCATTCCTTTAGTCCAATGTAATGAGAGTAAACTTCATGATTTTTGTCCTCAGCTCTCCTCTTTTTCCCTCCACTAAAACATTTCCTGCCTGCCTCTTCCATGAGAGATAATTTTCCCCATTCCAATTCACCCTCTCTCCTCCCGACACATTTTTCTCTCACCTTTTACCTTATTTTATTTAAGCTATGATCCCATACTATTCAATTCACTCTGTGCTCTCTGTCTCTGTATGTGTGAATGTGTGCATGTGTGTGTGTGTATGTGTATGTGTAATCCCACCAAGTATCCAGACATCGAAAAGTATCAAGAGTTACAAATATTGTTTTTCCATGAAGGAATGTAAAGAGTTCAACATTGATAAGTCCCTTATGAATTCTCTTTGCTGTTTACATTTTCATGCTTCTTCTCATTCTTGTGTTTGAAAGTCAAATTTTCTTTTCAGCTCTGGTCTTTCCATCAAGAATGCTTGAATGTCATTTATTTCAATGAAAGACCATTTTTACCCCTGAAGTATTATACTCAGTTTTGCTGGGTAGGTGATTCTTGGTTTTAGTCCTAGATCCTTTGACTTCTGGAATATCCTATTCCATGCCCTGAGATCCCTTAATGTAGAAGCTGCTAGATCTTGTGTTATCCTGATTGCATTTCCACAATACTGGAATTGTTTCTTTCTAGCTGCTTGCAATATATTTTTGCTGCCCTGGGAATTCTGGAATTTGGCCACAATGTACCTAGGAGTTTCTCTTTTTGGATCTCCTTCAGATGGTGTTTTGTGGATTCCTTGAACACTTATTTTGCCCTCTGGTTCTAGAATATCAGGGCAGTTTTCCTTTATAATTTCATGAAAGATGATGTCTAGGCTCTTTTTTTGATCATGACTTTCAGGTAGTCCCATAATTTTTAAATTGTCTCTTCTGGATCTATTTTCCAGGTCAGTTGTTATTCCAATGAGATATTTCACATTATCTTCCAATTTTTCTTTCTTTTGGTTTTGTTTTGTGATTTCTTGTTTTCTCAGAAAGTCATTAGCCTCC
>CM053771.1:432588159-432599773 GCA_028658325.1 Potorous gilbertii
CTAATTTTGAGAGAACTCTTATCTTCAGTGAGCTTTTGAACCGCTTTGTCCATTTGGCTGATTCTGCTTTTGAAGGCATTCTTCTCCTCATTGGCTTTTTGAATCTCTTTTGGCAATTGAGTTAGCCTATTTTTCAAGGTGTTATTTTCTTCAGCATTTTTTGCGTCTCCTTTATCAATGTATTGACCCGTTTTTCATACTTTTCTTGCTTCTCTCTCATTTCTCTTCCCAGTTTTTCCTTCACTTGCCTAACTTGAGTTTCAAAATCCTTTTTGAGTTCTTCCATGGCCTTAGCCCATTGGATGTCTATTTCAGATATTTGGGATATAGAGGCCTTGACTTCTATGTCTTTACATGATGGTAAGCATTGTTTTTTCTCATCAGAAAAGAAGGGAGGGAACATCTCTTCACCAAGAAAGTAACCTTTTATGGTCTTATTTTTTTTTCCCTTTTCTGGGCATTTTCCCAGCCAGTTACTTGATTTCTGAGATTCTTCTCCACCCCTGCCATAGTAGTGCTTGTGGTCTGAGATTCAAATGCTGCTTCCCAGCCTCAGGACTTTCAGCAGCAGGCAGGGCTGCTATTCACTGGGATTAAGTTCAGGTTCTCAGGTGGGGGCAGAGCCACGGTACGGGGCTCAGTTCCTTCAGGGGGTTTATGCAGAGACCTTCAATGATGGACCTCAGCTCCTGCCTGCTCCAGGAGCCGCAGGCTGCCACTGCCTCTGCTGCTGCCTCCTGAGGGGACCTGAGTTATGGAGACACCCCGCTACCCTCTCAGCCAGCCCTGAAGTCTCTCTCACTGACCTGTAGCGCCTGTGGGTGGAGGGACCTTCCTGGTTGCTGGATATTCTGTCCCTGAAGCCTGCTCGGATCTGCTGTTCTTCATGCAGTGCAGCCAAGTCAGGACTGGGCTCTGGTCCGCGTCTAGTGCATGACAGACTTTTCGTTTTGGTTTTTCAGGGCTCTCTGGAACAGAAATCTCCTCCACTCCATTGTTCTGTGGCTTCCACTGCTCCAGAATTTGTTGGGAGTTCCTTTTTACAGGTAATTTATGGGCTGTGGGCTCGGAGCTCCCATATGCGAATCTTTCCACTCCACCATCTTGGCTCCTACCCTATTGAATTTTGTAGTGGGGATAGCAGGGAGGAAGGCAGAGAAGTTGCAACACAAAGTTTTAGGAACAAATGTCAAGAATTGTTTTGCATGCAACTGAGTAATAAGAAATACAAATAATGAGATACAGAAATCTATCTTGTCCTACAAGAAAAGAGAAGATGGGGATAAGGGAAGGGAGGGTTGTAAATAGAAGGGAGGGAAGATTAGGGGAAGTGGTAATCGGAATGTATAATCTGTTGTCGGGGGAAGAAATGGGGAGAAAATTTGGAACTCAAAACCTTGTGGAAATGAATGTTGAAAATTAAATTTAATTGATTAATTAAAATTTCAAAAAATAAAAAAGTAGAATCTCCAGTTGTACATTCTTATGACTAAATCATGCAGAATAATTGATCAGACTGATGAAATCATCTGCCAGGTGATCTTTGGTGAAAACTACATAAATTCCTATTGCTTACTGAAGTCTTATTTTAAGTCATGACTTCTCTCCATGGATATGAACTGCATTAAAAATGCCCTAAAAAATCTCTAGAAGAAGAAAGTGATGTGTTCTTACTTCCCTGTACTGATAATACATTTTTGCTGATTGTTAAGTATATTTTTGCTTCTTTTTACTTTTTATTTAGTTAAATTTATTTATTTAGCTTTTTACAATCATTTTCTCAAAATTTTGGGTTCCAAATTTTCTCCCCATTTGTCCCCTCCCCCCACCCCAATACACCGAGCATTCTAATTTCCCTTATCACCAATCTGTCCTCTCTTCTATCATCCTTCCCTTCCCTTGTCCTCATCTTCTCTTTTGTCCTGTAGTGCCAGACAACTTTCTATTCCTAATTACTTGAATTTCTTATTTCTTAGTAACAAGAAAAATACTCAACAGTTGTTCCTAAAACTTTGAGTTCCAAATTCTCTCCATTCCTCTCTCCCCACCCATTCGCTATGGGAAGGCAGGCAATTCAATATAGTCAATATCTGTGAAGGTTTGCAAATTACTTTGATGATAGCTGTGTTTTGTAAGACTAACTATATTTCCCTCCATCCTATCTTACCCCATTGCTTCTGTTCTCTCTTTGGATCTTGTACCTCCCCAGGACTGTTGATTTCAAATTTCTCCCTCCTCCCATTGCTCTCCCTTCCATCATTCCCCCAAGTCTGTTTATCCCCTTCTCCCCCACTTTCATGTATTGTAAGATAGGTTTTCATACCAAAATGAACATGCATTTTATTCCTCCTTTTAGTCGAATGTGATGAGAGTAAACTTCATGGTTTTTTCTCAGCTCCCTTCCTTTTCCTTCCACTAAAAATTCTCCTACCTGTCTCATCTATGAGAGCTATTTTGCCCCATTCCATTTTTCCCTCTCTCCTCCCAATACATTTCTCTCTCACCCCTTAACTTCATTTTTTTAAGATATGATCCCATCCTATTCAATTCACTCTGTGCTCTCTGTCTCTGTGTGTGCATGCACATGCATATGTGTGTGTGTGTGTGTATGTGTAATCCCACCCATTACTCAGGTACTGAAAAGTTTCAAGAATTAAAATATTGTCTTTCCATGTAGGAATGTAAATAATTCAACTTTAGTAAGTTCCTTATGACTTCTCTTTGCTGTTTACCTTTTCATGCTTCTTTTCATTCTTGTGTTTGAAAGTCAAATTTTCTTTTCATCTCTGGTCTTTTCATCAAGAATGCTTGAAAGTCCTCAATTTCATTGAATAACCAATTTTTCCCCTGAAGTATTATACTCACTTTTGCTGCGTAGGTGATTCTTGGTTTTAATCTTAGTTCCTTTGACTTCTGGAATATCCTATTCCATGCCCTTAGATCCCTTAATATAGAAGCATGCAAATCTTATGTTATCCTGAATGCATTTCCACAATACTGGAATTGTTTCTTTCTAGCTGCTTGCAATATTTTCTCCTTGACCTGGGAACTCTGAAATTTGGCTACAATGTTCCTAAGAGTTTCTCTTTTGGAATCTCTTTCAGGCAGGGATTTGTGGATTCCTTGAATACTTATTTTACCCTCTGGTCCTAGAATATCAGGGCAGTTTTCCTTGATCATTTCATGAAGGATGATGTTTAGGCTCCTTTATTGATCATGGCTTTCAGGTAGTCCCATAATTTTTAAATTGTCTCTCCTGGATCTGTTTTCCAGGTCAGTTGTTTTTCCAATGAGATATTTCACATTATCTTCCACTTTTTTTTTCTTTTGGTTTTGTTTTGTGATTTCTTGGTTTCTCAGAAAGTCATTAGCCTATATCTGTTCCATTCTAATTTTGAGAGAACTATTTTCTTCAGTGAGCTTTTGAACCTCCTTTTCCATTTAACTAATTCTGCTTTTGAAATCATTCTTCTCCTCATTGGCTTTTTGAATCTCTTTTGCCAATTGAGTTAGCCTATTTTTCAAGGTGTTATTTTCTTCAGCATTCTTTTATGTCTACTTTAACAAGGTGTTGACCCATTTTTCATACTTTTATTGTATGTCTCTCATTTCTCTTCCCATTTTTTTGTCCACCTCTCTCACTTGATTTTCAAAATCCTTTTTGAGCTCTTCCATGGCCTGAGCCCATTGAATATTTATTTTGGATTTTTGGGATACAGAAGTCTTGTCTTCTATTTCTTTCCCTGATGATAAGCACTGTTCCTCTTCTGACAGGAAGGGAGGAGAAATAACCTTTTATGGTCTTATTTTTTATTCCCTTTTCTGGACATTTTCCCACCCTGTTACTTGAATTCTGAGATTCCTCTCCACCATTGCCTTGCCTCCAGATCTGCCCAGGTAGTGCTTGGGGCTGAGATTCAAGTGCCACTCCCCAACCTCAGGGCTTTTGGTGGAGGTGGGGCTGCTATTCAGTGTGAGATTAATTTCAGGTTCTCAGGTGATGGCAGTGCTGCCACAGGAGGCTCAGTTCCCTCAGGGGGTTTATGTGGAGACCTTCAATAATGGATCCAAGCTCCTGCCTGCTTTGGGAGTCCCTGTCTGCTGCTGCCTCTGCTGTTGCCTCCATAGGGGGCTTGAATTATGGAGATGCCACTCTCCCCTCTTCAACAGCCAAAAGACTCTCTCACTGACCTTTGGCATATCTGGGTGGAGGGTCCTGCGCTGGTGCTGGAGATTCCGTCCCTGGAGTCTGTTCAGATCTGCTTCTCTCAGTGCCTCTGCCACATGGCCAAGGCAGGACTGGGCTCTACTCCTGGTCTGGTGCGCAATGGACCTTTGGTGATGGTTTTTCAGGGCTCTCTGGAACAGAAATCTCCTCCACTCCATTGTTCTGTGGCTTCTGTTGCTCCAGAATTTGTTGGGAGTTCTTCTTTACAGGGATTTTATGTGTTGTGGGTTAGGAAGATAGCATCTATTTTTGCTTCTTAATGGGAAGGTCTTTCGCATCTCTTAATAGGCCCATGTTCCCTGCTTAAGTCCCATGGAAGCCTGATTCATGTAAGTCTGTGGTGTGAGGAACTTGATGAACAGGTAGGATAAGAAGGTGTACAGCAGGAAGGATAGAGCAGAGCTGAGAGGAAATTACTCACTGCAGTCACAAGTGAAGGGGAGAGAGAAAGCAGGCAGCTGCCTAGTGTGAGTGGGAGAATTTGTTTGTGATTTTGTTTAAGGGAGTCTATTTGTGATTTGTTTAAGGGAGTTGCTTTGTAGGAAGCCTAATAGAGGGAATGCTTGGGAATGGTAGTTCCTTCTGCATTGTTAATATGTATAGATTTCTTTGTTGATATGATGGATTTGGCTCTCTGGTGTTGGGATTGTGTTTTCTGGTGTCTGCATAAATGTTTTGGTTCTATCTTCCTTGTTGAGAGTCTGTTGTATTCTGAAATATTCTGGCATATTTATAGCTGCCTTAGATACTGTGAATATCGAGTTGGTACTACACTCCCTAAGGGAAGATGGAATGGAGGCCTTCTGACTGAAAAGTCCCATCACCACTACCACACCCAGGAGCAACTGGAACCAGTCCTTTTGGAACATCTATCCATGGAGCTGACATAGATTAATTCTACATATTACAATTCAGTATCAAAATGTCATTGTAATCTACTTCAGCACATGTTCAGCATCTAAAAATGTTTGTGGGATTTTATCAGAACAAGTCCATCAGGTATTACCAAAACTACAGCTTGTGATTTTGCAGACCACAGGCACACAGGCACACAATGAAAGAAATCATCTATTATCTAGGCAATATAAGATGGTGAACCTGCTTTATTATCAGTGGGAAAATAATATTGTATATTATGGTGTGGATGTTCTGGGAGAGCTACTGGGAATTCAAATCTTGTCTGAATTTTTCAACCTCAGTTTATTATATGCTAAGAATGAACCTGGTTATTGCAAGTTTTTAAAACACTGCATAGGCTTGTCCTCTCTCCCAAGATCAGACTATGGATATTTTAAGACAAAATCAAATGAAGCAAAGTGAGGAGGGAAGTTCTAACTCTAGGAGTAGAACTGAAGAACTCAGTACTCCTGCTTTGTCTACATCACAGGGCAAATGCAAAAATGCAAGTGTATGAATATTTGATTGAAAATTTAACCCTAGAAATCACTTAATTTTGACCTTATGTTTGAGTAATGAGATGGAATTGGTCTGCCTTTGAGCTTCTCAGTAAACTTGAAAAACAACTAAATAACTAGAAGTAATAGTTCAAAGGACTTGCAGACAAATCAGGATATAGATACTGCTATTGAATTAGATACTGTGGATGGTCTTGAATGAGTCAGGATCCAAACAGACCAATGTTGTAGTAAAAATTGAAGCTACTGATACTGAACAAGCAAGTAAATGAAGAAAGTTATGTTAAAATGTTGGTTGAAGTTACAGTATTTGATATCCTTGAGTACTCTCAGTGCTTAAGTGATGGCACATATATAAAAGTCACTTTTGAGAATGAATGGCAGTGCATCAGATGTAAGAAAGTTAACTCTCCAAGCAAAAGATGTTGTTTCTGATGTTCAACATGAGAAAATCTTGGTATACAAATTGTGCTAAGTTGCCCTATTTCCTTCCTGTGTCTAATATTACTGCCATGACAGCAAAGAAAATTGACCAAGAATTGATGTGCCTAATTTCTGAAGAACCATATTTTGTCCACTTGTCTAACCCGAAGACATTTTAAGCATAAGGGGACAACCTATATGAATAGAAAACAAATGCAACAGCTATGGAGGATTATTGAAAAAAACAAAAAACGAAAACAAACAGGTCATTGTATGGGAACATTATTCACAGAAGGACTACTCATTTTGAGGTTTGCCTTCACTGTACCCAAAAGGATTAAAGAAGATCTAACCTTAACCCTGTTTGCAAGGTATCTATTCAGATGGTCACCAAAAACTTTGGGCGTAGTCTTTTAACTCAATGAGTTATAAAGACCTGAATATCAGCCATTTCAGGGTTCCATACTTCAGTGATGATCCTTTTCACTTTGAGTATGGCCTTAGATTGTCTCTTTTGTTTGTGTACTATTCCTGGTAAACTCATGAGAATTTTTGAGGTCTTGAGGGTTAGATAGCTTTTCCTGATGTTTCTTTTTTGAAAACTAATCAAATGGGATAACAATTTGTCAAAAATTAATAACCTGAATGAAAAGTAGACAGAATAGCTACTCTCTTTTCCTTCATAAGCTGAGATTCAGAGGCATTTGAGAGGAAGAAGGGGCCTAAGTAAGCATGACATAGAGAGGAAGAGCTAAATGATGCAGTGAATCGCACACTCCAGCCTAGAGAATATATTTTACCTAAATTTGAGAAATTTTGAATGTGAATATATGTGTGCACATATGAACATATATAAACATATACAAACACATATAAGCACATATAGGTGTATATATGCTGGTGTGTATATTATATATGTATGTGTTATGTGTGTTTATATGCATGTGTGCATATCTATTAGATGGAATAGTGGATAGAGTGCTGAGACTGTAGTCAAAAAGACTCATCTTCTGAGTTCAATTATAACTTCCAACACTTACTTGCTGTGTAACCCTGAGCAAGTGATGTAACCCTATTTGCCTCAATTTCCACACCTGTAAAACGAACTGGAGAAGGAAATGGGATATTAAAGCATGGTTTTCCACTTAATTGATTCTTTTTTATTTTTTCTTTTCATATGTTTCTTCTTTCACAAAAATGACTAATATTGAAATACATTTTACATGACAGCACATGTATAACCTCTATCAAATTGCCTACCATTTTCGGAAGAGTGGAGGAGTGGGAGAGAAAGAGAAAATTCTGAAACTGAAAAATCTTGGAAAAATGAATTTTGATAATTGTCAACATTGGGAAATATAAAATGCTTTAAAAACAGCTTAAAATAAAGTAAAACAAAATGAAGTTAGACTGAATCCTCTACAATGACCTTTCAAGCAATGATACCTATGAAATCAGTTCCCAACTTTTCACTTATAAACTGTGTGTCATGAGAGTTAGGAGTCTCCCATATCCAAGCGATTTATACTTCTTTACCTTTCAGCTCTATTTTGAACAAGAGATATTAGATATCGGGATGAAAATGGACAAACTGAATCAAGAAGGCAGTTTTTCTGTTGCCAACAAAGCAATAATACCTGACTTAAAGCTCAAAATGACAAAGATATGATTTTGCCTCCATCCCTTAAATGTTTGAAGTGGCAGTTAAAGAAACCTTAGAAAAACAGGATATGTTTTTCATATTTTAATAAATGCTTATTAACTTGACTTAATTTGTACTACATGGCCAGACTGGGTGCTGTAAGAAAATATTGGAGTTTCAAGTAGGCAGAAAGGGAAAATAAATAAATTTTTAATAGGCTACAATATCAAACAGAATCTGATAGAATTCTTTCTATGGCAGGTTTATTGGCACATTCCTGTAAATCTGCATTTTGGTGAGGCTAATGCTAGTAGATCACTTGAGTTCAGAAGCTCTGAAGTAGAGTAGGCTAAAGCTATTAGGTAGCCACACCAGTCGGGCACAAATAATGTGAGCCTCCAGGTGGTGATGACACTGGAGGAGAGGGTGGACATCAAAATGCCTAAGAGCGAATTGACTTACGCCAAAAACAGAAGGTTAGCAGTGGAATATAGTTAAAGATTGCTTACTGTACTTTCAGCCTAGAGAAGAAAAGGAGATCCACTTTTTCATGTATGTGAACAAACAACAACAACTAAATTAATAAACAAATAAGCAAAGTAAAATAAAATTAAAATTCTAAAAAGATTGAATTCATTAGATTTAAGTATAAGGGCTTTTACTTTGGTTAAAAAGTATACCAAAATATAAATAGAAATAAATAAAATATAAAAAAATAAACACGAGGTGAAGGACACTGAGTAGACAGTAATTGTTCAAGGGGAAAAACTTTAGTGAATTATGAATTTCAAACAAATAAGCAGGGACAAGAAAAAAAGACAATGTGCTTTTGGACTACTTTGGGAGAGGCAGAGTTTCTAGCACAAGGAATGTGATGATTCAAATACACTCTGCTCTTGTCAGATCTCATTTGCCAAACTGCTTAGTTCTGCACACCACAGTTTCAGTATATTGAAAAACTGTAGAATCCAGAGAAAAAGAATCATTATGGTGAAAGAACTTTAGTTTGTGACATGAAGAAGCCTTGAGAAAAGATTCAGAAGAATCTTAGTAGTTTTATTCAAGTAGTTGAAGCGCTATCATTGGGAGAAGGGACTGAGCATTTGGTTTTGCTCTAGAATGCATATAATGGGAGTTGCAAAGAGGCATATTTAGGTTTAATGTCATGCAAAACTTCTTAATTAATTGAGCTGTACAAAAGTATAATCATCTGCCGCATGAGGTAGTGAACTTAGAAATCTTAGAAGTCTTCAGAGGATGAAAATCACTTGTCATATATGAATGAGTTAAGGATTACATTGGTGCATGTTTGTTGTTCATTTCTCTCATCAATTTCCAAATTCTTCCATCCTGCCATTGTTTGTTGTAGATGATAGACTAATCTCAGATTTAGGAAGAACTGAATTCAAATCCTATCTCCAAAATACATCACCTGTTTGATCCTGGGCAAGTCATTTAAACTCTTGTATCTCCCAGCAACACTTTGGAGTTATATGTGGCTTCCAAATATATGTCAAGAGTATTGTGTGTCTTATTTCCTGGGAAACTGCCTAACCTGTAGCATTTCTCTGCATTTCTAGGATCTATTTGTCAATGAATGCATAACTTGTCATCATGGCCAACAAGATTTATAAACAATTTATTTTTTGTATATTGCACAGCAAATCAAAATTCATAGAGATCTGGCTACATATTCAGAAAATACGGTTTCAAATCCTACTGCTGGCACATACTGGCTATGTGTCCCTTGGGGCAGTGTTCTAGGTAGCTCTCTATAAATGTAAACTGCAGAGAAGGTATTGCTTTCCATTGGTGGAAGGAGTTGATCCTTTTTGAGCTCCTTTAATAATCAAATCATAGGTTCCTGCTTCAGTGTAATTACTCCATGTACATCACTGAGAATAAAATTATGTATGACATCATCACTGTCATCAAGTAACTTCCAATCTAGGCAGTGCGGGGGAAAGTGTGAGACAATAAATATATGGACAATTTAGGTGCTAGGAAACAGAATATTATTATAATTAATTCTGAAAAAATTCATGGACTTCTGTAATCAAAGATGTTTAATTTCTTCTACTCTGACAAAAAGAGTCTAGTAAAGAAGATTCTAAGAAAAGCTTCTAACAATTCAGTACAAGTTTCCAAAGTTATATGTTGCTTTTAGATAAAATAAGGAAAACATTACTCACTGGGAATTTTTGGACAGAAGTAGTATTTGTAACATTTCTTAGAAGACACATTGGGGGAAAGGTTGTTATTTTTCAAGAGATTTGATTGCTTACTTCACTGAAGAAAGTAATGTAAAATACATTTTAATAATAATGTCTGTTCACAAACCCTAGGGGTGTGTAGAGACTTAATACCTCTGGTTTTAGACATCAAAGTTTCTTTCTTCTCCTATGAAATACTTTTAACTAGTTTTAGATGACAATTTCTTAAATCATAAAACATTTTTAAACTTTAAATCTTAATTTTAGAAAATACATTACTGTAAGCTACAAACCGACACATCTAATCTCACTGACATCCATCATATAACTAAGTGCTTCCTTGTGAGAGGTTTATAGGAGTTACAATTTGTTTACCACAAGAAGTCACCTTCACTTTGACATCTTCTTCGTCATTTTCAAATATTCTTATAAAGTTATATTCATTCTTCTGTTATAATCATTATGTCACATTCCGTAATTGACTATTTGTTTTTCTTAAAATTTCTTATACTTATTTTTCTTTTTATGGATTCAAATTCAGTTTTTTTTTTCTTTCAGTGAATCTTTTCAATATGATTGTCATGCTCTTAATCAAAAATTTTTCTTACTCAGACCAAAGGAAGAGAGGGCACATTATACTCTGTCATGGTAATAAGAACAGATTTTGTTGGATACAAGTTCTCTTCTGGAAAAGGAATAAAATTGAAAGAAAGGAACAATAGCAGAGAGTTATGCCTAAAAGAAAAACAAAATAAGTTTTCGTAGGAGAGCAAGGCCTCCTTCTTCCTCATTGTAGTATCAGGTTTTTTGTTTTTTTTCTCTTCAGGGGTGAAAGCTGAAGTGAAAGTTCAGGAAAATAGAAAAAAAATAAATAAAGCAGAAGGCCACCAACCATACCTTAATGTTACCAGACTTTGCCACCAAACAGTTCCTGAGATTGCCACTACCTTATAGAAAGAAAGGGTTACAGGGATTTTGAAAAAGTTATCTAGTGCACTCTTCCTGCTGCCCAAGAGGAAGAGAAACAAGCAATGACTGATTTATCATAACTTAAAAGGTCATCAGGACCTTTTCAATTTCTACAATTTCACATAACAACATTTTAAACCTTATTAATACTCATTTTTAAGAAACTCTTATAATATTTTTATTTATAAGTAACCAAATACTTCTTCAGTATTTAGTACATCCAGAATAAAATAACTACCAATGAGATGCTGCTACTACTACTATGTAGTACTGTTTAATATTATGCCATAAAATATTGTACAATGTGATTATATAACATACTGTGTGTATACATATGCATATTATATATATATATATATATATATATATATATATATATGTATATATATATACACACTATACACACACAGGCATTCAAATTCTCTAGATGCATCTCTGCTTTTGCTATCATAGCCCCTCTGCTTTTGCCAAACCAATGCATTTACATTTCACACCACACGTCTTGCTAATCTTTCTATGTAATTAGCTAATTATCTGTGTGTACTATCACTTTTAGCTGAAATGGTTCCTCTAAAATGAAATAGTCTGATATATCCTCATATAACGTAATTGATACTCTACTGAACAGGTTATATCTATTTTTTTTTATTTTAAATAAATTTATTTAACTTTTTACATTCATTTTCACAAGATTTTGGGTTCCAAAATTTTCTCCCCATTTGTG
>CM053771.1:432600273-432625005 GCA_028658325.1 Potorous gilbertii
TACAAATATTGTCTTTCCATATAGGATTGTAAACAGTTCAACTTTAGAAAGCCCCTTGTGACTTCTCCTTGCTGTTTACTTTTTCATGCTTCTTCTCATTCTTGTGTTGAAAGTCAAATTTTCTTTTCAGATCTGGTCTTTTCATCAAGAATGCTTGAAAGTCCTCAGTTTCATTGAAAGACCATATTTTACCCTGAAGTATTATACCCAGTTTTGCTGGGTAGGTGATTCTTGGTTTTAGACCTAGTTCTTTTGACTTCTGGAATATCTTGTTCCTCCCCTCCCCCTGGCCTAGATCCGCCCGCCAGTGCTTGAGGTCTGGGATTCAAATGCTGCTCCCCAGCTTCAGGGCTTTTGGTGCTTATCTGCTGGTTCTCAGGTGGGGGCAGGGCCGCCTCTCAGCCTCAGTTCCCTCAGGGGGTTTATGCAGAGATCTCTTGCAATGGAGACACCATGGAGCCCCTGTCCGCCCCAGGAGTCTCAGGCGGAGCTGCCTTCGCCTCGCCTCTCACGTGGCCGCCAGGGTTCCGAGTCCTGGAGATCCCCTGCTCCCCTCTCAGCCCGTCTCTCTCACTGACCTGTGTGTCTGTGGGTGGAGGGACCTTCACAGCTGCTGGAGATTCAGGTCCCTGACGCCTGCTGGGCTCTGCTCGTTCCTCTCAGTGCCGCGTGGCCAGGGCAGGGGAGGGGAGAGCTCCACAGGACAGGACTCCGCTTCCGTCTGGGGTACCTTTTCGGTGGGTTTTTCAGGGCTCTCTGCAACGGAAATCTCCTTCACTGTGTTTCTGCGCAGCTTCCACTGTTCCAGAATTTGTCAGGAGTTCTTTTTAGAGGGAATTCATGGGCTGTGGGTTCGGAGCTAGCAAATGTGAGTCTTTCTACTCCGCCATCTTGGCTCCGCCCCCTGATACTCTACAGAACAGGTTATATCTATTGTAAAACTCAACTAAAGTTGTTCTGCAAAACTTACTTCCAAAGCAGTCTTCCCAGATTATTCCAAACAACACTTATGGATAATCCCTTCAGCATCAATTGCTTTACAGAGAGGGGGAGCATTGGGTCACATGTCACTTTCTAGGTCCTTGGGTTAGTCTTTTGACTGAGTCAAAATTTTAGGGAACAAATACTTTTATTAAGGATATGTGTTCTGCCAAGTTTGTATTCAAAGGGCTGCACTTGAGGACCCAGAGGGCCACATGTGATCTTAAGGTAGTGGCTTACATACCCCTGGGAACCTCCTCTGGCTTACTTCAACCACTCACTGGGGCAGAAAGAGTGGACCCCCATGGATATACTGGACATTGGAATCCAGGGGGATAAAATTGTAGGTTGAACTTTCCCACAATTAGGCTTTTCTTGAATAATCAGCTCTTAGCAAAGGCATTAACTAAGATGGCATAGTAAAACCAAAAGCTACAAAATACCTCCCCCACAAAAAAAAAACAAACTATTAGTATAGTTTCTCACAAACACACGATATCTTAAAGGAAATGTGGGCTCAAATTTAAAATACAATAACATTGTAGCACATACAACAGATGTTCATGTGTCCAAGGCACCTCATCACTAATGCTACTGTTGAATTTGAAAACAATTTCTTCCTTTCTTAGATCCACATATAGCACACTTTGGCATATCCCAGGTTTCCAGTATCTACCTCCTCTTCATAGTCAGCTCCATTTGTTGATTTCCAAGGTCCTTTTCCTTGAAATTGTTACCCTTTGAGTTATTGCCTCTATATTTAAATCTGTCTGGAGGGTGTCTCTCTATTCCATAACATGGTTCCTATAAATTGAGTAGCTCTGCTTCAAAACTGCATGGTCAATGAGGAAGCATTGGGCATTTTTGCAGTCAGAATAAGGCTTTTAATATTTCCTCCAACTTTTTGAGACATATTTAAAGTCAACCAAATTGTTTGGACACCCAATTAGTGTATTTCCTTTACTTAATAGGGTTCACATTTCAAAAAAATATCAATGGGCCATGTGTCATCTTTTACAGTTAAATAACATCTTGTGACTTTATTCTGTATTTTCTGGTCTAAAGAAGTTGACGAAAAATCAGCTCCCCTCCATTAGTATTATTGCCACTGCTAATATTCACAATAATAACTTCTTTCATACAATATTTCAAGTTTTCAAAATACGTCATATACATCACATAATTTCAGCACCCCAGTTGTGAGCTAAGTGAAGCTCAGTGAGCTAGGTAATGAAATTATTATTATATGTTTTACAGATGAGAAAACTGATGATTTGAGGAGAACTTAGGTAACCTGTTCATGATCAAAAGGCTAATAAGTGACAAAAGTAGGACCTGAATGAGATTTTCTATTTTAAAAAACAGCACCACTACACTTAAAATGTTATTTATAATATGCCTTAAATACCTTACTCTTTAATTGTTTAAAGCAACTTATCTGTTTGTATTCTTCAGCTAAACTATTTCATTATATAAAGTCAAAATTTTGTCTCCTATTTCTTTATTTAGCAATGTACCAGTCATCATTAAGGATACACGTAGGATACATACAGTATACATGTATAGATACAGTGTAGATGCTCGATGAAAATTTATTGGGTGACTGATGCTTTATATAAAAAAATCAATGTGATGAGTGTAATATAAAATAAAGTTTTACATCTCTTCAAGGAAAGTTTATTTTTAAGATTAATAATAATAGAGAGCTAATATTATGGTAAAGGAGAACTTCTTTATATGCCACATGCTATATACATATGTGTGTGTGTGTGTGTGTATATATGTATCTATATATGTGTGTATATATATATATATGTGTGTATATATATATCTATATAACATAGAAGGTAGATGTTTAAACATAAAATAAGTCTTATAAATCTTCAAATGTGTCCATTGCAGTATACTTTTCATATTTAAATAGTATTTTTTCCAATTATATGTCAAGACAATGTTGAACATTCATTTTTAACAAGATCTTGACTTTCATTTTTTTTTCCTTCCTTTGCTCCTCTCTCTTCTTCCTAAAACCATGGGCAACTTAATATAGATTATACCTGTGCTATCATGTAAAACATATTTTCATGTTAATAACAGTTGTGAAAGAAAAAAGATTAAAAATCATGAAAAAAGATAAAGTAGAAAAAATATGCTTCAATATGCATTCAGAATCCACCAGTTTTTGTTTGTTTGTTTTTCAACTGGATGTGGACCACATTTTATTTTGTGAGTTCTTTATACTTATCTCAGGTCACTGTGTGGCTGAGAAGATTTTACTCTTACATAGTTAATCATCACACAATGTTGCTTATACTGTGTACAATGTTTTCCTTATTTTGCTCATTTTACTACTTTGCATCAATTCATACAAGACTTTCCAGGATTGTTCTGAAATCTGCCTGCTCATCCTTTCTTATTGTACAGAAGCAACCCATTACATTCATATACCACAGCCTGTTCAACCATACCCCAATTCATGGTCATCCCTTCCATTTGCAATATTCATCACCATGAAAGGGGCTACTGTAAATATTTTTGCACATGTAGGTCTTTCACCCCTTTGTAAAATGAACATTTGAGATACAGATCTAGTAGCAGTATTGCTGGATCAAAGAGTATGCACAGTTTGGTTGCCCTTTGGACATAGATCCAAATTGCTCACTAGAATGCTTGAATAATTTTGCAACTCCACCAACAGTGCCACTTTTCCCACACACTCTCCAACATGTATCCTTTTCTTCCATATTAGCCAATCTTTTTGGTGTGAGGTAGTATTTCAGGGTTGTTTTAATTTGCCTTTCTCTAATCAAAAGTGATTTAGAGCACTTCACATAGATATGGATAGCTTTAATTTCTTCATTTGGAAAGCACCTGTTTATATCCTTTGACAATTTATTAATTGGGGAATGGTTTGTATTCTTATAAAATCAATTTTCCATATATTTGATAAATTAAGCCTTTATCAGAGAATATTGGTATATATGTTTTCCTTCCAATCTTTGTTCCACTGGTTTTGTTTGTGAAAACGCTTTTTTAATGTAATATAATCAAATTTATCTATTTTACAATTCACAATGCTTTCTCTCTCTTATTTGATCATGATAGTGTAACAATTTCTTTAAGAATCTGGATGTTTTATATCTTGATACATATATGATTAGTATTGATATTATTTCTATGTGTACAGTACCACTTAGCAAGACACAGTTTCTTTCTGTGTCTCTTCTAATTAGATCTGTTTTTGCTTTTGCTTTGTCTGAGATAAAGATTGCTATCCCTGCTTTTTTCCCTTCAACTGAAGCATAATATATTCTACTCCAATCCCTTACCTTTGCTCTCTATTTGTCCGCTTCAAATATGTATCTTATAAACAACATATTGTGAGATTGTGATTTTTGAACTACCCTCCTATCCACTTACATTTAATGGGAAAGTTCATCCCATTCACATTTACAATTATGATTATAACATCCTATTTTTGCTCTTCTTTGTCCTTTCTCTCCTCTCACACTTTCCCTCCTCACCAGTGTTTTATTTCTGTCTACCACATGCCCTGTTCTATCTTCCGTTCTGTCATGCCCCACTTAATTAATCTTCTCCCATTCTACTTTCCTGTTGGGTAAGATTGATATCTTTATTCAAGTGATTTTGTATATTATTCCCTATTTGTGCCAATGTTAATAAGTGTAGGGTTCAAATGATGCTCTAATCTCTCCCTCCCATCCTTTCCTCCACTGCAATAGGCTTGTCATAGCACTTCATGTGAAATAATTTATGCCATTCTACCTTCCCCTTCCTGCTGCGTGTAGAGTACTCCTCTTTCTCATTCCTTAGTTATTTTTTTTCATTCCCTCAAATTCACTTTGTACTCATACTCTCTGTATTCCTTCTAACTGTGCTATCAGTAGTAAAACTTAGAAGAATTACAAGTATCTTCCCATATAGAAATGTGAACAATTCAGGTCCCTTAAATCCTTTATGTTTTCTTTTCCCCTTTTTGCCTATTTATGATACTTAAGGGTTTTGATTTTGGAAAACGTTTTTGTTGTTATTTTTACTCAATTCTGGTCTTTTTAAAGCTAGAAATCATTCTGTTTCATTGAATGACCATTATTACTTAGATACATTATGCTTAATTTTACTGGGTAAGCAGTGGTACCATAGACAAAGCAGTAGGATTGTAGTCCTACCTAGCTCCTTTGCTTTCTGGATTTTCATATTATATGACTCCAGATCTTTTAATATTGCAGCTGTTAAGGCCTGTTTAATTCTGATTGTTGTCCCCAATATTTCAATTGCTTCTTTCTAGCCCCTTGTAGTATTTTTCCCTTGAGCTGATAGTTTTGTGATTTGGCTATAATATACTTTGAGGTTTTCTTTTCTGTTTGTTTTTTCTTATCACATTCCTGAAGGGATTGGTGGATTTTTTTCAATGTAAATTTTGTCTTCTTCTTCCAGGACATCAGGGCAGTTTTCCTTGATAATTTTTTGAAAGATACTATCCAGGTTCTCATTCTGTTTATGATTTTCAGGTAGTCCAATGATTCTGACATTGGCTCTTCTGGAGCTATTTTCCACATCAGTGGCTTCTCCCATGAGGTAGTTAACATTCTCTTCCATTTTTTCATTCTTCTGAATTTGTTTGGCTGATTCATGATGTCTCATAGAGTCATTAGCTTTTACTTGGCCAATTCTACCTTTTAAGGAGTTGTTTTCCTCAGTTAGTTCTATACTTCCCTTTCCTTTTGATTAGTGCTATTTTTTAAGTTATTTTCTTCAGAGGATTTTTGTGTTTCCTTTTTCATTAAAACAGTTCTACTTTTTAAGCAGTGGTTTTCTTTTTCTAAGTTATGGATTCTTTTCCTTTGATAATTTTCTTGCATCACTCTCAAGTCTTTTCCCATTTTTTCTTCTCTCTTCTATGATTTTTAAGCTTCTTTTTGAGCTCTCCCATGAATTCACTTTGGACTTCGGACCACTTCCTGTTTTTCTTTTGCTTTTTGTTCATAGATATTTAGATATTGTTGTTCTTTACTAAGTTTGTATCTTGATTCTCGCCATTACCACAATAATTTTCTATGGTCAGATTCTCTTGTGTTTGCTGTTATGGTTCTCATTTATTTTCCTTTCTCTTACATTTGAGCTGTGCTTCTGGGCTAGAAGGGGCACTGTTCCAGACTTACTGTGCCAGGGGCTGCAGATGCTGTCTGTTTGCCTGGTGCTGAAGTGATGTTGTCCTGAGGATTCTAAGGGCCCCTTTTATCTATTTCTGTGTTAGGGAACATTGGGTTGGTGGTGACTGGCACTGTTAGAGGCCATAAGTGTCTGGCATCTTACTTGATGCTTAATTGAGAGCCTCATTATGGTGTATATTGAGGCTGCTGTGGTATTTCTGCCCCAGGGCTACACTGAAAAACTTGACTGTTTGGACACTGGTGACTCATTATTTGCCCTGGGCTATATTGAAGTACATAGTGGTTCTCAGAGATGGAGTCTACCTGTTCCCTAGGCTACAATGAGACAAGTGGAGGGGGGCACAATTCTGGTATTGGACTTTGCCTACTTCACAGAACTGAAGCTCAGGATCTCCCACCAATTCACCTCGGTGGGGCTTGCTGATAACTTACCTAGATGCTTCTACTCTATCTTACATCTCCCTTTTCCCAAGTGAAACAGAACTTTTCTTGTCAATCTTCCAAGTTTTTGCTCTAAAGGATTGTTTCATGCCATCTTCTTGCTTGTTCTGCTCTTCCAGGATTAATTTCAGGACTCTTTTTTAAATAGTTATTTGGAGGTAAATATAGGAGAGTTATAGTGATTTACTGGATACTATGCTGTTTTGCCTTTTGAAATTCTATTCTGTCTTTCATGTCTTTTAATGGCAAAATTAAGTTGAGTCACCATTTTTAATGAATCCTAACTGATATAGCTAGTATTCAGCAGCAAAATAAAAAGAACATCAGTCTTACTCATTTATATGGCCAGAAGTATATCTCTATGGATGCACTACTTATTAATGAAATATGAATGATCCTTAGAAAGATAAGGGAAGTCAATAATTCCTTTCCCTTGCAAATTTTGGAATTCCATAAAACATAGAATTCTAGAATTTTAAAAGCAGATGTTACATTAGTCATTATCTAGTCTAATATTCTCACTTACTGTAAGGTGGTCATTTGATCTATGCCACAAATCAAATGGGCTCATAATATTTATTTTATTTTATTATTATATGTTAGTAGTAGTAATATATATTAATAATGTAAGTAATTTTACTGAACAGAAGGGTGTATGAAGTTTATACATTCATGAAAATTTTTTGCATCTTATAATTTTATGCAAACATAAATTATCAAAATATATTTCCAGAGAAAAATGTTATTACTTAACATTGCAATATGCTACATCTAAATTGTTATGGCCTTTCAAGTAATAGCTATTTTGAACTTTTATATTGTTCACTGTGTTATCAAGGTCCTCAATGAAATGATATTCTATAAATCCTACTTTGGATAAAACGCAGTCTTTCATTTCAGTGGAGTTGATATGCATGCAATTTTCAGACAAATAAGTACATATTCTATAGTACTAGACAGTATATAGAATGTTAAAGATTATCATTTACACTATGTTTGATAAAGCACACACTAAGTTTTTTTAAAATCACAAACTGATTTCATTTTATGAAGCTAATTTAGATTTTTGAAATGTAAAAAAATGCTTTATTTCTATAATGTATGTTCCTTAATTTACAATATTATTATTTGGTGGAAAACACCTTTTGTTTCACCATGAGTGTTTTTGTTTTATAATTGCTCCTTACCCACTAAAAGATTTAGAAAATTAGAATTATAATTAGCACTTTGATTTGAAAAAGAACTTTTCTTTCATGTGTTTAGCTTTATCAGCTTTATGCAACTTGTGTTGGTATTATTATTGCTCTAATATACTAAATTATAAAGGATAAAATATTCACTAAAAATTAGACCTCTCTGATGTTTAGCTGTCTCTGTGTGATCTTACACTACATTCTTTTTTTTTTCTTTTTGGTCTCTAAGGGCTAAAGCACCAAAGGCATCAGACTTGAAAAATAAGTGCTCACTTTTTCTTAGGGACATTCAACTTATATCATCAATGAGGAGAATGAAAGCTTGTGTCTATAATGATAAAATAGTATGCAACTAATGATCTAAATATAAAAAAAAAGTTCAGACAAAAGCTAAACTGTATTTTTTAAATACATGTTACATCCTGACTACAAAAAAAAAATCTTAAAAAGTGGAATACTTGGACTTGAGTTAGCCCAACTACTTGAATTACACACACACGCACACGCACATGTGCACACCTGCATACACAAAATCATACATATATTTTTAATTAAATGTCTCAATTACATGTAAAATTTCTAAATATTCATTTTTTTGAAAATTGAGTAGCAAATTCTCTTCCTCCTTTCTGTCCCTCCTCATATTTTGAGATGACAAGCAATATGATATCGATTATACATTTAAAATAATGCAAAACATGTGTCCACCTTGTTTGAAAAGAAAATGCATACACAATGGTAATAAAAATAAGGAAAATAAAAATAAAATTAGCCTTCCCTCAGAGCTTATTAGTTCCCTCTCTGCAGGTAGATATCATTTTTCATCACATGTTTCAACATTCATTTAATTCATGAATTTATTCTTGCATGTTTTTATTTTGATGATATATACCTGATATTAAAAAATGTAACACCTATTTCATTTGTATGGAACTCTTTTATTATTGGTGAAGATGAATGTCCTCCTCTGCATTTAGATTAGGGTGAACTGGATGAGAGAAAGGAGTGAGTTCCAACCTTCACCAGTCACTCTTTGGGGCTTCATCATTTGAGTTCAACTTGCTTTCAGTTTTGAGAAAGAAGATAATAGAAGACCAACCCTACTCTAGGTTACTGAATAAAAAAGACTGTGGGAAAGTACAAGAGGAATGGACTATCTTCATCATGTCTCTGAAAATGATGCTAAATAGTATCTTAATTTTCATCCTCTTAAATTGAGATGACATTAAATTATAATATGATAAAACCTCAGATGTAAAGTTTGGGGTGCCCTTTTACTCTGAAAATGCGAAGTAATCAAAGTTAAATGGGAATTGATCATCTCTCCTAGATAAACACTATTTCAGGGAGCAGTAGCTCCCTGAAATTTGCACTAGTCCTGGAAACCCCCACCCCCTCTCTGAGGAAACAGAGTGAACTCAGCCCTCTCTTCTTTCCCTCCCATCAGTAATTAAAGTCTCCCTTAAAGAAAGATGATGGCAGAAGAATCTGTAGATTTCTATTAAGCATTTCTTTGAGTCACATGCAATGAAAACCATACTCCATGGATGGAACTTTGCTACCTATATGTGGTCCGCTACACTCTCTTCTTTATATAAGCAATCATTTTGGACAAATGAGTGAAATAGTCTCTGTGACCATAGCAAATATTGGATTGTAGCTTTGCAAAACATAAAAAAAATAACAGGTTATATATTCTGAATGTAGCTCCCTACTTATAGTTGATTAATGTGTGGTTATGTCTTCTGTCTCAATGGAAATCACATATGAAAGTATTTTGATCAATAAAAGGAAAAACTGAATTAATGAAAAAACCATATAGTTTATGCAAGAGTGCAAAATCTTTTGTAAAAGGTAAAATGTTGCCTACTAAAAAAAGAAAGTAATGAGTTCACAAGTTATTATTGGTTACAGTAGACATCGCACTCCATTTTTAGTAGCGATAGAAGAATTAAATTACATCTCAGTTTCCATTCTGTCAAATTTAAATTACATTGAACTATTTTTACGATAACAATACTTCACCTAATGATAATAATCCTTGCATTACTTCAAAATGTTGTAAAAAATACAAAAATGAACAAGCTCTAAAAAATTATGTGTTGCTTCACTCTATAAAGAATCGTGACTCTTACTGTAATTACGAGGAAATGCTGCTATACGGCAACATCTATTAATTTTCCATTACGTGACGTCCGTGACGTCTAGCTATTATATAAATAGTTTTGAGCAATATCGGTATCAGTCCATGGTTGATGATCTGCTTCTCATTCTTAGTTGAGATACATAAATCTGTAAGAATTTGCCGAAGTGAGTGGTATTCGTTACTTCGATGAATCATCTAATTTTTCTTATTAAAATTAATAGTAGCAGCAGTAGTTGTAATGATGATAACAAAAATAATCCTTTGGGCCTCAAATTTTGTCAGATATTTCCAATGATTTATCCTTATTCAATATAAATGTTCAGAAACTTCAGTAGAATATTCATCAAAATGGAACAATTTTGAGCATAAATGGCAGGAAATCTAAAGAACATCATGTAAATATCATCACCATCATCAGTCTTTTTTCTATCCAAATATTACAATACATTTCAAATAGAAAATTATAGTCATTTCGGAGAAAATTGAAAGTTATGAAAAGATCGCCTGTAAGTTTATTTGTATGATGTATGATTTAGCTTAATTAGACCATTAGGATTATTTAAAAAAAATCCTAGTGAGAATGAACCCGAGTCAAGAAATTAAATTAATAGAAATGATGTTTTTCTAACAATACTAGCGTAGTGTATGATGATTATACAAAGTTTTAAGGAGGCAAAATTAATCAGGATAAATTTAATGTTCTACTTTTCACTTCTCCTAAGAAAAATAAACTCCTCTGTATCTGAAAGTGGAAAAGAGTAGTACAACTAGGTCCTAATTAGTGCTAAGAATGAATCCAATGAAGTGTTTGCATATACACTCAATCTTACTATTCAAAATGATTAGTATGTAAAATGTACCAATTGATTCATTTCATTAAAAACATGCAATATGCATTTAAACAATGCTACCATTTCATGAGATTGATTATTTGCACTAATTGAGACTAACTGTATAGATTTCAGGAATAACTGCATAACTACAGTACATGGAAAATGTTTGAAATGTAGTAACTATTTTCCTGGTCCATCAAACAAGAAATATAGACCAGATCTTTAACTTTTCCACCCCTGCAATAAAATCTCCTATAAAATCCTTTTATTTATTTGAAAATGCTTTCTCAGATTCACCTGGGTTAAAGCCCTTTCACCTCCATTTTTTATTACTAAGGTGATATTCCAGTTCAGCAGTTGCACATAAAATCTAATCTATTATATCATGCAATAAACTCTCACACAAATTTCACCAAAATACTTCTAGTATCACTCAACTGAATAATTTATTAATAGGAACTCCTCATTGTAGCATTAAGGGACCTTCATAATTAGGTTATATTTTTATATAGCTTGACATACATTTTTGTCATTCTCAATGTCACATTTTTGCTTATTTTTCTAATAGTTATAACCAACACTGAGCATCATCTTTCTTTTAGACCACAAGAAAGTTAAATTAAATCAAACTTAAGAAAAAAATATTAGTGGTAGAGTCAAGATGGTGGAGTAGAAGGACGAATCTGCTCTAGGCATCTCCCATCGCCCTGAAAATGCCTGTAAAAATGACTTTAAATAAATTCTAGAGCAGCAGAAGCCACAAAATAACAAGAGTAAAACAAATTGCCAGCCCAAGACAGACTGGAAGGCCAACAGAAAGGAAAAGTCTATGGCACTGGGTTAAAAGCAGAGCACAGCCCAGCACAGACAGGATTGGAGTAGGCTTCAGGGTGCTGAATCATGGGTAACTGCTTTCATTTCCAGATTTCTCAAGCCAGAGACACCTAAGATAGCTTCAAAGGTCAGTAAGAAAGCTCTTTCACTTGGGTGAGAGGGCAGCCTGGCTCAGCCCAGCCACAAGGCAGCAGCAGCCATCACAGCAGCAATGTCCATTATTGGATCCCTTGCCCTAAAGACCCAGGGGAAACTGAACAACTGATCTGGGTCTCAGTCCTGAGTGGTGTCCTGGGGGTGAGGAGAAGCATTGGTGTGGCAGAGCTGGTAGTGATTGGGGAGAGGGAATCCTTCTTTCAGTTCCAGGGCATAAGATTGATTTTGGTTTCTCAGAGACCAGAGCACAGGCCAGGAGAGAAGTAAACTCCTCTCTCTTGATTGTACCATCCTGGAGGAACTGAGAATTTACAGGTTCCTAGAGCTATCTCAGAGGAAAGCTGTACAAAACCTCTGAAACCTAGGGTACTATAACATTTGACAAAGGACTCAAAAGTTAAGTAACTGACTGAGAAAAGGGCAAAAGAGGGGAAAATAAGATAATAGAATGTGAATTTATTGGTGAAAAAGTAATTCCTTCCATCTTTGCAGATGAGGAAGAACAAAGTCTACCATCAGAGGAAGACAGCAAGGTCAAGGCTTCTACATTCAAAACCTCCAAAAATTATGCAATGGTCTTCAGACCATGGAAGAGTGCAAAAAGGATTTTGAAAATCAAGGAAGAGAGATGGAGCAAAAACTGGGAAGAGAAGTGAGAATGATGCAAGAAAATCACGCAAAGCAAGTCAACTGTTTGCTAAAGGAAACCCAAAGAAATGCTAAAGAAAATAATACCAATAAAAATAGATTAACCCAAATGGCAAAAGGTCCAAAAAACCAATGAGGAGAAAAAATCTTTTAAAAGAACAACTGGTCAAGTGGACAAGGAGGTTCAAAATAAGAAAATAATTCTTTTAAAATTAGAATGGAGTAAATAGAAACTAACGACTTTATGACAAACCAAGAAATTCTAAAACAGAACCAAATGACTGAAAAATTAGAAAACCATGTGAAATGTCTCATTGGAAAAAGTTACAGACCTAGAAAATAGATCCAGGAGAGATCATTGAAAAATCACTGGTCTGTCTGAAAACCACAATCGATAAAGGATCCTAGATACCATCTTCCAAGAAATTACCAAGGAAAACTACCCTGAAATTCTAGAACCAGAGAGTAAAATAGAAATGGAAAGAATTCATTGATCACCTCCTGAAAGAGAGCCCGAAAGGAAAACGCCTAGGAATATTATAGTCAAATTCCAGAGTTCCTAGGTCAAGGAGAAAATATTGCAAGCAGTCAGAAAGAAACAATTCAAATATTACAATACACAGGATTTAGCAGCTTCTACCCTAAGGGGTTGAAAGGCTTAGAATATGATATACGAGGGGTCAAAAGAGAGAGGATTAAAACTAAGAATCACCTACCCAACAAAACTGAATATAATACTTCAGGGTAAAAAAAATGGCATTTCAATGAAAAGATGACTTCCTAGCATTCTTATTAAAAAGAACAGAGCTGAATAGAAAATTTGACTTTCAAATACAAGAACCAAGAGAAACATGAAAATTAAACAGGAAAGAGAAGTATTAAGGAATTCATTATATTTGAACTGTTTACATGCCTACATGGAAAGATGTTATTTGTAATTAATGAGACCTCTTTCCCTATTAGGGTAGTTATAGGGAATATATATATGTATATGTATATACATATATATGTAGATATATATGTTTTCATGTATATATGTGTGAATATATGTGTGTATGGGTATGGGTGTATATATATATATATATATATATATATATATATATAGAGAGAGAGAGAGAGAGAGAGAGAGAGAGAGAGAGAGAGAGAGAGAAGGTATAGAGTGAGCTGAATGTAAAGGGAGAATACCTAAAAAACAAAATTTAATGTGCAGTCTAATGTATTAAGAGTAAGAGAAAGGAAGAGTTAGAACGTAGCAAATCATCTCAAATAAAAGAGGCAAGAAAAGTTTTACAATGGAATGGAAGAGGGAGAACATGAAAGGAAATAAATGGGCCTTATTCTCATATGCACATATATACACATATATATCTATGTATGTGTGTGTATACATATATGTATGTTTATATATGCGGATATATAATATATATATGAAACAGAATATGTAAATATGGCATTTGCGTATGAAAAGTACAGACAAAAATTGTTGATGTATGTGAAAGAGACACTGATTACCCAAAACTGGAATAGACAATTTTATAACTGCAATTTAAATTGGCTTTTACAATGGTCATACATAAATCAGCTATTGGAAAGACGGAAATGAAAGGCTTTCAAGAAAAACAAATCATGTGAGTATCTTATATCACTATGAAAGGGAGAAAATAATTCAGTTTATCAGTTTTAGAATAATGATGAGATAAATAACGATAGATGTAGGGATTAAAGGATGTAGAGGAATGAATTACAAAAGCGTCAATAAAAGATTAAAAAGACTGACATAAAGCAAGTATTGAGCAGTCAGGAAAAATATCACAACATACATTTCATTCAGATTATATTGAATTTTTCTCTCACATTGTACATCAATTTTCAATAGTCCATTGTCAGTTATATATAACAATTTGATATTTAAATTTAGAGTCTTAAATTTTGATCTACATAATTTTCATGTAACATATTTTACCCAAAAGTATTATAAATAATATAAGGGCAGTGACTAGATGCCTTTGTCTTCTATTTACTATCATATTTAGCAAAAACTGAAATGTTCAAGAATATTTTAGATGAGATATCTATATGTAGAAAAATGATTTTTCAGCAAAATATTTTCTATTCCATTGATTTGATTTTACAAGATAAAGGTTATTTTGCTAATCAATATTCATTTTAATAAATATATTAAATGATCTTTAATGATTAAATTAGAATTTTTGTTTAACTGACTGTTACTTTCATTGTAGTATATAACTGTTGAAATAATCACTTTTATTACTGCATTCTTTATTCCTTTCAACATCTTTTTTATAAAGTTCAGCAGTAGTATCCTTATTCTTTATAACATAAATTAATTTGAGATGATCCCTATAAAGTAAATGATAGATCTACAATCAGAAACCAAATTAGTGACCAAACTTAGAAAAGACTACTTAAACATAATTTAGCTAGTTTAATTTACCATATCAACTATTCCTTCCTTATTAAATTTCATAATGAAAAATGTGATTTTTGAGCTATAGATAGTGACTGATGAAGAGGTTCAGAGAAAGAGAGTTCATTGAGACATGTGGTAACCAAGGATTTATAAAAATGAATCTGTTTTCCTCAAATCTTCCACTCATCTTTTAGTGGCCATATGTAATGACCTGTTTTGTTTGTTTTTTTTTGTCTAAATCCACATCCTATTTGATCACTGTTACTGTGTTATTTGAATTTGCTTTGTTTTCTTTCATCCTCATGGTTAATCTCTACTCTCAAGGTTTTTATGACATTGATCTCTCCTCATTCAGTTACTATATCCCTGCCTGACTGATATTTCTCTGTCTGTATTGATGAATATTCAACCAAGTCAGATATACCTAACAGTGAGTATACAGCAAAGGTCTGTGCTGGCCTCTCCTCTCTCAGCATTATTTGGATTGCTGATCTCATGAGTCAAATTATAATATATGTAGATGATTTCTAGAACTAGTTATCATATCTTATTCTCTTTCTTAAGGATATTTAACTTCACTAGTTGCCCCTTGGACTCTTGAAGAAGATATATTACAGACATCTCAAACTCAACATATAGAGAAATAGGACTCAATACTTTTCTTCCAAAACCTGCCCCTTACCAAATTTTTCTTTTACTGACCATCACCAGACCGAGTCACCCATCATCATAACCTAGATGTCATCTGTGGCCTCTCAATCACACTTTTTCCAAATAACCAATCTGTTATTGAATCTTGGCATTTCAAACTTTATGACATCTTAGGTATTTTAATCCTTTTTATATATTATAGAGCTCCCTTCTTTGAATCATGCCCTATTCAGTACAATTTAGATTATGCAATGACATTTTCATTGGTTTCCTCATTCTTAATATATCCTCCACTCAGTATTCAACATATGCACATACATATGTACATATACACACACACACACATATATATATATATATATGTATATATATACATATGCATATGCATGGAAACTAATGCACTGCTGTTGGAGTTGTGATATGGCAACCATTATGGCAAACTAACACCAAATAAATTTATGTGCAGCCTTTAACCAGCAATAGTACTACTAGATCTGTATTCCAAAGAGAATAAAGAAAAGAAAAATTTGCTTTTTAAAGCAAAAAATAATGCATATTGAAGGGATTCCCATCAATTGGATAATGATTGGTTGTGGTCAGTGTGATGGAATGTTATTTTGCTGTAATAAACAAAAAGCAGGATAGTTTCAGAAAATCCTGGAGAGATGTGCATGAATTGAGGAAAAATGAAATAAATAGAACAAGGAGAATATTACACACAGTAACAATAGTATTGTAAGGATCATCAGCTGTGAAAGACTTAGCTACTTTCACTAAGACAACAACCCCAGACAATTGCAAAGGATCTACGATGAAAATTGCTATTCATTTCCAGAGAGAGAACTGACTAACTCCAAATGTAAATTTAAACATATTTTTCCTATCACTTTATTTTTATTTTGCTGTTGTTGTTAACTTTCTCTTTTGCAACATGGCTAATGTGCAAATATTTTTGCATGACTCCAAATGTATAATTGATATCATATTGTTTGACTCCCCAAGAAGTAGAATGAGCAGGAGAGAGACGGGAGAATTTGGAATTCAAAATTTTAAAAGATGATTGTAAAATAACAAAGAATATAAAACAGAAATGCCAAGTATGTGTATTTGGTACACGGTGGCCACAATCTTCCTGCATATGCAAATTAAAATGTGTTTGAGAAGTATTTAACAAAATAAATAAAAATAAAATACAATATAGATAATTTTAATGTGTAAATGTCTATGTGAATACAAGCTCTGTAGGCATCCTTACGTATGGTTTAGTGGCTCTCATTTGTATTTGAATTTGACACCATTGGTGAAAAGTTTTGGGAACTCTGGCCTTAGAAGAAATAAGAAAATCACTAAATGAAATTGTCATTTTTGTTGACCTAAAATTTCTGTACACTCTTTGATTCAGCTAAATCAATTTCATTTTATAAGGCACTAAAATTGACACTTTCTATCTTTCTATGAACATCTCCATCCTTAAAATGTTTGTATATAAGTGGATGGATCATAAGTATGTAGATATCATTCTCTATCTGAAATACAGGAAATTGTTATAAAGTTGAAAAATGAGTTATTTACACGGAGAAGACTTCCTCTAAAAACCAAGTGCAACTCAGGATTTCATTCTATGTGGGGACTGAAGAACTACAGCCTACAAACTCCATCTAATCCACAGCATTTCAGAATCACAAACAAGACACTTTTACAGTTCCTCAGACACAAATGAAAAGCAGCCACTTCCATTTTCTTACCATCCTTTCCAATAACTCATTCTGATTGCTACTAACAAGAGCTACTAGAAGATAAACCAAGATTACTAGGCTCATGACCGCTAAAGCCAACAGCTTTGGTTTAACACCCAGATATGAAACTAGACCACAGGGGATTAAAGAAGTCAAAGGATTTACATTTTCCTTCTCTGACTGTCTACAATCCATTAAAAAATGTCTTGGCTGGGAACATGAAGCCTAATACAAGCCAGTGGAGGCCTAATGGGAAAGTGAGGAGATTTTCTAGGAAATACCTTAGGCTCACAGTATTTTAGAGCTGGAGTGAGACTATAAGATTACCAAGGGCAATATTCTCACTTTACATATGAAATAACTGGCATCTAGAGAAGATAAGTGACTTTTTAATGTTACAAAGCTATTAAATTGAAAAGCCAAAACTAGAACCCAGATCTCATGACTCAGTTCAGTAATTTTTATACAACATCAGCATTAATGCTTGATTAAAAATTGTGTGAATTTTATTCTATTCTAGCAGTCTTCTTTATTGAGCTTTGCTTTATTTTCAACAATAAATCCAATCATTTGCCTAACCACACAACAGCGGGGGAGTCTGCAGCTCTAGCCATGATTGTTGTCATGTAGTAAGTGGTAGAGGGTATGTCAAATGTTTATTGGGAACACAGCAGGGATTTAAGCTTTTTGTAGATGTGAATGTCCTAGATGATAAATACATCCCTGTAAAGCTCAACCCAGTAAAATAACAATCAGCCGCCCTGCCAGTGACCTGAAATAAAAAGCCCTGGGCTACTCGATCCTGTGATTTATCTGTTTAGTTGGATAGTACTTAGGATCATATAAAAAGAAGAGAAAGGAAAAAAAAAGAAAACGCTAACTTTTGCACTTAGAGAATTCAGTGAAATGATGGAAATTATGAAGTACTAAAAGTATACATGAATTGATATTGACAGATCCTCAGTGGAACTGAACAGTAAGTTCTATAATGGAACCATATTTCATTGTGTGTGAAATCATATTCAACCAGATACTACTACAAAGAAATCAGTTGCTCCCTTGCATGGGATATATCTAGATATTGCAAAGAGCTGGTTTTAATTGGTGAAAGGGTGTTTCAGTAACTAAAGAATTAGCTTATTCTGAATACTAGAGACTGAATTTAAAAAAAAAACTCTAATTATATCTTAAATGACTAATTTGTTCAGCATACTATAATAGCCCAAATTATTTCATGAATGAATTATTGCAAATTCCAAATTGTGCAACATAAAGCTGAAAAATCTGTCTCAAGTGCATCTTAAGCTTGGGTTTTAATACTTCTTCATTGAGTGACATAACACAAAATTTCTATATAGTATCAATAATGTATCTTGTGGTTTTAATTTATCAATTTTTCCAATATTTATTATATAATATTATACTTTGTCTTAAGCAAAAGAGTTATATTGTTTGTTTGTTTGTTTTCATTCCCAAGCTGGGAATCAGGGCATCTTTGTTCTAGTTCTGAATTTCTTATTAAATACTTGGGTATTGTAAGATAACCTAGATTGAGTCTCTTAGTTTTTTGGAAACCTCAGCTATCTCCTCTAAAAAAGAGTAAATAATAGCATCACTTACAATGATCCCTTACACATCATGGGTCTATTGGCAGGGTACCAGAGATATGGAAAAATCCACGTAAAATTATTTGGTCCTCCCTTTATACCAGAGAAGAAATCTGAATTTATCTTTTTTTCTTTAAGAGATATTTACAGTACCTTACTTTAAAATTTGGGTATATTTGTGGTATGAAGAGATAAAATATATTGATAGTATGCAATACTATGCATATGTTTGATGTCTTTTCGATTTTCTGAATATTTTCTCTGTCATCTGTTGCCCTTCATGTATCATATGAAACTTCTGCAAAACTCCCCCAAAATTCCCATTTAATTTCTTATGCTCACCTGAGATATATCAAAATCATATGGGATAGAGTCAAGATGGTGGGGTAGAAGGATGGACCTGCTGCAGCTCTCCCCCCAAAGACCATAAAATACCTGTAAAAACAACTCTAAAAAATTCTAGAGCAGTAGAAACCAGAAAAAAAGAGTGAAAGAGATTTCTAACTCAAGGCATCCTGGAAGGCTGACAAGGAAGTTCTATCTCACCAGACTCAGAGAGGAGCACAGCCCAGCCTTGGCAGCATGGTGTGGCAGGGACAGGACTGGAGTAGACTTCAGGGCATGGAATCCTGGGTAGCAGCTGCAGTTCTCAGATTCCTCAACCCACAAACCACAGAGACAGCTCCAAAAGACAGTGAGAAAGATCTTTCACATGGGGTAGAGAAGGATCAGAATCCCACCCTAGCCGTGGTCCCAGGTGACTGTAACATCCATGTCTGAAGCCCTTGATCTAAAGACTCTAGGGGACTCAAGACTGATCTGAATCTCAGCCCTGAGTGGTGGCCCTGGGGTGAGGAGGAGCACTGGAATGATGGAGCTGAAGAGGGTTGTGGGGAGGGAAACCTACTCACAGACCCTGGGCAGAAAAGCTTGTGGTTACTCTCAGATCAGAGGGCAGGCCAGGATTGTGCCACCTTGGAGGAACTGATAACTAACAGGTCTATAGAATATACTGACAAAGAAATCAAAAATCAAGTAAGTGGCTGCTAAAGTGCCCAAAAAAGAAAAAAAAAGAATATTACTGGAAAAGGTTACTTTCTTGGTGAACAGGTGTTTTCTGTCATCCTTTTGGATGAAGAAGAACAAAGCATACCACTAGAGGAAAACATCAAAGTCAAGTTTTCATCTAAAACCTTCACAATAAATTTTGCAGTGGTGTCAGGCCATGAAAGAGATCAAAAGAGATTATGAAAATCAAGTAAGAGAGGTGGAGGAAAAATTGGGAAGAGAAATCAGAACGATGCAAGAAAATCATGAAAACTGAGTTAACAGCTTGTTAAAGGAGATCCCAAAAATACTGAAGAAAATTACACCTTTAAAAATAGGCTAATTCAATTGGTAAAAGAGATTCCAAAAAACAATGAGGAGAAGATTGTTTTAAAAAGCAGAATTAGTCAAATAGAAAAGGAGATTCAAAAGCTCACTGAAGAAAAATAGTTCTTTAAAAAGTAGAATGGAGCAGATAGAAGCTAATGACTTTATGAGAAACCAAGAAATTATAAAACAAAAGTAAAAGTATGGAAGAAATAGAAGACAATATGAAATATCTCATTTGAAAAACATCTGACCTTGAAAAAAGATCCAGAAGAGAAAATTTCAAAATAAAGCAACTACATGAAACCATGATCAAAAAAGAGTTTATACATTATCTTTCATGAAATTAACAAAAACTTCCCTGATATTACAGAAACAGATGGTAAAATAGTTATTGAAGGAATCCACCAATCACTTCCAAAAAGAAAACCTCCTAGGAATATTATAGCCAAATTCCAGAGTTCCAAGGTCAAGCAGAAAATATTGCAAGCCACTAGAAAGAAACAATTCAAGTATTGTGGAAATACAATCAAGATAACACAAGATCTAGCAGCTTCTAAATGAAGTTTACAAAGGGCTTAGAATATGATATTCTAGAAGTCAAAAGAACTAAGATTAAAACCAAGAATCACCTACCCAGATGAATTGAGGTTAATCCTTCAGGAGAAAAAATGGTCATTCAGTGAAATAGAGGACTTTCTAACATTGTTGATGAAAAGGCCAGAGCTGAATAGAAAACTTGATATTCAAACTCAAGACTAAGGAGAAACACGAAAAGATAAACAGGAGAGAGAAATCATGAGAGACTCACTAAAGTTGAACTGTATACATTCCTACATGGAAATATAATATTTGCAATTCTTGAGACTTTTCAGAGTATTTGGGTAGTTGTAGGGATTTTATACATATATAGAGAGGGCACAGGATGAGTTGAATAGGAAGGAATGATATCAAGAAAATAAAATTAAGGGATAAGAGAGGAATATATTGGGAAGAGAAAGGGAGAAAAGGAATAGGGCAAATTACCTCTCATAAAAGAGGAAATACAAAGTTTTTTTTTTTTTAATGGTGGGGAAAAGAGGAGAAGTAAGACCGAAAAAATGAAGTTTACTCTCATCACATTTGGCTTAAGGAGGAAATAATATACACACTCAATTTGGTATGAAAATCTACCTTACACTGCAGTAAAGTTGGGGAGAAGGGGATATATGGGATGTGGGTGGGATAATATAAGGGAGGGCAAATGGGAGGAGGGGGAATTAGAAGTAAACACTTTTGGGAAGGGAAAAAGTAAAAAGAGAGAATAGAAGAAATGGGGGATAGGGTAGTTTAGAGGGAAATAGAGTTAGCCTTCATAACATGACTATTATGGAAGTCTTTTGCATAACTACACATATACAGCCTGTTGAATTGCTGGTCTTCACAGTGGGGATGATTGAGGAGGGAGGAAGGGAGAAAAGTTGGAACTCAAAGAGATAGGAGTGAATATTGACAATTGATTTTGCATGCAACTGTGCTACTGGGAAATAAGCAATACATGTGATGGGGCATAAAAAATCTATGTTGCCCTACAAGAAAAGAGAGAAAATAGGGATAAGGAAAGGCAGGGGTGGGACAGAAGGAAAGACAGATTGGAGGAAGGGGTAATCAAAATGCATGGTGTATTTGGGTGGTGGGAGGGGAGAGGGGGAGAAAATTTGGAACTCAATATCTTGTGGAATGAATGTTGAAAACTAAAAATAAATAAATTATTAAAAAACAAAACAAAATAACAACCAAAAAAAAAAAAACATATGAGGAAAGTCTCAATGTAGAAGGGATATCTGTACTATCTACCAAAGTGGTGAAGAGAAAACTAGATGTTGTCATATTTGAAAGTGTTTTGAAGATTTTTTTCCCTTAAATTCTAGCTACTTGGAACAAAAATATTATGTTCTCTTCATTACTGTTAAGAACAATCACACTATAGCTTTTTGAGAACTGAACTTAAGCAGTCTTTTAGCCCAGGGATATTATGTTGTCTACATAACTGTAATGAACAATGATACCATATGTTTTTGAAAAGTTTACAAAAGCAGTTTTTTAGCCCAGAAAACTTGGAGGATAAAAAAGAAAGGTCCATTTCACTTAGGTAAAAAGGGAGTAAATTCTAGGACAAGAAAGGTCCCATCAAGCCATCAGCAAGATCCACCTCAGCAAATCAGTGGGAGAGCCTCAGCTCCAGTGTGATGCAGCAGGTAAAGGCCAACATCAGGACCCCTGTGTGCCTTAGCATTGCCAGAGGAATCAGCAGACACCAGTTCAGAGAAATACCATCAGCTTCAGTATAGCACAGGGCAAAAAGAGATCGCCCAGGGACAAGACGTACCTGTGTTTCAATGTAGTCCCAGGGAAATGAGGGAACACCTAACCAGGCCTCAGAATACACAAGATACCACCACCAGGACCCTGGATAAGAAACAGGCAAGATGCCAGAACCCCACAGTTCTCAGAAGCATGAGTCAACCTCCACTCCACACCTGTAGTGCCAAACCAGACATGAATTTTCCCTGTGGGCCTCAGGGCAACATACAGTCATAGGTAAACAGTCAGGCCTTGTAGGCACTAGCACAAGAAGCCAGACAAAGTGCGTCTTCCACCCTAGGAGCAGAGATCAAATTTAAAAGAAAGATAAAAATACACAGTAGAGGTTGAGGAGTAATAACAACAAAAGAAGAATCTGACCATGAAAAGTTTTATGGTGACAGAGGATGAATACTCAAACTCAGAAGAGGACAACAATGCCAAAACACCCATGAACAAAAACCCAAAGAAAAATGGGAAGAAGTCTCATGCTCAGAAAGAACACATTGAAGAGCTCAAAAAGGAGCTTAAATATCATGTAAGAAAAGAAGAAGAAAAATGGGGAAAGGAAATGAGAGTGATGAAATAAAATTATGAAAATGCATTCAATAACTTGGAAAACTGCAAAAACAATAGAATTGGCCTAATGGAAAAGAAGACATAAAAATCCACAGAATAAAACAACTCTTTTTTTTTCTTTTTTTAATATAAATATATTTATTTAACTTTTTATATTCATTTGCACAAAATTTGGGGTTCCAAATTTTCTCCCCATTTGTCTCCTCCTCCCACCCCAATACACCCAGCATTCTAATTTCCCCTATCACCAATCTGCCTTCTCTTGTATCATCCCTCCCTTCTCTTGTTCCCATCTTCTCTTTTGTCCTGGAGGGCCAGATAACTTTCTATTCCCCATTACCTGTATTTCTTATTTTCTAGTAGCAAGAACAATACTCAACAGTTGTTCCTAAAATTTTGAGTTCCAACTTCGCCCCATCACTCCCTCCCCACCCATTCCCTTTGGGAAGAGGGGCAATTTAATACAGGCCATATCTGTATACTTTTGCAAAGGACGTCGATAATAGTCATGTTGTGTAAGACTAACTATATTTCCCTCCCTCCTCTCCTGCCCCGCATTGCTGCTATTATCTCTTTTGATCCTGTCCTTCTCTGAGTGTTGACTTCAAATTCCTCCCTCCTCCAATTGCCCTCCCTTCCATCATTCCCCCCCACCCTGCTTATTTCCTTCTCCCCCAATTTCCTGTATTGTAAGATAGGTTTTCATTCCAAAAGGAGTGTGCATTTTATTCCTTCCTTGAATCAAATGTGATGAGAGTAAATTCATGTTTTTTTTTCTCAGCTCTCCTCTTTTTCCCTCCATTAAGGAGACTCCTGCCTGCCTCTTCTATGAGAGATAGATAATTTACCCCATTCCATTTCACCCTCTCTCCTCCCACTACATTTCTCTCTCACCGTTTACCTTGATTTCTTTTAAGACATGATCCCATCCTATTCAATTCACTCTGTGCTCTGTCTCTGTGTGTGCATGAATGTGTGTATGTGTGTGTGTGCATGTGTATGTGTGTGTGTCTGTGTGTGTGTGTAATCCCACCAAGTACCCAGATAATGAAAAGTTTCAAGAGTTACAAATATTGTCTTTCCATGAAGGAATGTAAACAGTTCAACTTCAGTAAGTCCCTTATGACTTCTCTTTGCTGTTGACTTTTTCATGCTTTTTCTCATTCTTGTGTTTGAAAGTCACATTTTCTTTTCAGTCTGGTCTTTTCATCAAGAATGCTTGAAAGTCCTCTATGTCTTTGAAAGACTAGTTTTTCCCCTGAAGTATTATACTCAGTTTTGCTGGGCAGGTGATTCTTGGCTTTAGTCCCGGTTCCTTTCACTTCTGGAATATCCTATTCCATGCCCTTTGATCCCTTAATGTAGAAGCTGCTAGATCTTGTGTTATCCTGATTGTATTTCCACAATACTGGAATTGTTTCTTTCTAGCTGCTTGCAATATTTTCTCCTTGACCTGGGAACTCTGGAAATTGGCCACAATGTTCCCAGGAGTTTCTCTTTTTGGATCTCTTTCAGGCGGTGATCAGTGGATTCCTTGAACACTTATTTTGCCCTCTGGTTCTAGAATATCAGGGCAGTTTTCCT
>CM053771.1:432625505-432663005 GCA_028658325.1 Potorous gilbertii
TTTTTCCTATTGTGTAATATTAGGTAATCTGATAGGTATAAGATATTGCCTCAGAATTGTTGTAATTTTCATTTCTCTAATCAAAAGTCATTTAGAGCATTTTGTATGGTTATAGATATATTTATTTTTTTTCTTTTTAATCTGTTTTTAATCCATTATTCTTTGTAATCCATTATTCAATATGGTACTAGATATGTTAGCTGTAGCAATAAGAGAAGAAAAAAGAAACTGAAGGATTAGAATAGGCAAATAAGAAACATAGTTCTCTCTCTTTGCAGATGATATGACTATATATAGAGAGAGAATCCCAGAGAATCAAGTAAAAAAACTACTTGAAATAATAAACAACACTAGCCATGTTGCAGGTTACAAAAAAAACCCCACACAAATCATCTGCATTTCTATATATTACTAACAAAAGCCAACAGCAAGAGATAGAAAGAGAAAGCCCATTTAAAACAAAAGATAGACAATATAAAATATTTGGAAGTCTACCTGTGAAAACAAACACAGGAAATATATGAACACCATTAAAAACACTTTTCACACAAATAAAGTCAGATCTATGTAAGTGGGAAAACATCAGCCACTCGTGAGTAGGCTGTGCCAATATAATAAAAATGACAATTCTAGCTAAAGTAATTTAACTATTCTGTGCCATACCAATCCAACTATCAGATATCTATTTTCTAGAGCTAAAGAAAATAATGTCAAAATTCATCTGGTAGAACAAAATGTCCAGAATATCAAGCAAAATAATTTTTTAAAAAAATGCTCAAGAAGGTGGCCTAGCATTACACGATCTCAAATTTTGTTATAAAGCAGCACTCATCAAAACCACTTGGTACTAAGAAACAAAGGGATAGACCACTGGAATAGGTTCGGTATTCAAGACACAGTATTCAATGAATGTAACAGTCTCTTGTTTGATAAAATCCAGGATCCTACCTGCTGGGATAAGAACTCACTTTTTGACAAAATTGCTGCGAAAACTGGATAACAGTGTTGTGGAAACTGGGTGCAGACCAATGCCTGACACTGTATAGATGAATAAACTCCAAATAAGTATGTGATCTAGGTATAAAAATTGATACTATGAACCAATTAGTGTAGCAAAGAACAATGTCTTTCTCAGATTTATGGAGAAATTCTTGACTAAACAATACATACAAAACATTATGAAATGCAAAACGCATAATTTTGATTACTTCAAATTGAAAAGTTTTTGCACAAAGAAACCCAATGCAACTAAGATTAAGAAGAAAACAGAAAACTGTGAAAGAATTTTGGCAATTAATGTCTGTGATAAAGGCCTAATTTCTAAAATATATAGAGAACTGAGTGAAATATACAAGAATACAAGTCATTCCCCAAATGATAAATGGTCGAAGGGTAGAAACAGGCAGCTTTCTTAGGGAGAAATTGAAGTTGTATGTGGTCAAATGAAAACATGCTGTAAATCACTATTGATTAGAAAGATGTAAACAAGAACAACTCTAAGGTACCACATCACAACTACCAGATTGGCTAACATGATAAAACAAGAAGATGATAAATGTTGGAGAAGATGTAGAACATTTTGAACACTAATTCATTTTTGGTGGAGGTGTGAGTTGATCCAAACATTCTGGAGAGCAATTTGGAACTATGTCCAAAGGGCTACAAATAAGTACATACTCTTTGACCCAGCAATACTGGTTCTAGTATTGTATCCCAAGAGGTCATAAAAATGAGAGTCTCACATGTACAAATATTTTTATAGCATCTCTCTTTGTGGTGGCTAAAAACTGACAATCAAGGGGATACCCATCAATTGGGGAATGGCTGAATAAACTGTGATATGTTAGTATGATGGAATACTATTTTACTATAAGAAATGATGAGCAGGATGACTTCAGAGAGACCTAGAAAGACTAATATGAACTGATGCTGAGTAGAATTAGCATAACCAGGAGAACATTGTATAGAGCAACAACCACAGTGTGCAAGGAATTTTTCTAGTATACTTAGTACTTTATTGCAATCCAAAGACTTAAAAATTCTCAGTGGATTCTTGGGGTAAAATATCTTCCACATCCCAAAGAAGTCCTATGGAATTTGATTGCAGGACAAAGCAGATCATGTTCTGTTGTATGATGTTTTGTTTTGTTTTATGATTTCTCTCATTCGTGTTGATTCCTCTGTACAACATTACTAAGGATAAAATGTATTTAATAAGAATGTTTGTGTAGAATCTAAATAAAATTTTATGTCATCTCAGAGAGGGAGTAGGAAAGAAGATGGAGGGAGGGAGAAAAGTTAAGATATATAACAGTGACTGTAGAGCACTGAAAACAAATAAAATACTTTAATTAAAAAATACAAAAAAGGAATACATTTTCTACTGAGATATTTATAGAAAATACTTAGATGGAGAAAGTGCTATTATCAATTATAAAAAAAAAAACTATTCTTTCCTCCGTTGAGGAAATGATCTTCAGACTCATAATGAAATGACAAATAGAAATTAATGCACACTTGAAATAATTCAAATGTATTTTTACATATAATATTTCACTGATATTTAAGACCTCAAAATAATTAGACTGTAGTTTTTAGAATGTTTTTTTTTTCTATTTATGGACAGAATAACATTCAAAAATATTTTTCTTTTTTTAAAATTTATTTAATTTTTAACATTCATTTTCACAAAATTTTGAGTTCCAAATTTTCTCCTCATTTCTCCCATCCCCTCACCCCAAAACGCCGAACATCTTAATTGCCCCTATCACCGATCTGCCTTCTATTCTACCATCTCTCCCTTCCCTTGTCCCCATCTTCTCTTTCGTCCTGTAGGGCCAAATAACTTTCTATACCGCATTACCTGCATTTCTTATTTCCTAGTAGTAAGAACAATACTCGATAGTTCTTCCCAAAACTTTGACTTCCAAATTCTCTTCACCCCTCCCTCCCCACCCACTCCTTTGGGAAGGCAAGCAATTCAATATAGGCCATATCTGTGTAGTTTTGCAAATGATTTCGATAATAGTTGTGTTGTATAAGACTAAGTATATTTCCCTCCATCATATCCTGCCCCCCCATTACTTCTATTCTCTCGTTGGATCTTGTCCCTCTCCAAGAGTGTTGACTTCTAATTGCTCCCTCCTCCCAATTCCCTCCTTTCCATCATCCCCCCTACCCTGCTTATCCCTTTCTTCCCCACTTTCCTGTATTGTAAGATAGGTTTTCATACCGAAATGAGTGTGCATTTTATTCCTTCCTTTAGTTAAATATGATGAAAGTAAGCTTCATGTTTTTCTCTCACCTCCCTTCTTTTTCCTCCACTGAAAAGTCTTTTGCTTGCCTCTTTTATGAGAGGAAATTTTCCTCATTCCATTTCCCCCTTTCCTCTCCCAATACATTTCTCTCTCACCCCTTAATTTCATTTTTTTTAAAGATATGATCCCATTCTATTCAACTCACTCTGTTGTGTGTGTGTGTGTGTTTGTGTGTGTGTGTGTGTGTGTGTATGATCCCACCAATCACACAGAAACTGAAAAGTTTCAAGAGTTACAAATATTGTCTTTCCATGTAGAAATGTAAACAGTTCAACTTTAGTAAGTCCCTTATGATTCTCTTTGCTGTTTACCTTTACATTCTTCTCTTCATTCTTGTGTTTGAAGGTCAAATTTTCCTTTTAGTTCTGGTCTTTTCTTCAAGAATGCTTGAAAGGTTTCGATTTCATTGAAAGACCATATTTTCCCCTGAAGTATTATACTCAGTTTTGCTGGGTAGGTGATTCTTGGTTTTACTCCTAGTTCCTTTGACTTCTGGAATATCCTATTCCATGCCTTTCTATCCCTTAATGTAGAAGCTGCTAGATCTTGCGTTATCCCGATGGTATTTCCGCAATACTTGAATTGTTTCTTTCTAAATGCTTGCACTATTTTCTCCTTGACCAGGGAACTCTGGAATTTGGCCACAATGTTCCTAGGACTTTCTCTTTTTGGATCTCTTTCAGGCTGTGAGATTCTTTCAACATTTATTTTGCCCTCTGGTTCTAGAATATCTGGGCAGTTTTCCTTAGTAATTTCGTGAAAGATAATGTGTAGACTCTTCTTTTGATCATGACTTTCAGATGGTACCATAATTTTTAGATTGTGTCTCCTGGGACTATTTACTAAGTCAGTTGTTTTTCCAAAGAGATATTTCACATTATGTTCCATTTTTTCATTCTTCTGGTAATGTTTTGTGATTTCTTGGTTTCTTGTAAAGTCATTAGCCTCTATCTGTTATATTCTAATTTTTAAAAAACTATTTTCTTCAGTGAGATTTTGAACCTCTTTTTCCATTTAGCTAATTCTGCTTTTTAAAGCATTTTTCACCTCATTGGCTTTTTGAACCTCCTTTGCCAATTGAGTTAGCCTATTTTTCAAGGTGTTATTTTCTTCATCATTTTTTTTGGGGGGGGGCGGTCTCCTTTAGCAAGGTGTTGACCTGCTTTTCATGCTTTTTTTGCTTCTGTCTCCTTTCTCTTCCCAGTTTTTCTTCCACCTGTATGACTTGATTTTCAAAATCCTTTTTGAGCTCTTCCATAGCCTGACCATATTGAATATTTATTTTGGATGTTTGGGACACAGAAGCCTTGACTTCTATGTCTTTCCCTAATGGTAAGCATTGTTCTTCCTCATCTGAAAGGATGGGAGGAGATATCTGTTCACCAAGAAAGAAACCTTCTATGGTCTTATTTTTTTCCCCTTTTTTGTGCATTTTCCCAACCAGTTACTTGACTTTTGGGTCCTTTGTCAAGAGTAGGGTATACCCTGGGAGTCTGTGAGATCTCAGTTCCTCCAAGGTGCACAACCAAGCATGTACTGGTCTGGATGCAGAGAGGGATTTTTGTACCCAGAATCTTAGCTGTTACCTCTCCACAGCCACTTAGCCTCCAGTTCCTCCAAGTTAGTCCTGAGTTCTGATTTTCAGATAAGCTGGATGGGCACAGCTGTGTGTGAGACAAATACCAGCTTGGCCAGGGCCTCTACCCAGGACTGAGGTAAGACTCAGCTCTTCAATGACCCCAGGGGTTTTTATGCTCCAACAATGGAGCTTTTGTATGGTCTTCTGTGCAGATTCTGTGGCTGCTGCCTGCTGCCAGAGCTATGGGAAGGCCCTTCTCCCTTCCTGGCCAGCTGATAAAACCACATCACTGACCTTTGGCGCCTCTGGGCCAAGGGATCTGAGGACCCGCTACCATGATTGGAGATTCGGCCCCCAAGGTGTCCTCTAAGAGCCTTGTCACGCTGTCCCACTTGGCCAAAGCTGGGCTGGGCTCCTTGCTCATCTCCATGTCTGGCACAGCCAATATTTCTGCGGGCCTTTCGGGTCACTGTGGGCTGGAAATCTCCTCCACTCTGTTCTGTTCCACTTCTCCTGCTCCAAAATTTGTTGAGAGTCCCTCTCTACAGGTATTTTCTGGGCTGTGGGGAGGACCCTTCTTAAGTGTGTCTTTCTAGTCCGCCATCTTGGCTCCAAGTCTCAAAAATCTTTTTCAAGTTTGGAAGGGTTTTCTTTCTCACAAACATAGATATAAGAGACTGTAAGTACTCAACATCTTCTATTTGGTCTCTACAGTCATAGTATAGTCTGATCTGAAAGGATGACCAATGAGGTAGGGAAGTAAGGTTTAATATAATATCTTGTTCTTGATTTAGCCTAGGGAAAAAAATCTAGTTCAATGGTACAACATTCCTTCTTTCTTTGTAATTCTCTGGGCCCTCAAGGTCGTCTGGAAATATGAATGTATCTCAGTATATCAAAAAATCAATGTTGACCATTCAATTTCATTTAGCTCCAGTGAATGCATACACTTCACAAAGGGGTTGTTGCTGCTACTATTGTACTATTCCATGAAGCTATTAAATTTCTTTGCTAAAAGATTAAAAATCATTAGGGACAATTATAATAAGGGGTAAGGGTGACAGAGAATTAATAATATTTTAAAATGGATAGGCTTGCCTAGAAACTATCACGTGTAACAGTTAAACAAGAAAATGTAAAAGAAATGTCACTACAAGTTGTGAAGTTCATGGAATTCCTTATTTAAAAAGAAAGGAGAAAATTATTGTATCATCTGTGAACCAATACTTTTGGAAAACAGTATATTTTCCATTCCTCAGTAAGTGTGAAGGGAAGGTAATAAGAACATAGGGTGGGGTCTTATTCTCATGAATGAAAATGTACAAGCAAAAAGAAAAATACTGCTTAGATCTTTGTCCACATTTGAGGAAAACAAAGTTATTTTAATTACTACACTATCCTAATATCACCTATTTTGGCCTTTTTTAATGTTATGTTATAATTCAATAATGTGGAGAATATTTAACTAGAAATTCATCTTAAACTATGAGTTCCTTGAGAGCAGGGATTGTTTATTAACTTTATTTTTTTTATTTTTCTAGCTATTAGTGCTGTATCTACAATGAAAAAGGCACTTAATGAATGCTAGTTTACTGATTAATTAAAGGAAAAATCATATGATATATGTAGTATAGAATTTCTCAGATAAGTGAGAGTATGGATTGTTCCATTCTTTGTATTTCCAATGCCAATTAGTAACAATTATTGTTTGCCTACTTTGTTCTAAGAATGATGCTAAGCATTGAAGATATTTTTAATAAAAGAGAAAAGAAAGTCCCTGCCCCCAGGGAGCACACCGAAGCCTAGTTTGCTCTCTGATTTTTTTCTGTCGTTAGTGAAGATATCATATGATAATAAGTGAGGAAAAATTGCTTCATGGAACGTATGTGGTTATATTAATAGTAAGACAACTTTGAGATATTTCTACATTATTTACTGCTTGCCAAAAACCACATATCTGAATCCTTATGAATTATGATCCATAGAAAGCTGCACAAAGCAGCAGAAAAACGTAAGAATACATTCTACCTTTGATATTCACCAGCTCTATGACCCTAGGCAATTCACATGTCCTGTCTAGGTCTCAGGTAACTCATAGGACATAAAGGGTAAAGTATCTCACACAGTCATGAATCACAAATGTCAGTCTATGCATATATGGCCTAAATAGAAAAGCATCTTAAAACCTCTAGGTTATAAAGATAGTGAACAATTTTCCTCATTTATACATTTTTTGTATCTGGTGATTTTATAATCAAGAAACAATTATTTAATGCAGCAACTATTTTATAGTCAAGTTTGGGGAAACAACACACTGTATTTGGAATCAGAAGTCTTAGATTTCAGTTCCTACTGTTTTTTTTAACTTGATTTAGAATTCTGTACGATTCAGTTAACATTGCTAAGATAGAATATTCACATTTGCCAAATGGTTATAACAATGTCTTACTCAAAGGGCTCTGAAGTGATTGTTTATATTGTCGTCAGTTACTTACATTAAGTATCCAATTTTTATGAGACACTATTTTCTTCTAGGGCATGCAGAATTTAAAAAAAAATGCCCCCTGTCTTCAAAGAGCTTAAAGTGGAAAAGGAGAGATAAGAAATATCTATATATAACTTGAATATCCATTAGAATATATTAAATATATACATACCATAGTTCAGAATAAAGAACATCAGCTTATAAGATAGAGAACTCAGAGTTCAGATTCCACTATTCACATATACTACTCACTTAATCCCTGGGCAAACAACTTAGCCTCCATATTCTTCACTTTCCTCATCCTCATAAATGAAGGAGTTAAACTAGAACTAGATGTTTCAACCATCCAAATTGGATCTGTCTCAAAATATTAGGTCTCTTGTGATTCTATATCTCTGAGGCTATGATAAACAATATGTTATGAGAAGAGTTTACTTAAGACTAGAGAGGATTGGTTACAGTAGAAAGTCAAGGCATAGCTAAACTTTAAAAGTTAGAAAAAATTGTACTATTTAGCTTGTGGTGAATTGTTTATCCCAAGACATATGACAAGGTATGGGGGAAAATATCATAGATGTTGGAAAGGGGAAGATTAATTTAGAGAGCAGAATTTCCCTATTTGGTTAGACCACTGAATAAATGAAAGCAAAAGGATATTTATGTAAGACTCTCTCTGCATTGATGGGGATTGATTACTTGGTAGAGTTGAACAAAAGAGAGTTTCTGAGATCTTGCTTCTAGCTTTGAGAGACATATAATTCTAACCTTTGATCGGTATCATGAAGCGAAAGAATCTGGGAAGAATCTGTCATGTAAACGAGCAGTAAGTTTGATAGCCTGTTTCTACTCCAGGCTTATTTATCTGGAGACATTTGGGAATTTCTCATTAGGTGATATTTGGGACATTCTCTCTCTATTGAGCTGAATAACTTCACTCAAAAAAGTAGAGCTCATTCAGTTGCTGCACTGTCTGTTATATATTTTGCTATTGTATACCATTTTTGACTTCTGTTTTACTATTAATTTGGATATTTGTTATATATGTTCATAGTGGAACTGAGTTTTGTTAGGAAAGGGATTAAACCTTAGATATATAACTTGTATACATATTTCATCCCAATTAAAGAATAGCAATAAATAGTGTACTTGGAATCTAAAATTTACTTTCCCTAGAATCATGATATTTAAGGGAGTAAATAAATACATTTTGTGTGATACTCTGCCTTGCCAAGGAGAACAGATTGATCATCCTCTGACCCCAAATCCATGCTTCCTTTCCTTCCAGGAATTAAAGTGTCTTTTGGAATAGAGTAGGAGGAAAGAGTAGGTAGAGATGAATATTCTTGCTCCCTCTGAGTCACATCTAGATATGAGGGCACACATAACCAACATAGACAAAAAGAACGCTGTCCAATGCCATATCCTTTACTTATATCAACACAACAATAACAACAAAAATTAGCAGTGAGTATGAAAGCACAGCTATGGGATACATAATATTTTATAAAAATGAACAGGAAACTACTATGTTGACTTCCGAAAAGATATTTGAAATGCTCTTAATCCTACACAGATTAGATAAGTGAATCTAAGAAAGAGAAAATATATACTATTTAGATTTTTTGCTCATCTTTTCCCTAATTTTGCATAATATTTTAACATTTAAAAAATTAGTTTCAAATTATCTCACTCTCTTTTACCCTGGCCCCTACTTAAAAAAGTAAACAAGTTCCCTATATATTATATATGTGCAATCATGCAAAATATATTTCCACATTATCCATGATGCAAAAAAAAGAAGGAAAAAAAACTCACAGATCAAGAAGAAAAGAAATAAGAAAATAAGTAAAAAAAAAACAACGATACTTTGATCTGCATTCAGATACCATCAGATACTTTTATGGAGGTGGATAGCATTTTTTCATTATTTTTTTAATTGTCTTGGATCACTGTATTGTTTAGAATAGCTAAGTCTTTCAAAATTGATCATTGTACAATGTTGCTTACTTTGTACAATGTTCTGCTCACTTTAATATGCATCAGTTCCTGTAAGTCTTCAGCATTTTTTTCCCCTAAAAGCATCTTGCTTATCGTTTCTTAAAACACCATAGTATTCCAACATACCATAAACCACAACCTGTTTAGCCATTTCCCAATTTATGGACCTCCTCTCATTTTCCAATTCTTAACCACTTTTAAAAGAGCTGCTGTAAATATTTTTGTACACAAGATCTTTTTCCTTTTGCTCTGATCTCTTTGGGATACAGACTTAGCAGTGGTATTTTTGGATGAAAAGTGTGCATGGCTTTAAAATCCTCTGGGCATAGTTTCAACTTACACTCTAGAATGGTTGCATTAGTTCATTAACTCTACCAACAGTGTATTAGTGTCCCAATTTTTGTCCAATAATTGTCATTTCATTTTTGTCATATTAAACTATCTGATAGGTGTGAGATGATCTTCAGAGTTGTTTTAATTTGCATTTCTCTCATTAACAGTGATTTAGAATATTTTTCCAGAAGACTATAGATAGCTTTGATAACTTTTCTGAAAACTGCCTGTTCATATTATTTGATTATCAATTAGGAAATGACTCATATTCTCATAAATTTAATTCAATTCTTTATATATAAAGCCTTTATCAGAGATTTTTTTTTCATTTAATTCTTACATTCCTTCTGATGTTAGTGTCACTGGTTTTGTTTGTGCTAAAACTAATATATACTCTTAAGAATAAAATGATTTTGATTCAAGTTCACTGTTTTAAAAATCACTGAAATAAACTTTAGAATTAAAATGAATTGTGCTTGGAAGCACATTTTTAAGTGGAGATAAGTCCCTCACTGCTTCTCAGTTGGCAAAAGAAAAGCTATGCTTTATTTTCTGGTATGATTTATTTTAGATTCAGACAAAAAAAGGATTGTAGATTTTCCAATCACAAAATGCATTCCCAAAAGTAAGGACAATGAGTATTTCAATAAGTACATCATGGCAAATGTTTCTCATCAATATATGAAGGCATATAATTATTATAATTTTCTCTTTACACTTGTGATTGTATTGCTTCTGAGAATTCCCACTGAAGAAATCCTCTCTGTCAATTCAGATCTGCAACCTTTCAGGTATTTCAAGTCTTAGAAATTTGCTTGAGCCATCAAAAATTTTGCATAGAGGTCATCTGTGTCAGAGCAAGGAAGTGACACCCTAAGTTTACCTAAGCCTACTTTCTATCCACTTTACTTTCACACTGAAATGACACATTAATATGGTTTTAGGTTTTGCCACATCATTTAGCTTCAAGAGGAGGAAAGCAGAGTTACTTAAAATGACCAGTACCTTCCCCAAACAGAACAATATAAAACAAGCTATGATAATTTAAAATAATAACTCTAGAAATTAAAAAATGTCATTACTATTTACTATTTACTGGGGATGGATGTGAAAAAGTGCGATGAAAGAAACTCAGTGATTAGCAAATATTTTCTAGGATCATAGTTTCTATGCTGTGTCTGATGTTAGAGGTATTCTAATATGAGCCTTTCATATTAGATATGAAAAAATGCTGAACTAGTTCGAAAACTTTAGAATATTGCAAAAGTTGTATTTGCTTCTCTTTTTTACTGATTAATCAAGAAGATCTCTCCAATCATCAACAGAACCTAATAATTTCCCCAGGACATCCTTATCAGAAAGTTTGCTTTCATTAACTTATTTGTATTTATTATATTTATATTATATTTATACTTAGCAAGGCTAATTTATGATAAGTGAATTAGATCTTATACAATTGCAATTTTTCATTCATAGCCTTAAAGAAATTGTTTGGTTAACTCTGTTATGCAAGTGGTTTCTTTTTCTTTTGGCTTTATCCTAATCTATTATTTTCTCTTTTTATTTCGTAGGTTTTGATATCTAGGTGAGATGATATGAAATAACTATGTATTTGGGTTCAAGAGACCTGAGTTTGTGTTCTGGCTCTAACAGTTACTAATTCTGTGACCGTGAAAAAATAATTTAACCTCCATAGACTTCTGTTTCCTTATCTATAAAATGATGAAATTTGGAATAGATCATCTCTGATGTCCCTTCCAGTTCTTAATCCATATCATTATCTTTTAAATTATGAAATTGCAAAAGATGATTTCTAAGTAACTTAGAAGGCAAAACATAGAAAAAGTGTTCATTCTCCTCTCTTCATTGTAGTAGATAATGAATGGCAACTGCTTTCCTACAAGAGCTGAACTCCATGGGAGTTTCTCATATATTCAGGTAACTGACAAAATCATGGCAGCTTTCAAAAAGGTACAAAATCAGCAGTTGCCTGCTTGGTCTTTCCTTTTTTTAAGTCATACTCTCAAAGGTCAGATAGTCGCCCTTAAATAATCTCTGCTAGTGATGTTGAATAGTTCAGAATAATTCATTTGGAACAGAATTCTGATCTTATTGTTAGAATAAAGTGACTAATCTCTATGAGAAAAATAACATGAAATGTAAAACATTTCTTAAATTAAAGTAACCATTCACGAGAGCTTATTTTACTTTCTTTTTATGTAACAGATAACTCTTATCTTCTATTCCCTTCATATAGCTATATTTGTTGCAGCCACCATATAAATCATTTCCAACAGAGCCACTAGGGCATCTCTCCATATGTGTCATTGAAAACTTTATCATTCTCATCCCCTACACTTGTTACTGAATAGTCCAAGATTTAAGATGAATTCCAATCTTTTGGTCCAGTGATTTTATAGAAAAGAAAGATGACGGTCAGGTAATTTCCATCTCCAGTGACAAAGTAATAAGAGAAAATTGACAAATTATTTGAGGTGAAATTTAGGTTAAATATGAGTGAAAGTGAGAGAGATATAAAAGAGGATAATACATACTAGAACAGGTTATTGATGTGAGCTATACAATCTCCTTCTTGGAAATCTTTAACACCAGCATTGATGGAAATCTAAGTGAAATTGTTTATAGGTTTCTAAATGGCAGGAAATCTTTCTCGGTGACCTCTATAGAGCCAACTAATTTTACGTCTTGATAACTATATAATATCTGAATAGTAACTATTGGCCTGTTTCTCTGGCAAATATTATTATAGTGGGTATTTTAACAATAATATAATAATAATAATTGCTCACATATACGTACATGTATGTATGTATATATATATATATATATATATATATATATATATATATATATATATATATATATATATGTACTTGGCTTGCAAAATAATTTATAAATGTTAGCACTTTTCGTCTTATTCTCTCCCAAACCCTATGAGGTATGTACTATTTCTCCATTTCATCATTTTCATTTTTCTTGATCGATCTGGTTCCCTTACCTTCTGCCTCTTATTATATTTTCCTGGTTTGATTAAACTCTGAATTACAGAGTAAGGATCTCTATTTTTATAAAATATAAGCTTCCTACTTTCCAACAAGGAGTTGAATTCTTAATTTAAGTACAAATATTTTAATGTTATTATGTATCAATAGTCTAACACAAAATGTCTTAGGTAAGTGAAATTGAAATAAAATAAAATAAATTTATAGTCAGATGGTCCTACACATTTCACAGTGAAAATATACTGTCAAATCTTTTAGTGTGAGATGTCAAATTTTACAACAGTACATTGACTAAACAGTTCATCCTATATGTTCAGGGCTTTAGGGAAAAGATTGTAAAGTGATAATTAGGAATGTATTATTTGCTTCTGCTTTGGATAAAACAGCCATGTACTTATCAGTCTTTACAACATAAGTCAAAGTATGTATGAGTAGCCCTATTGAAGAAAAGTAGAGAGAAGTGTGATAGAGTTGGTTATTCCTGATTGAGATGTGCTCTATGCAGGCTAGTTAGGTACCTTCATACTGAGCTTCTAATAGCCAATGGGAATAGTGCAACCTATACAAAATATATACTCTTTCAACTATTGCATAATAATTGAGCTTCAAAGGCCTGGACTGGAAGCCTAAGTAGAGCCTAAGCTAATTCAGATATTGTGCTCATCTAAACTCTCTTTTAGAGATTTGACCAGTGATATGCTTTTTCCCAGTGTTCTTAAGGAAGGCAGCACAGGATTTAAGATCACTTTCAATCATTTGGTTCAATATTTTTATAGAAAAGAAAGATGATGTTCAAGTATTCTCCATCTCTCTTGACAAAACATTAAGAGGAAATTGAATTAAACTATCTGAGGTGAAACTAGGTTAAATATATATGTGTAATTGAGAGAAGTATGAAAGAACACATTAGAACAGGTTTTTGATGTGATCTACAGAAAGTATTTTCTGGAAATTTTTAAAACCAGCACAAGTAGTACTTAGATCATTAAAAGAAATATATTAATTTTATTTATGTTTTTCTGTCATGGTTTTCTCATTGTATAAAATTTGCTCTCTGCCAAATTTTCCCTAAGTTAATTCTCTATTTTTGTAAACCAGAGCAAATCAGCTTTTATGTAATTGAACTTAACAAATAAAGTTGTGCCTATAACATTTTGATTAAAAAAATAAGATCATTCATACATGGCTGAACTCTTATTAAACTTTAAGAAATAAGTTAATAAATAGACTTGTAGACATGTAACAATTATGGACCTAAAGCATAGACATGTGTGTTCGTTAAGTTATAAATGGAACTTAACAACTACATTGTCACATTTTAATTTAACATGCTATATTAAGCATCCATTGAAATTCTAAGTCAGCCACCCAGGTGAACAAATATCTCAATTCCCCAATGGAACTTCTAAAATTGGATTAACCAGTTCATTAGTAAAGAATATCTGCTCCCTCACCTCACCAGGGAGGTAAGATGAAGGAAGATCTCTCTAAAATACAGTGTGACTATCTCTCCTCATTATTATGCTTGCATTAACTACTGCCATGGGCATCAGATTCTTAAATTTCTGACTTCTCTCCCAGGGCAATTGTGAGATAATGTTATTCAAAAAGAGCCTGGAATTCTGGTTCAGATATTGAAAACCAAGATAACTCTGGTCCAGGAAAGTTCTGAGCATTTCATTCTTCTCCAGATTGTACTGGTACCTCTTTGGTTCTTCTCTACCATATTTATTCATCCACTTCAGTTTATCAATGGACTTTTTACACTAGGAGTACATCAGTCTATGATACCTTTACTTCACATTGATTTTTTCTCCCAGGATCTTCATTTTCCCCCCAAATATATTAATTTATTTGTTTTCAGTTTTCCACAATCACTTCAAAAAGTGCCAAATTTACTCCCTCTCCCTACCTCCTCCTCCCCATGAGTGTATGCTATGTTATATGGGTTCCACACATGAATTCCTCTTAAGTACGTTTCCACATAAGTCATGTTACATAGGAGAATTAAAAAGAATGGGAGAAACCAGGAGAAAAACAAAACATAATAAATAAGAATATAATCTGCTTCTTTCTGCATTCTGACTTCATAGTTCTTTCTCTGTATGTGTATGGCATTTTGAATCATGAGTCCTTTGGAAATATTCAAGGCCCTTGCATTACTGTAAATGGCTAAATCTATCAAAAATAGTCCTCATGCTCTGTGACTGTTACTGTTTATAATGTTCTCCTGGTTCTGCTACTTCACTTACCATCATTTTATATGTGTTTCCAGTTTTTTTGAAGTCCTCCTGTTCCACATTTCTTACAGCACAATGGTATCCCATTGCATTCATATACCACAACTTGTTCAGCAAATTCCCCACTTAATAGGTAGCCCCTCAATTTCCAGTTCTGGGTCACCACAAAAAGAACTGCTATAAATATTTTTGTACATGTGGGTCCTTCTCCAATTTATGTGATCTCTGGGATACAGCCCTAGAAGTTGTGTTCCCAGGTAAAAGGGTATGCACATTTCTATATCCTTTTGGGTACAGTTCCATATTGCTCACCAGAATGGCTGGATCAGCACACAGCACCATCAACAATGAATTAGTGTGCCAAGTCTCCCGCATCTTCTCCAACATTTATCATTTTCCTGTTTTGTTATATATTATCCAATGGAATAGGTGTGACGTGGCATCTGAGCATCGTTTTGATTTGCAAGTCTTTCATCAATAGTGATAGAGAATATGTTTTTGTGACCACAGGTAGCTTTAATTTCTTCCTTTGAAAACTGACTGATAGCAGGCAGAAAGAAACCATTAAAACATTGAGGAGGTATAGTCAGGATCACACAGTACCTTGCAGGTTCTACATTAAAAGATCAAAGGAATTGGAATATGATATTCCCTAAGGCAAAGGAGCTGGGACTGCAACCAAGGATCAATTACCCAGCAAAGTTCAGCATAACATTTTAGACAAAGAGATAACCATTCAAAGAAATAAAGGATTTCCAGACCTTCCTGACAGAAAGGTCAGAACTCAATAGAAAATTCGATCTTCAAACATAGGTTTCCAGAGAGGCTTAAAAAGGTAAAGAAGGGAAAAGGGAACTTGCTACTCAATTTGGACAAACTGTTGACTTCCCTACAAGGGAAGATGACACTTGTTAATCTTGATACTTGTACAAATATTATGAAATGTAAAAGTGATATACATTCAGGGGACAAGTATAAAGTAAATGATATGATGATAAAAATGTGGTATAATCATGCAAAGGGGTTGTAATAGGAGATGTGAAAAGGGGGAAGCAGAAAATTTTGACATTATTCTGATACATGGTGTCAGGTGTTGATCTATGCCCAGTATTCACCACACTCTTGTACAGTTTTCCCAGTAGGTTTTGGCAATCAGTGAGTTCTTATCCTAGAAGCTGAGATCCTTGGGTTTATCAAACAGTAGAATGGTGTAAATATTAACTTCTGTGTCTTGTATACCTAATATATTCAACTGATTTACCTTTCTGTTTCTTAGCCAATATCAAGTCGTTTTTGATAATTTTTGCTTTATATTACCATTTAAGACTTAGTATAGTTAAGCCAACTTTCGTAGCATTATTTTTCATCAATTTGTTGGATGTTCTGGACATTTTGTTCTACTAGATGAATTTATATATTATTTTTGTCTTTTTCTAGAAAACAATTTTTGGTAATTTCTTTGATATGACACTGAATAAGTAAATAAATTTTGGAAGAATTGTCATTTTGGCTATATTATTTCAAACTACTCACGAGCAACTGATGTTTTCCCATTTAATTATATTTGGCTTTATTTGTGAGAAAACTGTTTTATAATTCTATTGACATAGTCCCTGTGTTTACTTTAGAAGGTGGACAAACAAATATTTCATAGTGTCCACAATAACTTTAAATGAGATTTCCTTTTCTATATGCCATCGGATTTTCTCAGTACTATACAGAAATGAAAATGATTTACATGGGTTTATTTTATGTAATGTAACTTTGGTAAAGTTTTTTTTTTAATATCTGAAGTGGATTTTTTACATGATTTTCTGGGATTCTCTAAGTATATCATCATATCATCTACGAAGAGAGACAAAGTAGTTTCTTCTTTGCCTGTTCTAATTTCTTTCTTTTTAAACAATGTGTAATATTTATTACATAGGCTTTCTTTAGATACAAATTTGTTATTTCATATTGAATCTTCACTGGAAAACACTATCCATATCCAGAGAAAAAGTTTGAATGCAGGTCAAAGCATATTTTTATTTTTAATTTTTTGCTTTCTCATGGTTTTTTCCCTTTTATTCTGACTTTTATTCAAAATATGACCAATGTGATTATATATTTAATATGATTGTGCATGTAGATTATTTGATTGTATGCCCTCTTGTGGAGGAGAAGAGGAAGGAGGCAGAAAAAAGAATTAAAAAAAAATTACTTTCTTTTTTAGCTTTCAATAAGATATGTAGTACTTATTACAGAGGTTTTTCTTTTAGTATTCAATGTGAAATGGAAATTCATGGTTATATAGTAAATCTTTTTTTTACCTGATGATCTACACATGGAAATATTCTTTTCTTTTGTCTTTTTATATTTAAGTAAAAATGAGAAAAAATTTTAAAGAAATAAATTCCATTTTTGCAAACTAAAATTTGTCCTTTGCTCTCCTTTCAAGACCTCTTTTCATTTATTTATTTATTTGCTTGTTTGTTTGTTCATTCATTTATTTATTTGTTTCATTTATTTATTTACTTGCTTGTTTCTTTATTTTAAGTTTTCAAAATTCATTTCCACAAAATTTTGAGTTCCAAATCCTCTCCCCATGTATCCCCTCCCCCAAAAGTTGCCATGCATTCTGATTGCACTTCCCACCAATGTGCCTTCCCTTCTAACAACCCTCCCTTCCCTTATGCTCATCTTCTCTTTTGCCCTGTAGGGCAAGATAAATTTCTATATCCCATTACTTCTATTTCTTATTTCCCAGTTGTACACAAAAACAATTCTCACCTTGTGTTCCTAAAACTTTGAGTTCCAACTTTTCTTCCTCCCCCACCCCCCCATCCCGACTGAGAAGGCAAGCAATTCAATATAGGCTATACCTGTGTAGTTTTGCAAATGACTTCCATAATATTCAGGTTGCACAAGATTAATTATATTTCACTCCATCCTATCCCGCCCCCAATTTATTTTATTCTCTTTTGCTCTTGTCCTTTTCCAAGAATGTTTATTTCCAAATGATCTCTCCTCCCATTTGCCCTCCCTTCCATCATCCCCCCCACCCTGCTTTTTCCCTTCTCCCCTACTTTCTTGTAGTGTAAGATAGATTTTCATACCTAATTGAGTATGCATGTTCTTCCTTTATTGAGCCAAATGTCAGGACAGTAGGTTTCATTTTTTTTTCTCTCACCTTCCCCCTTTTCCCCAACCTTGGAAAAGTTTTTTCTTCCCTCTTCTAAAAGAAATAATTTGCCCCATTCCATTTCTCCCTTTCAGCTCTCAATATATTCCTCTCTCATCTCTTAATTTTATTTTAGATGGAATCCCTTCCTATTAAACTCACTCTGTACTCTCTGTCTCTGTCTCTCTCTCTACACACACACACACACACACAAGTGTGTGTGTGTGTGTGTGTGTGTGTGTGTGTGTGTGTGTGTGTGTGTGTGTGGTGCATAAGCCCTCCAACTATCCAGATACTGAAAAAAGTTTCAAGAGTTACAAATATTATCTTTCCATGTAGGAGTTTAAAGAGTTCCACATTAGCAAGTCACTTGTGATTTCTCTTCCATGTTTACCTTTTCATGTTCACTTGATTCTTGTGTTTGAAAGTCAAATTGTGTTTTCAGCTCTGGTCTTTTCATCCAAAATGCTTGAAAGTCCTTTATTACCTTGAAGGTACATTTTTCCTCCTGAAATATTATACTAAGTTTTGGTGGGTGGGTGATTCTTTGTTTTAATCCTAGTTCCTTTGATTTCTATAATGCCATATTCCAAGCCCTTCAGTCCCTTAATATAGAAGATTCTAGATCTTGTGTTATGCTGACTGTATTTCCACAATACTCAAATTGTTTCTTTCTGACTGCTTGCAGTATTTTGTTCTTGACCTGGGAACTTGAATGCAGCTACAATATACATAGGAGTTTCTCCTTTTGGATCCCATGCAGGGGTGATTGGTGGACATTTTCCAATATTTATTTTGACCTCTGGTTCTAGAACATCAGGGCAATTTTCCTTGATAATTTAATGAAAGACGATGCCTAGGCTCTTTTTTTGATCATAGATTGCAAGTAGTATCATAATTTTTTTATTGTCTCTCCTGAATCTCTTTTCAGGTCAGTTATTTTTTCCAATGAGATATTTCACATTATCTAATATGTTGTCATTCTTTTGGTTTTGCTTTGTAATTTCTTGGTTTCTCAAAAAGTCTATCATTCTAACTTTTAAAGCATTATTTTCTTCAGTGAGCTTTTGAATCTCCTTTTCCATTTGGCTAATTTGACTTTCTAAAGCATTTTTCTCCTCATTGGCTTTTTGGACCTCTTTTGTCAATTGAGTTAGACTATTTTTCAAGGGGTTATATTCTTCAGCATTTTTTGGGGTGTCCTTTATTAAGGTATTGACCCATTTTTCCTGCTTTTCTTGCATCTCTCTCATTTCTTTTCCCAGTTTTTCCTCCACCTGTCTGACTTGATTTTCAAAATCCTTTTTGAACTCCTCCATGGCCTGAGCCCACTGGATATCTATTTCAGATGTTTGGGATACAGAGGCTTTGACTCTTATGTCTTTACCTGATCGTAAGTAGTTTTCTTCCTCATCAGAGGGGAAGGTTGGAATCATCTGTTCCCCAAGAAAATTACCTTCTATGGTCTTCTTTATTTTTTCCCTTTTCTGGGCATTTCCCCAGACAGTTACTTGACTTCTGAGATTCCTCCCCACCCCAGCCCAGATCTGCTCATCAAGTGCTTGGAGTCTGCGATTCAAATGCTGCTCCCCAGTCTCAGGGCTTTTGGTGGCAGGCCTGACTGCTATTCAATGGGAGCTTAATTTCTGGTGCTCAGGTGGGGACAGGGCCACCTACCAGGCTCAGTTCCCTCAGGGGGTTTATGTAGAGACCTTCTGTAATGGAGCTGCTGCAGAGCTCCTGCCTGCCCTGGGAGCCTCTGGCCACTGCTGCTTCTGCTGCTGCCTCCTGAGGAGGCCTGAGTCGTGAAGACACCCCACTCCCCTTTCAGCCCATCCAGACATCTCTCTCACTGACCTGTGAGTCTGTGGGTGGAGGGACCTTCGGGACTGCTGGAGATTCCATCCCTGAAGCCTGCTCAGATCTGTTCACTCCTCTTAGTGCCTTGGTGCCAGGGCAGGGCAAGGCTGGGCTTCGCTCCTGTCCAGTGACCAACGGAACTTTAGGGTCAGTTTTTCAGGGCTCTCTGGAACGGAAATCTCCTTCACCCCATTGCTGCGCAACTCCACTCTTCCAGAATTTGTTGGGAGTTCTTTTTATAGATAATTATTGGCTGTGGGTTCAGAGCTAGCATATGTGCATCTTTCTACTCAGCCATCTTGGCTCCGCCCCCTCTCACTGATTTTTGAACTGTCTTTGCCTCCTGTGGGTTGAGGGATATGCGAACCTCTGCTGCTGGTAGGGATTCTGCCCCCAAGTCCTGCTCCAGACTTGCTCCTCCCAGCGCTGTATGTTCAAGGCTGGGCTGTGCTCCTCTCCATGTCTGGTGTAGGAGACCTTTCCCATTCGCCTTCCAGGTTTCCCTGGTCTGGAAATATCCACCACTCTGTTCTGTTACTTTTGCTGCTCTAGGATTTGTTGAGAGTCTTTCTTTACAAGTATTGTATGGACGGTGGGGGAAGAATTAGGGTATGTGTGAGTTTCTAATCTGCTGCCTTCGCTCTGCCCTTTCTATTCCAATTTCTTCTCTTTTTTTTCATTTTCCTAAAGCTAATATGTCTAGTACCATATGAAATAACAGTGGTGAAAATGGATATCTTTGTTTCACCCCTGATCTTACTGGAAATTAATTTAGCTTGTGTCCCATTTCATATAATGCTTGCAGTTTGTTTTAGATAGATGCTATGTATTATTTTAAGGAAGGTTCCATTTATTCCTATATTCTCCAGTGTTTCCAAGGTCATTGTGTATTGTATTTTGTTAAGTTTTTTTTTTCCCTGCATCTATTGAGGTAATCACATGATTTGTTAGTTTTTTTGTTGATATGATCAATTATACTGATAGTTTTCCTAATATTGAACAAGCACTGCATTCCTAGTATAAATCCTACCTGATGAAAGTTCATCATAAATTGCTGTATTCTTCTTGCTAATATTGTGGTTCAATTGGATGTATCTATATTCAGCAGGGAAATTGGCCTATAATTTTCTTTCTTCGTTTTGCCTCTTCCCATTTTAGGTATCAGCCCTGTATTTATATCATGAAAATAATTTGGTAGGACTCCTTCAGCAAATTTTCCAAATAGTCTATATATTATTAGAATTAACTGTCCTTGAAATATATGATAGAATTTGCGTGTAAATCCATCTGACCTTGTAGATTTATTCCTAGGAAGTTCATTGATGGCTTGTTCAATTTACTTTTCCAAGATGGGTTTACGTATTTTACTTCCTCTTCTGTTAATCCGGATAATTTATATTTTTGCAAATATTCTTCCACTTCACTAGGACTGTCAAATTTATAGGCATAAAGCTGCTCAAAATAATTTCTAATTGTTGTTTTAATTTCCTTTTCATTGCAGGTGAGTACACTCATTTCATTTTTGATAAAGGTAACTTGGTTTTCTTCTTTCTTTTTTTGTTTAATCCAATTGACCAAAGGTTTATCCATTTTGTATTTTCATAAAATCAGCTAGTGTTTTTATTAATTAGTCCTCTTCCCTCTCCCCCCCATATCTTCATTTTGTAGTAGCATATCCATGCTCTCCATAACTACCTTACTCTCTAGACTGCAGTTCTGATACTCCTGAATTTTTTATTCATGTCTCCAATCTATAGTCCCCCTTCTCCTCTCCCTTTCCCTAGCTCCTTTACAGTTTTTCAGTATCCTTTTCTATGTTACCCTCTCTATATGAATGTAAGCTCTTTGAATTACTATACTCTAGTGGAAAGAAGATGGCCAGTTGACTACTTCATATCTTACTACTATTGTTCTTCCTTCATTGCAAGTAATCTTTAAAGTATCTTCTTTATTGGAAAACCCATTAGATGGATGTTCAGAATCAAAAACTTGATCATAGGAGTAGTATGGGGTAAGTCCGTAGTCTCCTACTTTGACTCTTTTGCTTGACTCTCACCCTACATATCCAATCAGTTGCTAAATTTTATAATTGCTTTCTCTACAGCATTTGATAAACATCCTCTTCCTTCCAATCACAAAGATATCACTTTACTACAGTATTTAGTACTTTATATAAAATCTCAGTATTTCTTACTTGGGTTTTTGCAGTTCTCTACTTCAAGGCTTTCTCCAGTTGAATTCAATCTTCATTAAGATACAAAAGTTATTTCTTTAAAGCCTTGGTCTGACCCTATCATGTATCTTTCTCCCCTCCCATTCAATAAACACTAGGCAGCCACCATTACCTTCATAATACAAAACAAAATATTTGTTTCACATCTGAATCTCCTATTTGTTCAGGACTTAGGTAAAACAGCGTTAATAGCTGTCCTCAGATAGCTATTAGCTGTGGGATTGTGGGGGAGTGATTTAACCTCTGCCTGCCTCACTTTCCTAATTGTTAAAATTGGAATGATGATAGCTCATATAATCAAAAGTTGAATGATATTTGTAAAGCATATAGCAGAGTATCTAGCATGTAATAGGTGATAAATTTTTTCTTTTTCTGCAAATGTATAGTGACCTTTTCCTTCTGATCTTTCTCTTTATAGCATCCTTCTCCTCATCAACCTCCTAATGAAAGTCAAAAACTATTTTTACTACTTCAGACTTTCCCCTCCTTCCCTTAAAGACACACTTCTATTAAAAAAAAAATTGTTGTCCCTAATAAACTTCAGGGTACAAATTCATTTTTGTAATTCATTAACTTTTTCTTTTAGGAAAGATACTTAGTCTACACCTGAATCATAGATAATAGTCATTTATCTACAGCAGAATTACAATCATTTCACTCAATGAAAGTCAGAGAAAGAAAAAAAAATACTGCTGTTCATACTGATGTGATTCGTAGTCTTTTTTTTTAAATTGCAGGTAGGTGTTTACTCAGCATGTCTTGAATGTTTTAAGAACTTTGAAATTTTTTTATTATGTTATTTTATTCACATCCTCAACTCTGTTTGCTTTATAACCATATAACTTTAACAACTTTATAACCATGCATTATTTAATATTTCTTCTTTAGCTACCCTCTTATTTCTGTTATTCGTTTTGCCAATTTACTGTAATCATCTATTTTAATTATCAAAATTTTAACTGTTTTTTAAATTTACTTTCCCCTGTTATTTACTTTTCTTATGTTCTTCAGTCTTCAATTCATTCTATTATTTAGAATAAATTTTATTTCAAGTTTAGACATTTTCCCTTCAGTTCTTGCTATTAACCTTCCTCTCACCTTAAGTTGTTACAAATGTCTTATTCTTTTCTATTAAATCTTTAGACATGACAAGTTCAAATACTTCAATATCATCTTCAAAATATTTCTCCTTGTATTCAGTTAATGTCCTTCTATTTCTTGTTCTGCACCTTCTTCTGCAATACTTTCACTAAAAGTCAGAAATTGAATCTTGACTTGGAAATTAAAAACAAATCCTTTCATTTTCTTTGTCAAATAATCACAGAAGTTCCTTTCTAACTCTAAACTGTGCATTTCTTGCACACACACACACACATTCACAGACACACTTTATGGTTGTAAAATAACAGGTTTGATTTCTACCAATGTGAATTTCCAATATAAATATTTTTAATGTGATTGAAAAGGTAAGGTTCAAGTGTCTTTTTTAAAATTCTTATTACTAATGAAAAAACAAAAAGTGAAATCATGCTATATTCTTTTAGTGCTCACATTTCCTTAAAAAGCTATTACACCAATTGTTTATACCAATGATTAGACAATTATTCATATACCATTCCATAACTTCCTGAATTGTATGGTCTTATATTGTTACTTTATGTTTGTGTTTTTTCAACATCTTATTTAGAATACACACTATATATGTTTATATGTACACACATATACTTACATGTGTATGCCTGTGTATTTGCAAATGAATATGTATATATATGTGTGTGTGTGTGTGTGTGTGTGTGTGTGTGTGTGTGTGTGTTAGGGAAGACACAAGCAAATCTTGGTAATCCTTGCAGTGATTTCCACGTGGTAATTACTAAATAAGGCTCTTTTGCTTGTCTAAATCCCTTGTCTAAGGGATTTAAGTTTTAAAATTTCACCTTCCTTATTTTCAAAATGAAACTCACAAAGAAACTACATTGAACTCTTTTTCATGGTGTAGTCAGATGGTTATGTCAGACAGTAAGACAATAAGATCACTTCTAAAATGCCTATTAAGAATGTCATTAAAGAGATGTCCTGCAATGTTGTCTATAAAAAGTAGTGAAAATAAATATACAGGGATGTTTTGTGTGAAGACTTTTCCTAATCATGTAGCATGATGTAATTGTAAGCCCATATTATTATAGGTGTTCTTGTTATTTTTATGATTGTATCTTCCATTGATGTGGTGTAAGGAACAGTATTTTGTAGATATTTTTTTTTGCTGAGTTGAAAACAGATGAAGGATAATGACAAAGTGGAAATTTGATTTCCAAATGTTCAGTATTCAAGTAGTATTTAATAGAACTCAAAACATAAATAGGAGAAATGATGGAAATGAGTAAGGGAAAAGCTGATAAATCCAGGAAATTAACTTGACACTTTGGTTTCTCTGTTTTTGTAATGTAGACTCCTCTCTCATACTGTTAAAACATTCAGGGCATGTTTTCATCAAAAGAGATTATAAATAATTCTGATAAAATAGGACTATGCCAAATTTCCATCAAAACCTGTAAATTAACACTATTGTCTTGTATATAATCATAAAAATATAAGACTAAGTAGCTAAAGAACATAAGAATCATAAAAATACATAATTATTGTAAATAAAAGGAAAGGAGGGGTTACTTTGGTGAAGTGAGTTGGGAAGAAGCAAAGTTAAAGGAAGTAAAAAGAAAGGTATTAGGGCTGCAATAGTAGAAGAGGAACATGACATCAGAAAGGTGATGCCATGATATGCAAGTGAATTAGATTTATGTAAGGAAAGGCTGTGAAAAGTCATAGGCATTAGTTTGTCCACTAAAGTCATCTGGATCCAGTGGTAAGATATAAACCAGGACTACTGACAATAGCCATGAATTCAATGGAAAACCTTGGCCTTCTTAAATTCTTGAAGAGGTCTCAGTTTGACTGAGGCAGGGTCCATTCAATTATTAAGGCTAAGTAAGAAATGAGGCAGAAAATAGCTTCTTTACTTTGTCAAAATGTATCACACTGGCAGGGAACATCCTCAGGGATCCTAGGCAAAACAGAAACAATTGCTATTTCCATTCACTCTAAGCCAATCAAGGATGAAACAATGACCAAATGAGACTTGATTTAGCACCCACTGTTGGACAAACAATAAGAACCACAGTGATTTGCTATTAAGAGGAGAGAGTGAGTTTCTTTTTATTCATTCATTATTTTATTCATTCATTTATTTATTTTAATGTACCGCAATCACTAGAATAAAACTTAGATTTTTACCCTCCCATCTACCCCTTAACAATCTCCTCCATCCCCATGATGGCATACAATTCTATATAGGATCTACATATCCTTTCCTATTGAATATGTTTTCACTCTAGTCATGCTGTGTACATGAACTAAAATAAATTGAAAAAATGTTATGAGAAATCAAAACATAATACACACATGCACACACACACACACACACACACACACACACACACAAACATGATCTGCTACATTCTGCAAATGAATTCCATAGTTCTTTTTCTGAGTGCTGAAGACACTTTGCCTTAGAAAACCACTGGAAATTTTTTTTTAAGTTCTTGCATTATTACGAAGTTCCAAGTCTACCAGAAAAAACTCTTGCACATTGTGGTCGTTGCTGTGCACCAAGTTCTTCTGGTTCTGTTCCTTTCCCTCAGTATCAGATCATATAAGTCTTTCCAGGTCTCTCTCAAGTCTTCTTGTTCATCATTTCTTATGGCACAAAGTATTGCATTACATTCATATACTATAACCCCAACTGATGGGCATCCCCTTGATTTCCAGTTTTTGGCAACTACAAAGAGTGCTGCTATAAATATTTTTGTACATGTGGGACCCTTTCCCATTTTTATTATTTTTTGGGGATACAGTATTAGTATCAATATTGCTGGGTCAATGGGTATGCACATTTTTGTAGCCCTTTGGGAATAGTTCCAAACCACTCTCCAGAATGGTTGAATGAGCTCACAACTTCACCAACAATAAATTAGTGTTCCAACTCTCCCACATCCTCTCCAACATTTATCATTTTCCTGTTCTATTATGTTTGCTAATCTTATAGGTGTGATGTGGTACCTCAGAGTTATTCTGATTTGCATCTCTCTAATCAAAAGTGATTTAGAGTATTTTTTCATGATTATAGATGTCTATAGTTTCTTCCTCTGAAAATTGCCTGTTCACATCCTTTGAGCATTTATTAATTGGGAATTGACTTTATTGTTGTACATTTGATTCAGTTCTCTATATGTTCTAGTAATAAGGCCTTTATCCTCAAGATTAGCTGTAAAAATTCTTTCCCAATTTATTATATCCCTGTGAATTTTGATTGCATTGGGTTTGGTTGTGCAAAAACTTTTCAGTTTAACATAATCAAAATTATCCATCTTGTATTTCATAATGCTTTCTATCTCTTCTTTGGTAAAAAAATTCTTCCCTTCTCCATAAATCTGATAAATACACTATTCCTTGCTTCTCCAGTTTGTCCATGGTATCAGTCTTTATGCTAAGATTGTATACCCATTTGGACTTTATTCTTGTGTATGGTGTCAGGTATGGGTCTATGCCTAGTTTCCGGAGAGTGAGTTTCTTGCAAGAAAAACAGAGTTTAGATTTAGTAAGGAACTCAAGAGATGATTTGATCCAGAAAATTAGGAGAGAAGTTTAAAGAAAAAATTTCTAAATTACAATTCAATGTTCTCAACAACAACCAAAAAAGTTTCAGAAACCAAAATTTACATTCCTTTGGCCAGAGTGGCAGCTGGTAAAGGCATCATAGTCTATGTTTATTTCTTATCTTTGTTTTTCTTCTTTTTTTTCTGTCCTATAGTGTAGATATTCATATATTCAGAAGAAGGCATTGAATTTATCTTTTACGGTTCCATTTAGACTATAGAATTGAAACATTAGAAACAGCATTTTGAGCATAAACACAGGAAAAAAGATTATCTAGCAAAAAAAAATAATCACTTCCCCTTGAGATATTTGAATACAGAATTTAATTAAAAAGTATAACAATTAGGTAATCAATAGTCACTCTTGCAGACGTTATTACTATGCAGAACAGAGACAATACAAAAACTGTAACCACTGGAGTTTCTATCTACCCAAGAGAAATAATCTCACTTCACTGCTTGTTTTGAGTCATTTTGTAAATGAGGTACAAAAGTCTAAAATTCTAGCAAATAAATGAAATGTCACTATTAATACCACTATTACTAATGATAAAACATTGTAGCATTCTTTGTGATTCATGACCAAAGAACATTATTTCTTTTAAAAGTGGCATTTCCAGGTTTTAAAAAATACCCTGACTGCAATTGCCTAAAGTTTTAATTACTTACTCTGGAGGAAAAGGCTGTACTTTATGTTATGAAACACTTGAAAATACAGCAACACTCTTCTTTGGTAGGCCAGAAAATAAAACAATCCCTTTTTATATAATGAGATGGTTGCAGAGATATAGAGATAAATATTAACCACATAGATTTTTACACAACTGCATTTTTCAGCTGAAAATTATAGTATATTGAAGGACTTCTGGATGTTCCCACATTGTCAGCAAAGTCCTACAAAGATTTTTGGAAACGTTATCTTGCATTTCCTGCCCTTATATTACTTCACAATCAAAATAATTGTTGTGTCAAATAGTTTCAGACATTTCTTCCTTATCTTGATCTGAATTTTTAGGCATTGTATAGTACTGGAATTGAAGTCAGAAAACTCTGACTACAGCTCTGGCCGCAGATAACTAATGCATAACCTTGGACAGGACACTAAACCTTTCTTATCCTCAGTTTCTTCATCTGTCAAATGAGAGACTTGAACTGGAGGTGTCTAAGTTCCCTTGAAGTTCTAAGTCTGTGCTGTTATGATTTTAAGAACAAGCATATTGGAATTTAATTTTTGCTCCCCTCCTATTTTTGAAGTCTGTTGTGATAATTTGGAAAATTCTGAAGGTGTTGCCTAAAGATTTCTGTCCCTTAAAAGATCAATCCTACAAAAAACATTTATTTTTGTTTGTTTATTTGTTTATTTTTCAGTTGTCAGCTCCAGATGAACCATGCTTTTCCTCTACCTCTGGTCATTAAATGGCTGAGTTTTTCATAGACTTGGATACTAAGGGCAGATAATATTCTGGAAATATTTGTATTGCACATATAATGAAGTGTATGGAGAAGGGAGGGACAATGTGAATTGCAAGAATCCAATGGACAGTGGAGAAAAGAACTATCCATAAACCAGATCCCAGGTATAAATGTGGGTAGAACTTTTTCTTAACTATATATGTTCTCTTTTCCTTTTCCTTCTCAGTAAATTGGATCATGCCAAAAACTCAAAAGAGAAGTTGTAATAGAAGTTTATATGGGAATATGAAGAGAGGGAGATATCTTTGAAAAGGTCATCTTTTGCCAATCAGATATTCTCGACATAAAGAAAAGAAATAGCAAATTAAAATAACTCTTTAGTAAATGAATATAGTAGATGGAGTGTCAGACATAGTCAGAAAGATGTTGAGTTCTAATTACACTTCAGAAAATTAGTAACTGAATGACTCTTCTCCATACACTCAAGTAGGAGAAGAAAATGTTACTTTCTGCAAGGGTGGTCTCCTATATATAATGCAAATACTCCCAGAAGTGCATTTTTTTCAACTAGCAATACTCATTCATTCAAGTTAAATGATTAGGAAGTTTATATAATAATTTTAAATCATTGTTTGTTGTTTTCCTTCCCTCTTCTAGTTTTAAGTATTTTAAATAATAAGCTTGTACCTGATTTTGAAATAAGCAAAAATTTTAGTCATGAATCAAGGCCTTTGTGTATTCATGATAGAGCCACATGCATTTATAGTTATTTACTTATTTATTTATTTTTGCTTTTCACACTCTGACCAGGAATTGAACAAGGCACTTGCTGAATGTTAAGTATCTTACAGCTATGAATACCAAGTTGGGCTGAGAGAAACTGGAGAGGTGAATTACTGAATGTAAGTGAATCCTGTCAGAGATGAATATAGCCTAGAATGGCTAACAGACTCTTGTCATTTTAAAGGGCCAAATAGAGCAATTCTGGAGGAAATTTAAGAGCTTAAAAATGTAAATAGAAATAAAGAAAACACCAACTTTAACCCTCCACAATTTGTGATGAAATGTAAAGAAATCTCAAAGTGATATTCACAGACTGTCTGTAGTAATTTTTAAATTACCCCTGAACATGTCTCCAAAGAAATGATTGCTTTTTTCCAAAACAGTATTATTGTAGTATAATGATACATATGTATACATGTGTGGCTAGAGAGTTGACTTCAAAGTCAGGAAAAATGGAGTATAAGTTCAATTGCCAACCCTTTGATACATACTCATTCTTTGACTCTGATAAAATCCTGTATGTAATTATGATTATGTAAAAAATTTGCTGACTTTCAGTGATAAGAAATTTTTCCTCATTTTGAATTTTTCAACATCTATGAAATCACCAGTCTAATTTCTATGCCATGAATAGATAGATAGATAGCGAGAGAGAGAGAGAGAGAGAGAGAGAGAAAGAGAAGGATAGATAGATACTCCATACACATGTAATTATCTGTGTTTTTGTGTATATACATACATATATATGTATACATGCATATGTGTATACACACATATATGCACAAATAGAGAAAGATACATGGAAAAGAGAAAAGACAGACAGACAGACACTTGGAGAGCCTGGAAGACTTATGTTCTACTCCCAGTAAGGCAAAGACAATTAATCTCTTCACCTTAGTTTGTTCATCAGTAAGAAAGGTACAATAATGTCTGTGGCACTCATCTCAGGATTTTTGCTATTCTCAAATGAAATAATAAAGTACTTTGCAGAACTTAAAATGCTAAAGAAGTTATTCTTTTTATATTAGAACTATCAGTTTCTTTCCTTTTCAGTAAACTTTAAAATTATTTTTCTAGCTACAATTATATCATTCAATATTGATGCGATAATTTTCAGCTTACAATATTTCAATTATTATTTAAATATTTTAGCTAAGGAAATTGAGGCTTAAAGACATGAGGTAATTTCGTACAGACAATATGAGTACTATTAGGACTTAAAATTCATCTTCTGGTTCCAGAGTAAGTGGTCTGTGTAGTTCCCCATGTTTCCACCAGTCTTACTTTGAGCTATTCAGTTTCAGTTTGACCATTCTATTTTTGTCAATCAGTTCTCCTTAGAGAAAAATATTACATGTACCTAGTCATGGAAACTTTTAAGATCTCCATGGTAATTTTCATAAGCTCTTGGAGAATTAACAAAAGTATTAGAATATCTTTGTTCCCCAGAAAAGCAGGAGCGGCCTAAGTAAAGAACATTATGCAAATGAAGACTTTATTGAGCCTTTGAATAATTCCAATAAGTTACCACAATTTTAGTTGAATTAACAGAATATTTTTTGGAACTGATTTATGGCTGATATTCTATTTCTCAATTAATTCAATTCAGTTCCACTAACAATTATTAAGATTCTACTATGTATATAGCATTATTGTAGGCTCTGAAAACAAAAACAAATTCAAATAAAATTTAGAAAAAAACACCTTTTTTCCACTCAAGGGGATTATATTCTACTGGAATCCTAGAATTGTAATATATACACAGGGAAGTAAGTATAATTTGAGGAGAGGGAGAACAGTGTTAACTAGAAAGTGTAAGAAAATCTGTCCTTTAGGAAATGATTTCTAAATAAAGCCTTGAAGGAGATTAAAAATTCTAAGAGATAGAGTTGATTATGGAGTAAATCCAAATGATGTATAATTGCCTGTACAAAGGCATTGAGGTAGTGATTGGAATAATGAATATAGGAAATTCAAGTAAATTCGTACAGACTGAATTAATATCCAAAAAAAATGTTATATGAAAAGTTTGCAAAAGTAACTTGGGAACTGATTATTAAGATTTTTTATGGTAATATTAGAAGTTTCTACTTCCTCCAAGAGACATAAAGGATCCACTGAAGATTCTTGAATAGGGAAGTGGCATTCTTTAAATATAATTTAAAAAGAATTATGCCCCTACTTCATTACAAGTTTTGTGCTAAGGAATAGAGAAAAATAAAGCAGCCCTAGCTTGAAGATGTTCATGTTTTATAGTAGAGAAGTCCACAAATAGGTAAATTTTCATTTAATTTTGCCAGACTTGTGATTTTTTTCTTTCCTTTCTTCAAAAAAAAACTTATTGCATAGAACATCATCTCACAATGTAGATTATTCCTTTCTCTGAAGATTACAATATTAACAAGGTAACTAACATGGAGCAAGGGCATGGACAAATGACAGAATAAAGGAAGTTTACTTTAGAGTGCTGAAGGAATATAGAGGTTATTTGTGGCTGAGGCAGAAAGAGTGAGTAATCCAGGTTTGGAGGACAGCCTGTGTGAAGGAAAAGAGAATGGACATGGAAGAACTTCAATTACATTTACTAAGCACTTATTATGTGCCAGGTACTCCGATAAGCACTGTGAATCCAAAAATAAGAACTGAATTTTCAAAAACCTGCCTTCATAGAATACTTAAAGAAAACTACAAATAAAGAGGGAATGAGTGTGACTGCAGAATATTTTGTAGAGATGGCATGATATTCTTTTGAATCAAAGCCAAGTAGAGATGTGAATGGAGAGTGGAGATTTCCTGTGGAAAATTCAAAAAGTTCAGAGCACTCTATACAGGAAAGCTTTGAAAGGAAAATACTACTCCACCCTCTAACCCCCTCATCAGAGGAAAGGGGCAAGACAACGGAAGGAGTCGACAAGATGTTGAATAACAAAATCTGAGCTATGGTGATCAGATTTTGAGTCATCAGTTTATCTTAGAAAAAAGAATGAGGTTTAATGGAGGTAAACCCAAGTAGAGTTGCTGATTAAAAATAACAAGTTACCTAGAACGTTCTGAAAGTTCAGAATAAAGAATGTGTAGGGAGACTAAGATGCTAAGTACATTTTTTTGAGGATACCTGGGGGAAGGGGGAAGACAGAAAGCATCTTATAGGCAAAGTGAAATGTGAAATAGATGAATTTGTATTTACATTTTTCTTAGATACAATAGAGTGCTACTAAATCTTCCTGAGCTCAGAAATTACATGTTCAGTTCAAAGATCTTCATTAGATGAAAAGATCATGTGGTCAGAGGTATAAAATTGAAAGAGGTCATTGAGACTAACTGCCTTATTTTACAGATGAGAAAATTGAGACATAGAGAAATTAATTGACTTTCTCAGGGTCACACAGATAATAAGCATCTAAAGGAGAACAGGATATCAATTTGGCACTTATGTGGATAATGAATTAAAACAGAGAGAATCTGGATAGACTAATTAGGAAACTGTAAGAAGTTATAAGAATATAAACTTGAGTGGTGGCTATATGAATGGAGAAAAGATATCATAGAGATACAAGGAACAAGATTTGGTGAGATATGGGGAAAGGGTAGTTTAAGGAAATGAAAAAGTCAAAAATTGTTTCAAGGGCAAAAAAGAAAGTGACTGGAAATATGTTAGAGTCCTCAATTAAAATATTGTTTTGAAGTGTATCACTTTAGATTATGCTGAATTTTAGATATTGATAGAAAATTTATTTTTGAGATATGTAGTGGATAGCTGTGATGTGCATTTGCATACGTATATATGTGTGCATACATATATAGATACATATACAAAAATATACATATATGTGTGCATGTATGCATTTTATATGTATAATACACACAGGCAGGGTTTGAATATTTTCACTGATGCTTATCTACTAGTGTAATCTAGGGCAAGTCATTAAATATCCTTGGGCATAAATTTCTTAATGTGTAAAATGTTACCCTGGAAAATTGTGAGGTTTCTTTAAGCTCTAATTTTATGATCTTAGTACTGATATTGGACAAATATGGAAGATGATCCACAAAATAATGATAATATTTGAGAAGAATCAATTAGGATGGTAGGAAGAGAAGGAAGGGTTCTACAAGTGGCAATTTAAGACACTTTAGAAGGAAAAGCCTTGAAAAGTGTCAGAAGACTGTAGTAAGTTTATTTAAAATTAAAACTCAGAAAAGGCTATAAGTTTTAGGAATTGAAAGACTCTTGAAAACAGTAGCTTTATTACAGTGGTCTCATAATATCGAAAGTCTGATTATAATACTCAGATAGGAAGTGAATGTAAATAGAGAGTACACATATTTTATTAGAAATTTTTTTCTGTTGAAGGAAGAAGAGATTATAGTACCGTTGAGTGGTTGCAAAGATAATTTTCTTTTCTAGATTTAGAAGAGTGACTTCAACATGGATATGTAAAGAGTAAAGGAAATGTTTAATATGAACAACGTGAAGGGGAAGACAGAGGGGAAGTGTTGTTATAAGTTTACATGGAAAAATAATTTTCTTTGTCAGAGATTGGAACAAGGAAGAGAGAGTAGATGATATGAGGAGATTTTTACTTTTAAAATAAAGTACAAATGTAAATTTAAAGTGGATGCCACCTAAGGAAACAAAAACAAAAAAACAAGGTCCTCTGCTGAATATTAACAGGTAGGAATATTTTTGGAAGCTTGAGAAGAGAATATTTGTATTGGTTGCTGAAAGAAAAATACTAAAGAATAAAAGAGAAAAATCAAATATTTTCTGCAAAGCAATGATGGAGCTTCACAGCAAATATTTGATTTTTCTCTATTTTATAGACTTTTAGTGGACCTAGGAATTAAGTTACATAAGTTACTCCAATGACATTCTCTAGGTGAATTGTTTAACTATAAGGTTGAGGTTCTGAAAGGAGGAGATCAAAGCCAGAGAAAGGATGTCATCTGTTGACTTTCAGATGTCATTTGTGACTTCCACACAACTGTTCCCACCAAAATATCCTGTTTAATGACTTATGTCAACCTGTGGTATATCAAAACCACAAGGAAAAAAATTATGATGTCAAAGACATAACTGACAATACTTTAAAATTTAGAAAAGAAATGTTCAATTACAAAACTACTTGAAATAATTAACAATTTTAGCAAAGCTGAAGGCTATAAAAAATGAAACACATAAAATATTCCACATTTCTATATATGACCAACAGAACCCAGAAGCAAAAGTTAAAGATTGGAGGAGAACCTCCATTTTAAATAATTGCAGACAACATCAAATATTTGGGAGTTTACTTGCCAAGACACACATGGGAACTATATGAACACAATGACAAAACACTGACATACAAACGAAGTGACATCTAAATAATTGGAAAAATATCAGTTGCTCATGGGTAGACTGAGCTAATGTAATAAAATAATGTAATAAAAATAACTCTTCTCCCTAAATTAATTCATTTATTCAGTGCCATAACAATCAAACTACCAAAAATATTTTATACACCTAGAGAAATATAATAACAAAATTCATCTGGAAGAACAAAAGTCCAAGAATATCAAAAGAGTTAATGAAAAAAAGCACAAAGAAAGATGGCCTAGTTGTACCACATCTAAAATTGTGTTATAAAGCATCAATCATCAAAACTATTTGATACTGGCTAGGAAATAGAGTGGTAAATCAATGTAATAGGTTAGGTACACAAGGCACAGTAGTGAATGAAGAGTAATCTACTGTTTGATGAATTCAAAGACTCCAACTTCTGGGATAAGAACTTGCTATTTAACAAAAACTGCCAGAAAAACTAGAATATAATATGGCAGAAAGGAAGCATCTTACTTAATACATAATACATCTTACACTGTACAACAAAATAAAGTCAAACAGTACATAATTTAGACATAAAAGGTGGAGCTATAAATTAAGCAACTTTACCTGTCAGACCTATGGAGAAATGAAAAATTTGCGACAAAACAAGAAATTGAGAACATTATGAATTGTAAAAGGAATAATTTGATTAGATTAAATTTAAAAAAAGAAAGTTTTGCACAGACAGAGCCAATGCAACTAAAATTAGAAGAGAAGCAGAAAGATGAGAAACAATTTTTAAAGCCAGTATTCTCTGAAAAAGGCATCATTTCAAAAATATGTGGATAGTTGAGTCAAATTTCTAAGAATACATGTCATTCCATAATTGATAAATTGTAAAAGGACATGAATATGCACTTTTCATATAAAGAAATGAGAGCACCTATAGTCATAAGAAAAAATGCTCTCAAGTTTTATTGATTAAAAAATCCAAATCAAAACAAATCTGAAGTAACATATCACAACTATCAGATGACTAACATCATAAAACACAAAAATGGTAAATGTTGGATAAGATGTGGAAAAATCAGAACACTAATTCATCGTAGGTAGAGTTGTGAACTGATGCATCCATTCTGGAGATCAATTTAGATCTATGCCCAAAGGGCAACCTAGCTATGCATATCCTTTGATTCAACAACATCACTATTAGGTCTGTATCCCAAAGAGATTATAGAGAAGGAAAAAGGTCAGACACATACAGGAATATTTTTAGCAGCTTTTTTTGTGTTGGCAAAGAATTGGAAATTGAGAGTATGCCAATCAGTTGGGGAATGGCAGAACAAGTTCTGGTATATGAATGCAATGCAATACTATTGTTCCATAAGAAATGATAAACTGGAAGATTTCAGAAAAACCTAGAAAAAGAACTGATGCTGAGCAAAATGAGCAGAACCAAGAAAACACTGTACAGGAATAGCCACATTGTTCAATGATTAACTTTATGTGACTTAATTCTTCTCAGAAATGCGATGATCTAAGACAATTCCAAAAACTCCTGATGCAACATGCTATCCACATCCAGAGAAAGAACTATGGAGTGTGAATGCAGATGGAAGCATGCTAATTTCTCTTTTCTTATTTCCTTTTAATTTTTTTCCTGTTTTTTTTCTTTTTGTTCTGATTATTTGTTTACAACATGACTAACATGGAAAATATATTGATTGTTCATGTGTAGCCTATGTTAGATTACATGACATTCTGGGAGGGGGAAAATTTAGAACTCAAAATCTTATAAAAGTGAATGATGAAAACTGAAAATAAATCATTTAAAAAAGAAAAGAAGTCTTCTTTTTAAGAATTTCATGAGGTAAAAGCATACTCACAGGTAAAATAGGAGCATTTTTACTTTAAGACAAAGTACAAATCTATAGGTTTAAACACTTTCTCTGAAAAGGGATCAGGATTCCCTCATTTTTGCTCTAACTCAATGGTGATTCACAAGCTATGCCAGCAAATATGATTTAGTTTCTCACCTTCAGAAAACCCATATCAACAATCCTGTCATATGGTAGCTACAGTCACACCCTTCTCCCAACAACTCCTATAGAAGTTGTCATTGCCATTCCTGATACAATGTTTCCCACTTTTATACTGTCCTGTATACTGTCATTACTCAGCTTCCCTCTACTTTTGTACTTCCTCTCCCCTCTGACCCTAGCTCCATTCCATCCTGATATTAAGTGAAATAACAACTAGCTATCGTGATAAACAGAACTCCCTATCCAATATTATTTGTCATAGTGTTTCTCTTATTTAGTTAAGCAACCATTATCAACCCTATTGAGTCCTTAATTAAATGTGCTGTTTTCCTACAAATTTTATCCAATTACTCTATTTTTTTGCCACTTCTATGAATGAAAATTGATAATTTAGAATGTCCCTGAGTAAAATTTAACTATTCCCTTGTAGTTTATTTATACTGCTGCCCTGGTGAAACTGATCACACTAGATAATATAATAATTACTCTGTGTTGGTGACTTATGTTCACTATATAGTGGTGTGTTATGGTAGAAAGAGCACTCAAATTAAATCTGGAAGTGTTATTCAGTTTTCACATCATTCTTTTGTAATGTACTTGATGTTTAGTGAGTCATTGAATCTAAGAATTCGTGTGTGTGTGTGTGTGTGTGTGTGTGTGTGTGTGTGTAGTTAATTATAAAGAAATATAGAGATCATCTTTTCTAACACCTCCATTTCACATTGAGAAAGAAAGATGAGGTGACATGTAGGAAGAAGTAAAGCCTTGATTCCAAACTAGGTCTTTAGCGCTAAGTTCTCTATCAAGATGATTAATCCTTTTTTACCATTCTGAACCTACTTCTCTGAGCTTCAGCTTTCTCATCTCTAAAATCAGGAGGATAATACTTACCTGGTCTAATTCACATTTTATTGGTAACATTGGAATGTAAAAATTGGTATGAGGATCATTTTGAAATTGGAAAGATTTATAGAAATGTAAAATAAAAAATTTTAAAAGTCAGTGTGGTGTAGTAGA
>CM053771.1:432668005-432679635 GCA_028658325.1 Potorous gilbertii
GGGAAGTCTATGGTTGACTGATTCCCAAATTAACCTTATTATATCTTTTTGGTATTATTCTAAGTTAGCATCTAATTCAGAATAACTATTTGTTGTTTGACTACTGATAAATAACATGGACACAAAATTTAAAGAAGAGATTTTCATCTTAACTGAGAAGTAAAGAGAGAAGAAACACAAACAAAAGTTATTAAAAGTTAGAAGGCAAAAAATTCTCATTGCATTTTTTACAGATTTATATATGGCTATGCCTTAAAAGAACTTGTTAACTCAAAAAAACCACCAAAAAGTATTATAATAAACCAAGTGTAATAAATAAATTTGATTTGGGAAAGAAATTTCCTAAAATGAGAGTTGCATGTATAATTACAACAGTTATGAGGGATAGGGACAAATGAGTCCAGTTAGGGACCTTCTTGTGTTTTACAAGTAAATTCAGGATGAAGAAACTCCCTCTACCAACACAGACCAGCATCTTCTCTGCAACTTAGTCTTATAGAATTGACTACAACATTTAGAAGTGAAATTTCTTCCTAAGATCACCCAATCAGTACATGTTAGAGGCAAGAATCAAAACTATTATCTTTCTAGCTCTGAGGTGAACTCTACATCTACTCTCCTATATTATCAGTATTATAATAGTTAAAATAATAGCAAAAATGTTACAAACTTGATCCACCACTTAGTCTCACTCATACTGATAGAAACTCATACATCAAAAAAACACCACAGACATTGCAATGGATAAGGTGTCAAACTAAGGTTCTAGCTGATGAAAAGAACAATCATCCACCTATGGTATCCCTAAAATTAAGCAAGTATTCCTCCATGTCATTAACCTGGTAGTCCATGTTGTGGATATATTTCTCAGGACTCAAATAATCTCAAAGTATTAGGCACATCATCCAATGTAATAGGTTGTGGTCCTTTTCCCCGAATATTTTCATTAATATTTCACATACCTACAAAATCTCCAAAGGATTGTGTAAAGTATTTTCAATAATTTCCTTGCAGCTAAAGCAACAGCATACTTTGGAGAGTACCCTAACAGAGCTTCTTATTGTTAACCATCAGTCTAAATACTAATAGAATAAATATTAAAAAAATAAATACTTGATGAGCAGAAATGCCAAAGATCTAACTCTGTCTGGTTAATCCAAGCAATATATACTTTTATACTACTAATGTGAACAGTTGTAAACCATGTACTTAATTTGGTGTTTGATGCATGTAATGTTTTTTCATTTTTTTTTTATTTTCCAATTACAAGGAGCAACTGTTTTGCCCTATAATTTAAAAGTACTTGTATTCAAATCTCTCAGTTCATGAAAAGGGATTTACATATTCAGTGTTCTTTTTAGAGTATAGAAGAACAATTAAATCTTTTATTTAAGTAGAAAGTAGTTACTTGGTCTTTTTCCATGTGGAGGGAAAAAATAAGACAGCAAAATACATAATGGCTTTTTCTATTTGTATATTTTAATATCTGTTTTTTTCTGTAGCATCTGACCTGAAATTCTGAGCTGTGGGGTTACACAAAACAATGTTACAAGAGGAAATTCCCCAATCATCTTCTTTCTCACTTTTATTAACTCCATTCAGAATAATTTCTAGGAAATCTAAGAATATAGTTTCACCATAGTTAATGTCTATGCTTCCAGACAGGTAAAAACTTCTCCAATTTCCATCTACACACTCAAGATAAAAATACGTATATTGGTTGTTGGGCAGGTTTTTATTATAACTCAAGGATATGAGATTTGTGGAAATGCCCTTCACTCTATGATCAGAATGCACACACATGAATAAAAGAATTGTAGAAAGATGTTCAACAGTCAAAATATTTTTTTATTGTTTTCTTTCTATTTCAACTAAGCAGGTGATCATTCCAAATAACTTTAGTAATAATAATTTGAAGCTATAGCTGCTTTATTTTATAGTTTGAGAAGACATAAATCAATGGGATTTCATGAGACGTATTTGAATGCAGTAGGTAAATTACCAATTTTTAATTTTCTTGTCCTTGAAATCCCTTATTTATGTTTTCCTGACTCCTTGTAACATTGAATGTAATTATTGTAATGTGACTTCCTTTCATATAGAGCCTACTAGAAATAATATAATTCCATAGGGCTCTTGCAAGTTGCTAAACTTCAAGTGTTATTTCCTTATTAAATACAAGGTCACAGCATTATTGTGTCCTCTGGTTTATAGCAGATGCTATCAACTCATCTCAGTGAAGATTGATCTGTACTCTCTGCATGCTATCTAGATTGTCAGATATATAGTTTTATTAGGATTGACCTGTCAACCATGAGATGTTGCCAGAATCAACCACAGGAAATGAAAAAAAGTTTATTTATTCTGAGCTCTAAATGTGCTCAAGCAAAACTGTAAGCATCCACACTGCTAAATAAGGGATTCCTCAATAACCATTCATATTTTTCTTTTGTTTAAGGCCAAGAAAGATATTGACCAATTTGAAGAATTGAATATTCACCATGTATGATATTTAAGAGATAACTTTACTTGTAGTTAAATATAAAGCCTTACATTAGAAAACAAATTGAGATACTCCAGTGTTAATAACACTGAATAGGAAACAATATTTCAATTATAATAATTATCCTAAGTGTCTACCTTTTCCCCTAATTTTCACTAATTAGAACTTTAGGATTTGCAAAAACAACATTTTTTTTAAAGTTAAATTAAGGAAGTGGCAGTGAGAAAGCAACCTGATTTTAGCATAATTTTATTTTCCCAGTGGCAATTGGTTACATATTTCTAATGGTAATTTAAATGAAAAGATCTACTCTATTCATTAATAGGCTCATGTAACCTGCTTAAATCACTTGGAAATCAAAGTCACATGGGGTCAGAGGAGCTTGCTGAACTGGTAGAACAGGAAGGGTGAATCACAACCAGGAATAAGTTAACAGTCAAAGGTCTCCTCTTTCAGTTCTCAGAGGTCTTTTCCCAATTCAGAGGTTTCCTTCAGACTCAGAGGTCTCCTTCTGGCTCAGAGTTTTCTTCTGGTTCAGAGATCTTCTCTCAGTTCTCTTCTTTTCAATGCTGGCTCACCTCTTCAATGCTGACTCTCTTCACATTTTGTTTCTCAACATCAGTTCTCTCTTTATATACAGTACTACTCAATATCTGATTGGCTAGAATCCACATGTATGTATCTGAACCCGCATGCACATATATGCTTGGTTAAAACTTAATCTAGAAAACAAAGATCCTACCTTTCTTGCTGTTGCAAGGATGTACCCAGATTGGTAACAAAAGTAATCCCATGGTAATTAAAACTTCTTTAAGCCTCAAGAACATTATATCCCATTCTTGATAATGATGTAGAAATCACTTACTGAAAAGTTAGTATTAGCACTGCTGACTCTTCTCACTCTGGAACTTTTAAAGGTATGTATTTAAAATCAATAACACCTTCTATCCAGGTCATCTCCTTAGAGTCCAAAGTTTTGACGGAATGAATTATATTTAAGAGAACAATGCTTAGCTCCTTTCCTTGGATTCTGAGTCAATCACTTCTATAAGATTTATGATCTCTTTTCATGACCATATCTCCCTATTTATATCTTTTAATATCATTTTTTCAGAGATATATTGGATATTAATGTTATGCCCAGTGCCATATTCAATGATGCTTCTCTTGTGTAGGCAATTTTCATTTTAAAAGTTCATATTATGCTAAGAAGGGTCAATGTATGATAGCTTAATAATGTTCTATCCAGTTCATGGTGTAGTTTGATATTAATAAGCACCATTTTTTAAATGTCTTCAGCATGTTCCACTCCTTTAGATAGCTTGAGAACTACGTGCTTTACGATCTATGCAAATAATATTCATAAAAATGAAACTACGTACATTCACAATTTTTCTAGAATATTGCAATGAGAATTAGTGTTTTAATCAAATATTATTATTTGTGAATCCCCAAGTCATTATGTAAGAACACTGTTATTTAGGGAATTTATAGTCAGATGTATCTACACAACCAAAAATAAAATGAAAGGCAATTCAATTTATCAGAAAAACCTTTAATGATAAAAATACCCAGCTGACATATGTTTGAATTGATTGTGTATACATTTGACTACATAAGTTTAGTGGAAATCTATATTTTGCCACAAATTTATTTCATTTAGTATGTCCAACCTCTAATGTCAACACAAATGTATAACTTTTGATGAAATATGTAAAAACAAACAGAGTTTTAATAAATGAATGCAGAAAGTAAACTGTTAAAAATAGAAGTGTTTTACATTTTAATAATATCATAAAAATTGGGTCTAGGAAAAAACTATCTTTTAGGATGTTCTGAGTAATTGGAACAGGCCTTACATAATTTGAAATGTCTCTGAATGATGCAATAGAGACTACTTAAAAGTGTAATTCAACCCTCTATGGTAGCTAAGGGATTGCAGAGCAATTTGGAATGAAATTGACTTGTGTTAAAATCTGTGTGGGATGAAACATATGAGGATAGAGGCTTTTTTTAAAGGATCTAAAAATGTTAATAATGAAACAAAAATAAAATATTAAGCATGGCACAAACATAAGCTAATCTAACAAATGTGATATATAGTACTTTAATTTTCTGTCATATCTACCTATTTCTCCTTCTATAAAAGAAAAAATAAACAAAGAAATTAAAACCCCAAACAATGAAATATTTTACTCCATAATATATAAATGAATTTAGTGATGCTTAACCCAAAGGAAATTTGCATTTTAAAAGTACAATAATATTTTTTAGGAGATTAGATAGAGAGTTTTTTCTTCCAAAAAAGTGACTTTCATGAATGGATCTTCATTACCTGCTTTATGAGGATGAAATTTAATGTCTTGCTAATGAATGTGCACAGGGAGAAGCTGTATTCATACTTATCATTTCTGAAGAGTAGTAGAGGCAATTTAAATTGTTTCTGGCTACCTAGTGATGAAAGTAAATATGAACTTGACTAAGTGGATGATATGATTGATTAAATGAGACAATGTAATACAATTAATTATTGTATCAAGTAAACTGAAGATAATTTTACAAAGCAAATAGGGCAACTTCATTGTCTGCTATGAAATGAGATGTTCAGTGATATATAATCACTGGAAATGTATGAACTTGATTCTGGGTGAAACGAGATGAATCATTGAACATTTCAAATAGATTTGAAGATTTGATCTGAGGCTGCCCAAATATAAAATTACAGGATGCCTTCTTTGGTCAGGTATTATTACAGATAATATCAAACAAATAGAAAAAAATGGCACAGTTCTTCACTTTAATCTAGTTGTGAAGATAAGATCTATTAAAGTAGCTATTTAACGATAAAATATAATCTGAATAATATTTATCCTCACATATATTTATTACATTGGGAATCCATAGTAAATTAAGATAATCCATAGTAAAGAAAAGAAAAGATTAATATGGTATTACTATTTTTTACTGTTCCCTGAACTACACATTCCATTTCTTATCTTTAAGACTCTTCTTAGATTGGCCATAATTCTTTGACTGAATTTATTCCATGCCTTTATCATTTTTGATTCTTAACTCTCTAACTTTCTTTAAGATATCAGTTGCTACACCACATGCAAATATTAATTCAAATTTTTACTATTATTGACTTTAGGTGAAAAGTTTCACAATTCAAAAGTAATTCCAGTTATTAGTGCATTCTCCTTAAATTATGTTGTTCTGTATAAATGATGTAATACTCTCCCACCCACCACACTCTCTATAAGATATTGTATCTCTGTGTCAACCGTAACAACTGGCATAGTGATTTTGCCATAGTAAGTGAATAATAATTTTTCATTGATTTGAACAAAATTGTCTCACCTCTCTCACACTGACCTCCCTTTTTAGGCTTAGAGTTTTATTAATTTTTTTTTTGATACTGTTCTAAATTTCTCATCCATCTACCTATTCAGCATCCAACACTGCATCTCTTTTAATAAAATCAGTCAAATGATTCTAACCTGTTTCTAATCATCTAACCATGAGATTATGGGCATTCTGTCTGAGCATGAGGATCTACAGACTTTACAAGGAAGGGGTCAATATCCATTGATATTCAATTTTTTTTGTGAACCTCTTGGTATAATCTGATTAATCGCACTGTGCTTTTTCTTTCCAGTGGTGTCTGTCAGGCAATTTATTTCCTTTCTAACTTCTCTGCTTCTGTTGCCATTGCACCACAACTTCTTTATTAGCCATTACCTTCATATTCAGGTGCCTATGGAAGCATAAGATGCCAGTTTTCTTTAGAGCTTTTATAAGGATCTTTGCCAAAGAAAAGAAGGGGCTGAGAGATCTTGGGCCTATACACTAATGACATATAGCCATTAGTGACTGCACTCTCTAGTCCTCTGAGAAGCACAGTGAGTTCTTATTATTCAGTCATCAAAAAGAAGAGGCCTGAGGTGAGATCACCCTTTTACTATATCTGTGGAGTTGTTACTTAGTAGTTGATTTTAAAGTACTTTTAAAATAACCACATTGTATGAAGTTGTAAGTCATTATAGACAATGAGAGAAAGAGGGACTTGGGTAATTCTGAAGTAGGACCTGAAGAACTGTATCCCATATGCCTTACCCCAACCTTCCATATACTTTTTAGAAATGCCAGTTAAGCATGCTCTAAAAGGGAGTCCTAGGGGTATGGTACTCATAGGAAAATTGCATCCTAAATTGTTCAGTACTGTATGTATGGAGTAGGAGAATATTCATAGTGTTTTGTTCTCATTTTCTTCAATAAAATGGTCCTGAACAAGTGGTTATACTACTATTGTCATCACTTGATTCATAGAGCATGGAACTGTCCTGAGACAACTCATCATCCTACTATTATTCTTTTCAATTCATTTTGTATCAATGAGCATGAAGAAGTAGAAAAAAAGTAGCTTTTTTGTAATTGGAAAAAATGGAAACTGTAAAGTTATTTGCTATAAGTTATCTGAAAACATGCTCAGTGCAATCACAGAATAAAACAGGATGGGCAAGAATAATACATGCCTCATCATGTTCCCATTTGATTTTGTTATCTTTTCTAGAGCTCTCTAAACCTTTTGCTCTATGTATTTTGGAGATTATTCATATTTTGCATAGAAACACTAGTGTCTGTGTTAAATACCTAGGTCGAATTATTTAGTATACTTTTAAGATCTGTATTTATTGTATAATGGTCTCTTGTCTGTCAAACAATGAAAAATATGAAGGTTCTCATTTTTAATTCTAGTTACCAAGATATGTCTTTATATATACTTTTGCGTACTATACTTAGGTATTTTATACATATATATATATATATATATATATATATATATATATATATATATGTGTGTGTGTGTGTGTGTGTGTGTGTGTGTGTGTGTATGTATGTATATTTTTTTTCTAGCAATGATAGTCTCTATTATTTTCTTACATTTTTTAAATTGGTCACTGAGTTCAGTCTTCTTGACAATTACCCTTGATTAATTTTTGATGGCAATTGCTTGGTCTTGAATTGCCATCAGAAACCCTAATATCTTTACAAGCAAATCTATATGCCTGTATTGCCTCCACACTTATCTTTTAATATGTCTTAGGCTTTTTGTTGTCAGTTGTTTCAGTCATGAAACTGATATACATTATTAATTAACTTCTCCAGGCAATCACATTTTGCCATAATTTTCCATAAGCTTTCATGACTGACAGTGAAAAAGGCCTTCATTCTGTTCCTGGCATTTCTCCTGGAATTGATGAGAAGCTAGTATCATATTGACCATTTCGTTCCCTTTCTGAAACCACACTTGCTCTGGGGTAGGTGACTATTTTCCAGGTGAAGGATTAGACTTTTAAGGAGAACTCTGACAAGAATTTTGCAGTCCACTGACTTAGAGAGACACCCCCAAGTGGTTGTCACAAGACAACCTATTTCCTTTTCCTTTTTTGAAATGGACAGTGGAGGCATACTTGGACTCCCGGGGGACCAAGCTCCTCTTGTCATGTAAATTGGATATTTTTTGTCAGGTTTTTTATGAGCAGTAGACCTCCTGGCTTTTAAATCCCTACTGAAATGTAATATGCACCAAGTGCTTTGCCAAATGAAAGGAGCCTAAATACAACCTCTTCAGTTCAAAGTTCAGCTTGAGATGAACTGATTTCAATCTGAGGTATATGGTCAATTGCTTCAGCATTGATTGATGATGATTTGTTGAGAAGACTATGGAAGTGGTTAGCCTATCTCTCAAAGGTCATGTCTTTTTCCCTAATCAATGTGCACCCATCAGCACTGAGTAATTGAGATACACCATAGGCTTTGCCCCATAAATAGCCTTCAGGACATCATAAAAACACTTTGAACTGTTACTGTCAGCATAAAACTGAATTTCATGAACTTTCTCACTGACTCAAGAATCAAGCATCTCTTTAAGTTTTACTTGAACTTTACTTTACTTAGATATGGAAAAACTATCCTGCTGTTTTTTTTAGCAGTTTCTTAATCTCTCCATCATTATCTTCAAAACAATCTTGATGTTTATATGTGTTCTTACCCAAATGGATAAATGCATTGCTATACACCAATTCCGTGAAAGCTGCCTAACTCCACTACTGACGATTGTGTATTGGCTCAACTTTTCCTCCAAGTAAGCAACAAATTTTAGCCTCAGAGAAGCACTCTATTCTGTTGAAATCGAGTCCTTTAGTAGTCTTGTATTTGGGCTGTCACTTTTAATGTGAATATTAAGTTTGGAGAGCATATCTATAATTTGTACAGCATTTATAATTCATGTTACCTTTGTCACTCTCATATCCTGTCTGTCTCTTCTTATGATGACATAGTCAATTAGATGCCAATGTTTGCTGCAAAGTTATATCAGCAACATTTTATTGAATGTAGGTGTGTGGAAGACAATGTTGGTTATGAAAATGACATGAGATGCATACGTCTTCAGTAGTAAGTGACCAATTCTATTACTATTTCTAACTCCATTTCTCCCAAGGACTCCCTGGAATGTCGGAGAGTTTGTGCCTACTCTGGTATTAAAGTCACTCAAAATTAGTTTTTCCTCTTTTGGCACATTCATGGTGCCAAATTTTTCTTTGACTTCCAGGTTCATCCTGGTAAGAATATATGCACTGATAATGGTGGCGAAATGTTCTCCTGAAAGTGGCAATCTCACTGGTAGGAGTCTGTCATTCTTTTCTTTTGGTAGGCAGACAATCATATGGACTAGATTAGTTTTGATTGTGAAATCTACAAGTTTCAGAGCTTCCCATCACTGCAGCCACTCTAGAAAAAATCAAAAACAAAAACATGTATCTAGCTGAGACTTTGGTAAGCTGGCAATCATTTCCCAGCCTTGCTTCACTCAGAGCTGCTATTTGCATGTGAAACCTGCTGAGTTCTCTCAAAGCAAGATCTATTTCTCTTTCAGGTCTATTGGATTTCATTTTGTCCACAAGCATACACACATTTCATTTACTGATGGGGAATGGAATCATCTTTGCAAGTATTTTGTAGTTTTTGATGTGTGTTTTGATTACAAGTGGGATCACCACCTGCCACTTAAGGTGGGATGGGGTTGAATAAAACACACAATTTTAGGGCACCTTATCTAGTCCTTGGCTCATGAGCAATGTAGGTTTCTGTTTTTAAATAAAAAACTGCTTGATCATCCATGGGATTGTCAAATCCCATGGCTGCTTCAGTGTATTGAGAAGATGACCTTTTGGACTGAGCCATTTGAGTGCAGGGTTGTGTCTACAACTCCCAGCATGTCTATACCTGTTGCTTCATCCCTAAACCATCATCACAGAACTTCAAGGTAGGTAAAAATAACAAATTGGTATGGATGTTATCTTGTGACTTGAGCATAAATTTAAGTGAGGCAGAATTGCTCAGTCTTCAACCTCACTCTTTGTTCCAGTGACAGTAGTTCAGTGACAAAACCAATGCCCGGCAATGGTTCAGAACGCAGTGGACTACCAGAAGACATACATCTTCAGTGTATGAACAAGTTCTATCAACTCCATGACACCTTGCTTCAGCTGCTTTCATGATTACTGGAAAAAATTGTAGCCCCCCTCCCCCAGCTCACCAATGAATTTGAGACTCCTGATTTACCGTCAGTGTTTATCTGTGATTTAATTTAGCCTATCTGCCATAGAGTTTTAACCTGTGTGATCACTGAGTATGCTAAAGATATTCAGAGTCATAGGAGAGAATTAGGTGGACACTAAAGTTGGAAAACAGTCCTGAAAATAGTTTGATATCGCTCCAATCAGAGGCATCTACCTTCCTTGAACACTCTACACTCCAGTATGCTGAAAAATACTTTATAAATGAGGAGATTGAGGATGAGGGCTTTAGATGCTTAGGATGTTTAATATTAATATAAGACTTTTTTAAAGATAAATTCTGTATCAGTTATCATTAGTAAAATGTCTTGAAAATATTCACTAAAATTAATATTACATAAGTGACAAGTTAAATTTGTCCATATTCAGCCTTGATTTGATTTTTTTGCATAAAGGAAATAAACCATACTTATAAAGTTATCTCAAGAGCAAAACTTTACTACAATATTGCATTAAGCCTCGGACTTTTAATTGCCTTTTTCTTTTGTTGAGGAACAAACAAATAAAATTATGTATATATATATATATATATATATATATATACATATATGTAATTATATCTATTTACATGTATATTGTACATATACGTAGACATACATTTACACAGAGAGGAGTATATAAATCTTGAAATTATTTACATTTGAACTATTAAGTGTGATCTAAAAAGCATTAGTTCAACTTCATTTTGAATTTGGTTGTTAAATTTAATTCCACTTAAAGAGATGATAATGATATTTAATACTAATCAGATGGCTAAAATGATGGCCATGAAAAGGCCACCTTACATATAAGTTATTGTTGATGGTATTATTCTATTGTTCTTTTTTGGGGGGGTGTAATAATAGAGTTTAATATTGTAAAAATGTATTTAACTCCCAATCCATTTTGAATGGCTAAAGTTATATAAATGAAAAATATTTACATAGATACTGAAAGATGATTAATCATCAAACATTATCAGCAAAAATTACTATAAATTATAATAGAAAGAAGAAACTGCTTATTAAATTATATAATATATTCACTAATCTAAATTTTCTTGGGGAATCATGCATAAATGTGAGAAAGTGATTCTCTTAGTTTAGTATTTTTTTGTGAGACACCTGAGAAACAAAGTTCATTTCTTTTTATTTATTTTTTTTTCTTTCTTAAATAAATTTATTTAACTTTTTACATTCATTTTCACAAGATTTTGGGTTCCAAAATTTTCTCCCCATTTGTCCCCTCCCCCCTCCCCAATACACTGGACATTCTAATTACCCAATTCACCAATCTGCCCTCTCTTCTATCATCCCTCCCTTCCCTTCCCCCATCTTCTCTTTTGTCCTGTAGGGCCAGATAACTTTCTATTCCCCATCACCTGTATTTCTTATTTCCTAGTAGCAAGAACAATACTCAACAGTTGGTCCTAAAACTTTAAGTTCCAGTTTCTCCCCATGCCTCCCTCCCCACCCATTCCCTTTGGGAAGGCAGGCAATTCAATG
>CM053771.1:432680135-432734290 GCA_028658325.1 Potorous gilbertii
GATCTATTTTCCAGGTCAGTTGTTTTTCCAATGAGATATTCCACATTATCTTCCATTTTGTCATTCTTTTGGTTTTGTTTTGTGATTTCTTGGTTTCTCAGAAAGTCTTTAGCCTCCATCTGTTCCATTCTAATTTTGAGAGAACTCTTTTCTTTAGTGAGCTTTTGTACCTCTTTCTCTATTTGGCTAATTCTGCTTTTGAAAGCATTCTTCTCCTCATTGGCTTTTTGAACCTCTTTTGCCTTTTGAGTTAGCCTATTTTTCAAGGTGTTATATTTTTCAGCATTTTTTTTTTGGGTCTCCTTTATTAAGGTATTGACCTGTTTTTCATGCTTTTCTTGCATCTCTCTCATTTCTCTTCCCAGTTTTTGCTCCACCTGTCTAACTTGATTTTCAAAATCCTTTTTGAGCTCTTCCATGGCCTGAGCTCAATGGATATCTATTTCAGATGTTTGGGATACAGAGCCCTTGACTCCTATGTCTTTATCTGATGGTAAGCATTGTTCTTCCTCATTAGAAAGGAAGGGAGTAAACATCTGGTCATCAAGAAAGTAACCTTCTATGGTCTTATTTTTTTTCCCTTTTCTGGGCATTTTCCCAGCCAGTTACTTGACTTCTGAAATTCCTCTCCACCCTCGCCCAAACATGCCCATCATGCGCTTGGGGTTTGAGATTCAAATGCTGTTCCCCAGCCTCAGGGTTTTTGGTGGCAGGCCTGCCTGCTATTCAATGTGAGCTTAAGTTCTGGTGCTCAGGTAGTGGCAGGGCCACCTCCCAGGCTCAATTCCCTCAGGGAGTTTATGTGAAGATCTTCAGTAATGGACCCCAACTTCTACCTGCTCCGGGAGCCTCTGGCTGCCACTGCCTCTTCTGCTGGCTCCCAAGGGGACCTGAGTTATGGAGACCCCCACTCCCCTCTCGGTCAGCCCAGAAGTCTCTCTCACTGATCTGTGCACGTGTAGGTGGAGGGAGCTTCATGGCCACCAGAGATTCCATCCCTAAAGCCTGCTCGGAATCTGCTCCTCTCAGGGCCACGTGGCCAGGGAAGGGCTAGGCTCCACTCCCGTCCAGTGCATTACGGACCTTTGGGATCAATTTTTTAGGGCTCTCTGGAACAGCTATCTCCTTCACTCCATTGCTGCGTGACTTCCACTGCTCCAGAAATTGTTGGAAGTTCTTTTTACAGGAAATCCATGAGCTGTGGGTTTGGAGCTAGCATATGTGAATCTTTCTACTCTGCCATCTTGCGTCCTCCCCCTCAAAAACAGCTCTTAAAGAGCACAATTGTCCAAATGGACAAGAAAGTAGAAAAGCCAATTGAGTTAAACAACACTTTATTTTTTTATTTAATTTCATTTTATTATTATTTTTAATGTTCTACATTTGCTACCATAAAATTAAGATTTTAACCCCCCCCACACTTTCCCCCCACTACTCCCTTCCTTCACCAAGACAGCATACAATTCTGTATAGGTTCTACATATACTTTCTTATTGACCACGTTTTCACTTTAGTCATGCTCTGAAGTCGAACTAAAATAACTGGAAGAAAACATATAAGAAATCATAACATAACACACCGACACACATACACATGAACATGATCTGCTACATTCTGTGAATGAATTCCATATTTCTTTCTCTGAGTGTGGAAGGCATTTTTCCTTAGAAAACCACCATTGGGATTTCTTTTTTTTTAAATAAGTTCTTTCATTATTACAAAGTTCCAGGTCTACCAGAAAATACTCTCTCACACTGTGGTTGTTGCTGTGCACAAAGTTCTCCTGGTCCTGCTCCTTTCACTCAGCATCAGATCCTGAAATTCTTTCTAGACCTTTCTGAAGTCTTCTTGTTCATCATTTCTTATGGTGCAAAAGTATTCCATTACATTCATATACCATAATTTATTCAGCCATTCCCGAATTGTTGGGCATCCCCTTGACTTCCAGTTTTTGGCAACTACAAAGAGTGCTGCTATAAGTATTTTTGTACATGTCAGACCCTTTCCTATTTTTATGATCTCTTGGGGATACAGTCCTAGTCGCGATATTGCTGGGTCAAAAGGTATGCACATTTTTGTAGCCAGTTGGGCATAGTTCCAAACCACTCTCCAGAATGGTTGGATGAGCTCACAGCTCCATCAACAATGAATTAGTGTTCTAACTCTCCCACATCCTCTCCAGCATTTATCATTTTCTTTTTCTGTCATGTTTGCTAATCTTATAGGTGTGATGTGGTACCTCAGAGATGTTTTGATTTGCATCTCTCTAATCAATAGTGATTTAGAGCATTTTTTCATATGATTATAGATATCTTAAATTTCTTCCTTTGAAAATTGCTTGTTCATATCTTTTGACCATTTATCAATTGGGGATAAACAGCACTTTAAGTGTTAGAATTAGACAAGTGAAAGCTAGTGATTCTGTGAGACATCATGAATATATCAACCTAAATGAAAAGATGGAAGGTAATATAAAATACCTCATGGGAAAAACAATTGATATGGAAAATAGTTCCAGGAGAGACAATGTCAGAATCATTGGACTACCTGAAAGTGATAATCAAATGGAGGACCTGAATAGGGCCTTTCAAGAAATTATAATGAAAACCTGCCCTGATATTCTGGCAGCAGAGAACAAAATAGGCATTGAAAGAATCTATCAATCACTTCTGGAAAAAATGCAAAAATAATAATGCCAAGGAATATTATAGTCAAATTTCAGCATATCATATCTAGGGAAAAATGGTCATTCAATGAAATAGAAGAACTTGAAGTTTTCAGGAGCAGAAGACCAAAAGTAAACCAAATGTTTCATCTCCATTATCAAAATCTAAGAGAAGCACAAACAGGAGAAAAAGGAAAAGAAAACATAAGGGATTCAATAGAGCTAAAGTGTTTACCTCCTCCATGGGAAGACAATACAGGTAACTAAAAAAATTATCACTTTCAGTACAGGTATAAGAAATAAACATAAAGGTTGTGGGTATAAGGTGAATTTGAGAGAATGACAAAAAATAAAGGAAGAGAAAGAGTAGTGAAATGGGTGCAGAAGGAACAGAAGGGTGAAAATCAGTCAATTATCTCACATGAAGGGGTGAAAAAGTTTTATTATAGTGGAGGGATGGACAAAGTGGTGGGCATCATTTGAACCTTACTCTCATAAGCACAATAAGTTGAATACAGAAATCACTCTTATCCCACAGAAATGTGGAGAGGAGCAGATTAATTAAAGGGAAGGGAAGTTGAGAGAAGGGAAGGCAGATCAGGGTTGATGATAGATAGGAGCAAAACCTTGGTGATATGGAAAAGATTGAAAGTAGAGGGATGACAAACAGGAAGAAGAATACAATGAAGGAAAATACACAAGTTGTAGTCAAGGAACTGATGGACTCTGAATGCAGATCAAAGCATGTTTTTACACTTCATTTATTCTTTCCTGTAAATTCTTCAACAAGTGTGATGAATGTGAAAATATGTTTTCCATGATAGCATATGCATAAACTATATCAAACTGCCTACTGTTTCAGAAGAATGGAGGGAAGGGAGAAGAATTATTTGGAATTAAAATTAAAATTCTTGTGAAAATAAATCCTAATTTTTTTTAATAATTTGTATTTGTGGAAAAATATAAAATAACATTTAAAGCATATATATATATATATATATGTGTATATATGTATACACACACATACACACACACATCTCACATTTTCAGCAAGATGGTAGAGTATGTGTTTTCTGTACAATAGTCCTAAACAAAAGTCTCAAAAGAGGTGATAGGGAGAAAATTCATTCTAGGAATGATGTAGACTATGGAAAGATACAAAGCTTGAAAATGTATTTTTCTTAGAGAAACTCTAATAAGAGTATTTTCTTATATTGTAGAACACTAATATGGAACTCAAATAGAAACAGGAACTACTAAACCAGTCATACACAGATTACATATTGACTTAGAAAAGTGCATGCATTTTTATATATTTTTTAACAGTAATAGAATTAAATTAGATAGAAGTTGTGTTTTAATCTGGTTCCGGCTTCACTCATGAAACAGATGAAACCTCAGAGGGCCATATTTGGCACCGTGGCTTTAGTATCAATGAAAAAAGAAGTAATAAATGATAAACCTGGAAAAATAGGTCAGACAGAAATTGTAAAGTGTCTTAAATATTGCAGAAATATTTTATTTTACTTGAGAAGTAACAGACATCTATTAGAGTTTATTGAGTTATGGGGTAAGATCTAGGTTTTATGGATATTACTTTGTTAGTTGTATGGAGAATGCACTGAACATTGCAGAGACTTGACATAGGGAAATCAACTAAGAAGTTAGTACAATAATCCAGGAAAAAAGGTAATAAAAATTAGGTTTCACAAGGTTGAATAAAGATTAATAGCCAGAGGCTAGAAATATTGTGGATAGAGAAATAACAGGAGGGCAACCAATTGGATATACATGCTAGTGCAAAAAGCTCAAAATTAATACTACCTCTGATTTTTATTGTATTGATTTTAGAATGTTATTGATTTTTTATGCTGTATTGATCTTCACAGTTTACATCATTTTAAACTTACCATGCTTAATAATGCAGTTTTCCCTCCAAGTCAGATTTCAAAAATGAAGTTATCACTCATATCATTAGTCTTTGAATCACTGTCTGATTGTTTGTAAGCCCCAAGCAGTTTAATCTAGTGTCAACCCCACATTAATATGTTTTCAGTTCATTCCTGTCCTTGTGCATTGAGGGGATAGGTGATATCCCCCAAGAAGCCTGATTATACTGATCCCCTAGAAAAGATTACAAGAGGCAGATGCATTCCAGAAAGCAAAAAACATTCCTTAATTGGCAAAAAGGGGTGTAATTAGCCACACCTAAACGCCATAACATTTTTTAATATGGTCAATTGAAATGTTTTACAAGAAACCCTGATATCTGCTTTTCTAACTCCAATAAACCAATCAGGAATCAGGTTTTAAGTCTGGGGTTATAGGATAATAAGAGGAAAAATAACTTGACTCACTCAAAGTGGTTAATTTGTTGACTTTTAATGTGTAAATTTAGGTGAGGTTGAAAGTAAATGTGTTTTACATTTTAATAATAGCATAGCTCCAGCAAAGTCTTACATTTATTACTCAGATTAATCTTTAGAAAACCCTCAGTTTTAGAATTCTATTCCAGTGGAGCAACTGAACAAGCAATAGACTGCCACCCAAGGACTGGGCTAACATAGTTCTGAGATGTGGCAAACAGATATAAAATTTGACCAGAACTTAAGACAATTACTTATGAAAAGACTAGAGGGGTTATTCATTTGTTTATGGAGGTAGTACCTACAATATCAGGCTTTTTGATATATTGAGATAATGACCTCAAAATTATAAATTCTTTTTATAAGCTCCCTTCAGGTCTCTCCATCTCTCCTTCTTTGAAATTTTCAAACAATTTGTGAACTATTGTGAAATGCCCTCTCTTCTAATCATAGAAATTTTACTGTTTTCTGTAATATACATATATAAAACATATATGCTAGCTTATATAGCTATAAATACAGATATACATGCATAAATGAGCAATGTAAAAGATCTGTGACTTCTTAATGTAAAGAAAACTTGAGCAACCTTCTACAACTTAGTCATTAAATTTTACAACATTGTCTGAGGTACATGAAATATAATTTATTTGTCCAAGAACAATAAAACCAGTGACAGAGGTAGAATTTGAAAACCCAGTAGAACACTCTACCCACAATAAAATGCTCCTTCTTTATTTCATGAAAATGAAAGAATGGTACTCCCTTTATCCATCTAGATAGTATGCCTTACCATACTATAATAATAAATAATTATTAGTTGTTAGGACCTAAATAAATATTCCACCATTGTTTAACAAATATATCTCTATAGCTATAGTGATATATTATTATATGATTTATATAGAAGTATAGATACACTCTGGATATATATATTTATATACATATGTATATATGCTTATGCATAAATGAATGTATATCAGTGTGTATTTATATTTGTATATGTAATCTATATTTACTTAATTGCATAGCTGTTAATAGAGTATAATGAGTCACCTAAGTGAAGAAGAAATAAGATAAATTAAAACCAAAAAAATAAAAGAAATATTCTTCTTATTCAGGTAATTCTTTGAATTCAGAAACATATATATACATATAGGCTAATTTTAATGCTAATATAGCTACACAGTAAAACCCAATCAAAATCATTCATTTTTAACAAGAAATTATTCATGGAAAAGAAAGAGAAACACAAGTATCATACACACACTAAAAAGTGCTTGATAAACAGATAGAACAATACTTCCTGTTGATTTGATATTTTTAAGGCATAAAAGGGCTGCTTCCTCTTAAGCAGCAAGCAGGTAGCATTTCCTAGCACTATTTGTTCTTCTTGGCTTTAAGCTTTCCCACCAGGGGCATTAGTGGTGCCAAAGCAAGAATACAATTGTTGATGATTGCACAAGCATTGACAAAGTTCCTGAGAAAAAAAATCACTCCCGAAGCACAATAAATCTTCATCCCGCAAATGTGCATGTTCATCCCCTTCTTCATAGGAGCAGGGATAAACAGTCCATTTGCAGCCGATATTTCTGGGAATAAGCTTCATAATAATAAAATCCAACTATGCTGAGAACACCTATCCCTATATCAGAAATATTGTACTGATGCTAACCTTGAAGGTTAAAACTATGAGGGGAAAATGTGTAATAAAAGTAACAGCTGACATTCAAGTTGTTTTATATGAATGGCCTTAAAAGCAATTTTGCAGCCATAATTTTATTTAAATAACGTATTCATTTCAGTTTTTGCAGGGGTATTGACAGATATCATGAAAGTTAGTGTACTTATGTCATAAATGAAGGTACTGAGCTTTCTTTGGGTCAACTGAAATGCTAAGGTCACATAGCTAGAAAGAAGCAAAGATAGGATTCATCTGATTCTGCCAAAATGACTGTCTTCTGTCCCAAAATTATCTTGCATGTAACTTTTTGTATATATTCTCACTTACTGACTTTACAAGAGTATTTTTATGTATTTTCTATGTACTTGTCTGCCCCCTTCAAATATAATTCTTGAGAACAGCATTGTTTCCTTCTTTCTGCCTCTCTCAAATACCACATGCTTTGTGGTTGATATTGATATTTAACAATGACTTGTTGATCAATTCCAGGTAATTGATAATCTAGATATAAGACTGCATTTTTAAGGATTGAAGTTCTAGAAAAAAATACAAAAAACTCATGCTAGATTATATTATATAATATTTGAAGGTTTGAAATTAATCTTTGAGATTTGAACTTTATCATTACTTGAAATAAATTCAATTTAATACTATTCTTTTATATGTAATGAAGAATTTTCTTTATTTTCCTTTTCCATCTAAGAAATGGATTTTGTATTTTGTTTCTGCTTCTTCTGGCTTTGTATTATTAAAAGTTAAACCTTTTCCAACATTTTCACTTGAAAATCTGAATGTATTCTTTAGGAATTCTCTGACTAAAAGCAACAATAGGTTGTGTTACATGATTGATATAATGAATTAGAAGGGCTACTAAAATAATAAGGAATGTATGGGTAATTGTTGGAGTGATAATACAGAAAATAGTTATAAGAGCAAAGCCCTGTCTGAGAACACACCCAGGGAGGTGAGACAGATTTTAAGCAGCTTCAGTACAAAGCTATCAGATAAAGGACTAGAAGGACAGAAATATTAGAAGACAGAGCTATTGAAGAGGTAAAATAATCTTGATATTCTGTAGGAACTAAAAATCACATATCAGGGAAGCAAGAAAAAGCACAAAGATAGATAATGCACAAAGATAGATAGATAAGGCTTCCAAGCCTTTTCTCATCACCCTCATATCAATAATAAACATTTAGGGGCACCTAGGTGGTGCAATGGAGTACCAGTACCGGAATCAGGAGGGCTTGAGTTCAAATCTCACCTGAGGCACTTGACACTCACTAGTTGTGTGACCTTGTGCAACTCACTTAACCCCAATTGCCTCATCCTGGGTCATCTGCAGTCATCCTGATGAATATCCAGTCACTAGATTCAGATGGCTCTGGAGGAGACCTGCACAGCTCTCCCTCACTCAAAACAAAGTCAAGTGAAAGTCATGTCATCATTTCTATGATGGAATGGTCTTCTTTGGTAATGAAGGATGAAATTACAATAATAAAAATTTATAAGCTTTCTTTCTAAAAGTATCCAATTCTTAAGTATGACTATATAGGAAAATGGAACTATCACATCCTTGTAGAAGTGGTGAAGAATGAACTTTTTCCACCTGTCTGGCAGCACTTTATGGGATAAACCATTTACTATTTTTTTTGCAGATGTTTTCTAAAAGTTTGCTTTCATCCTGCTCTTGTTAGCCAGATTGTATGTTTGTACATTTATATGATATATGTGCTTAATAGAACTTCTGGTTCTATTATAAAAATATTGTATTAAAATCACAGTATTGTAACACCAATACTTTCATATTCTTTGATTTGGATGCCTCTTCTGTATTTATTTGAAACATGAGAAGATCAGAAAGAAAACAAAGAAATATTATACAAACAGAAAGGCTCCCTGTCCACCAAATAAATTGATAAATTAAACTAGAGTTGTAGTAAACAAATGTCCACTGAGATTGGTAACATGGATTTGAAACAGTTTGTATGGAACTTTAAAAGATAAGCAGAGAAGCTCATATTTTATTCTAGGGGTAATAAGAAGCTATTGTAATTGATTAATATAGTATCATATAGATAGTCCTACACTCAAGGAAAATTACATTAACAGCAGTATGTGGTGAGAGGATTGAGGCAGGGAAACCAATTAGGATTTTGTTGATAAATTCTAAGTGAGAAGTGATAAAACTTCAAACAAATATGAATTGTGTGATTAATAAAAAAACAAAGGTGGGGAGGGTTGGATGTGAAAATTATTGTAAGATAAAATATCAAGAATTAGCAAATATTTGGATATATGGGTGATGGAAAGTAACTACTACAGGATAATAGTACTAATATAAACTTGAGAACAGATGTTTTCAATATAAGTAAGGCAGTTTAGAAGACAGATTTATTTGAAGGGAGAGTATAGTGAATTCCTTGAAACCTTTTGAACATATGATGCTTCAGGGACATCCAATATGAAGTACCATATAGGCACTTGGTAATCTGAAGTTAAAGTTCAAGAGAGAGACTCTGAGATTGGTTACCTGCTATACACATAGAAATAAATGACACACTCTGTGTATGTGATGAGGTTGTGATGAGAAATAGTGTTTGAAACACAGAGTATAGACAAGAGAATCTGTGACAGAAAATTTGATAATAAATAGTTAAAGGGATTGATACAAATGATAAACCACCAATGCATAATGAGTAGAAGTTAGAGAGGTCAGATATGAAACAAGTCAGCACATTCTCATAAAAATCTACAAAGGAGAAAATATTCAAGAGGAAAGGTTTATTCATCAATAATAAAGATTGTAGATGAATCAAGAAGGATGAGGAATTAGGAAAAAATATACCAGATTTGACCATTAAAAAAATTGTCACAATTTTTTAAAAGGTGAAAAACAACATTGATGAATATGGTTGATACATAGTGTGGTTTCCCTATTTTTCTCTTTTCATTAAATTTATTTTAGTCCTGGCTGAAAATACATTTTTTTATTTGAATCACTGATTATAATTTACTTCTATTCCAGATATCTCAATAGTGTTTCTTTGATTTGTTCATTGCTTTAGCTTTATTTATTGAAATATACCTTTGTGCTAGGAAAAATTCTGTATCCTCTTATGCTTTTGGTTAGTGTGGGACCTTGGTGGCCCAACTTTATCTAGGTGACCATCTTAACCATTTGATGATATTAACCAAAACGATATCTATTTGGAGCAAAGGGTCAGGAGCCCTGGTTGCAGTTCCAGATCATAGAGATGTACTAGTGCTTGTGGCTTCTGGAGAGCAGGAAATCTTCCTGACTAAAGACCAGAACACAGACCAGGAGAATAGTGACCACCCTTCTCCTGGGATCATCCCTCCTTGGAAACACAAAATAAACAAAATAAGAGAAACAACGGTACCAGAAAACACCTGATATTTTGTATAGTACCACCCTTCCCCAAACAGGTAAGAGGAGATCATCTTTAATTTAAAGTTCAAAATAAAGAAATACACGTCAAAATGAGCAAACAACGAAGGACGTATTATAAAAAGCTGACTTGGTGGCAAGGAAGATCAAGACACAAACTCAGAAGACAGCAATGAGTAAGAACTAAAATAAAATCTCAAAAAAAATGCAAAGTAGACACAGGTATAAAAATAATTCCTGAAGGAGTTAAAGAGAGAGATAAGTGTAGTAGAGGGAAAAACTGAGAAAAGGAATGAGAGGGATAAAAATAGTATGAAAAAGAATTAAAATCACAGTAAAGAAGCATACATTAAAAAAAAGAGAAAGAATAGACAAATTCCAAGAAGGACGCAAAAATTCCCTGAAGAAAGAAACTCCTTAAAATGATATTTGGACAAGGAGAAGCTAATGAATTCATGAGATAACAAAAATACATGGATAGACAGATAGATACATAAATAGATACATAGATAGATACATAAAAAGACAGAGAGATAGAGAAATAGATGGATGGATAGACAGACAGATAAAAACAAAGCCAAAAGAATGAAAAAGAAGAAATAATGAAATATTTCATTAAAAATAAACTGATGTGGATAATAGATCAAGGAGAGATATATAACTCAAAACTGATTTGACTAGCCAAAACCAGGATGAAAACATGGTTGAGTCATCATATTCCATAATATTACAAATGAAAACTACCCTAGTATCTAAGATCTAGTGGATAATACTGAAACTGAAAGAATCCACTAACTACATCCTGAAAGGGATCCTAAAATGAAAATTCCCAGAAATATCACAGTCAAATTCCAGAACTCAAGGAGAAAATACTGCAAGCAGACATAAACCATTCATACATTGTGGAGCCATAGCCAGGATCATGCAAGATTTAGCAGCTTTCCTATTAACAAAGTGGAGCATTTGGAATATGATATTGTAGAAGGCATAAAAGCAATGATTACAAATAAGAAGAGCTTACTCAGTAAAACTGAGTATCATCTTTTGGAGGCAGGAGAAAGGGGAACGAGCACTTAATAAGATGGAGGAATTTCTAGCATTAATGATTAAAAGACCAAAGCTGAATAGAAAATTTGACTTTCAAACACAAGACTCAAGAAAGAATAAAAAGGTTAATCATTCTCAGTTCTTTTAACTGAGCTGATAAGAATATCCTCACTCCTTTCAGTAGTTCTTACAAGATGTCAGCAAGTCATTTTTTGATGCCATTTCTTCTTTGTGTGTACACATCTGATCTTTATCATACATTAAGGAACCTGAATGCCAGCTTGTTCTCTCTTGGAAGTAGGTGAGGGGCACATAAAGAGCAGAAGAATATTAGGAAAATTCAACTCAAAGAACTTATATTAATTAAATCAACATAGAAAACAGTCAGGTATAAAGAAGTTAAGTGTCTAGGATCTAAAAGATAACTATTTATAAAATATTTTAAAATGCATTGATAACATATAATCAGTTGTTAATAAATATACTATAAAAAGAAATCATTGCTATTAGTTTATATAATTAAAATAAAAATAAACAACAAAAAACCCCACTACCATAAAACTCTTACAATGTTCCAGGTATGGGTAAAATAACTGCTTTGTCCAGCACAAATGAGTATGTGAATTTGGCTGCCAGTCCGACTTAACATTCTGTCTTGCAGACTAGCTTCCAGTGATTTCCCTTCCATTTAACTCACCTTGGCTGGGCTCAGTGAAGGCAAATACACATCAGAGGTAGACCTCCCTAGTTCTTGCTACAAAACAGACCAGGATATGAGTGAAAGTGTTTAATAGTTAAATGATTTAAATAAACATCCTCCATAGGAAATAATAATCATTGTTTTTGTTTGTTTTGCAAGATCAGTAATAAAATACACCAATCTTTTCAAAAAATGATATTTAACTTCAACATGTCATGAACAATCACTTCTTGGGTAGGGAATGAGGTAGTAGGGATAGACACACAGGGAGATAGGGTTCATAGGTTCTAAGTGTGGAAGGAACCATAATTATGGATCAACTTATTCTATCTCCTCATTTTACAGATGGCAACACTGAGGTCAAGAGAAGTTAACGGAGAGAGAGAAAAGGAGGATTAATATAGGGGAAGGAGAAAGAGATTGATAAAAGCGTAAAGGGAACTGTCAGAGGACCTCGTAAGAACACTGGGATACAAATAATGGGTTAAGATGGAACATATAACATAGACTGGGTACAGACTTAAGTTGGAAAAAATTTTTAAAACAAAAACAATCATGGATAATGGAGTGGTGAGAAGCTTTAGAGATGTCGATGAATAAAGGTTATAGAATACAATGGGAAGCATAGGTGCTTTGTAAAACTTAAAGGATGGAACAGCCCAAATAATATATAGAGACAAACTTTGTGGTTTATGCTTTGTACATTTTTTTCCTCAGAGATGTGCCCTAATTGGGGTGGAAGAAGTTGCATACCACAATAAAGTGCTGACTGTGGAGAGCATTGACTGTGGTATATGGAAAGAAAAGGCTGAGATTAAATCTTCAATACACATTTAACATAGTTATTTTAATGAGATGGTCAATTCTGTTGAACATTGAGTGAACTATTTGGGAGAGGGAGTTGTTTCTTCATTTGTTTGTTGTTTATTTGAATTAGGATATGAGAAAAGATCATATTTAAAAGAAATCAGTTTATGGGGAAAGATGGGAGATTTAGATGGAAAGGATGGAATAATGGAGATTACATTCTATTTGGAAAAGGGAAAGAGAATGGAATCAAGTGCACATTTAGAAGGACTGGGATGGAAAGGAGAAAGGTGAATTCATTGTCAGAGAATGAGGGAAAAGGAGGTGGGAGTGAGCAATGATATCAAAGGACTATAAAATGAAGAAAATGGGAGCAAGAATAGTGGTCCATGAAACATGACCTCCATGTTCACAGAAAAGTGAGGGGAGGAAGACTTAAGGCTTGAAGATGGAAGACAAGTTTAAAATAGCATCTGCAGGGAGTGGAAAAATTGATGTGGGAAAATAAAAATGACTGCTTTGATTTAGTGACATCCTAGTTGAAGTTGGATAACATAAATTTATAATTTACCTAATCAGTGTAGTTGTACAATTTCCTTCAGGTGTATTCATTAGCCTGTAAGTAGAACTGCAGTAGGTCATAGAATTAAGGAAACTGACGAATTGGGAGAATATTCACATCAACATGGATGTTCAAGAACCTTGGGTTAAGGGCAGCAATAGTAGAGGAGAGAAAGACATTGAACCAGGAGGGAGAACAATATGGGAGCCTGTAAACAACATCAACTGTGATGTAGATTTGATGGAAAATGTGATTGAATAAACTTCAAAGGAGGAAAGCTTGCTGAGTGATGTTGAGGGATAATTGAAATAGCAGTAGGAAACTAAAATAATTCAGACTCCCTTTACAGAACCTCAGTTTCAAGGATTGTGAGAGAAGTAATAGGCAACAGAGGAGAGAATAGTCATAGATAGGGTGTTTTCAAGAGGAAAGTTATTCTCGGTGGAGAAAGGAAATAAGCATTTATATAGCACACAGGCATTGTACTAAGAATTTTACAAATATCTCGTCTGATCCTCATAACAAATGTGTGAGATAGATACTGTTATTATTCCCATTTTACAGTTGAGAAATATGAGGATTAAGTTGAAGTGCCTTGCTAAATATCACCCAGCTGCTAAGGATCTGAGGTTAGATTTAAATTCAGCCCTTGCTGATTTCAGACCTAATGCTCTACTTGCTGAGCCACCTTGCTGCCTAACTGATTATAGCACAATAATATTCCATCAGAACTTGTTAAGCCATTCTTCATATTTGGGTATCCTCTCAATTTTCCATTCTTACTGAATTACACACACACACACACACACACACACACACACACACACATATATATTTCAAACTCGATATGTAGGTAAATGGACACATTTTTCCTGCCAGTCCTATCCATCTCTGCTTCTATGTAACAAGACCTCTTTCTTCTAATTATCCATACTCACAATATGCTTTATCTGTGATTCCTCACTTTTACTATATACATCAAATTAGTTGCCTGATATCATCAATTCTACCTCCACATATCTCAGTCTAGACCCTAGTCTAGATTCATAGGGCTGCATCTAGTTCATCTCCTCATCTCCTTATGTATGGACTTCTGTAATAATCTCATTTCTCTTTCTTCCTCAAGTCTCTTCTTGAGCCACTCAATCCCTGATAAAGGAATATTCCTAAATCAAATGTCTGAACATATTTTTTTTGACCTCCAATAAACTCCATTGGCTCTATATCACATTTATTATAAATTCAAGCTCCTCTAATTGGCATGCAAGGACATTTACAATTTTTTTCCAGTCTGCCTTTACAGTTTAATTACATGATACTCTCTTTCATGTGTTCTCTGCTTGAGCTTTACTGAGCTCTGCTTTTCCTTACATATAACACTCCATTATCATTATATATGAATTTACAAAGTCTGTCCCTTCTGCCTAGAATGTATAATTTCTCTGAAGCATTAGAGAAAGAGAAAGATGTTTATCCCTACATGAAATGATCCAGGAGAGCTCTGCTCCCTGAGCTGACATGTTTGAGTGGCATTTTCTTCTCCTCTTTTTATAATCAGTCTATATCATTTTTCATTTCCTACATTTTCAAGGTGTCCCAAGTTCCTCAATGCTTTCTAATATATTCATTATAATTTTTTGAATTAAGGAAACAGATTATTAGAATCATGTCCAGGATAAGGATAAATGTACTCTAATTTTATACTTAAGGGGTTTGTTGTGAGTAACATACATTAGCTTAAGGGTATGAAGTTTTGGTATAATTATTTAAATCTGAGACCTTGCTCACTTCTCAAATCTGTTCTGGTAATTACTTTTTAAGATAAGTGATTTTGTGGCAAAAGTTTCAATGAAACTCTAGAAGACCATGATATATAATAGAAACTCCTCAAAGGTAAATACCATTTCCTTTTGTCTTTGTATTCCTAGCACCTAGTTCAGTGCATTGCATGTAGTACAATAGTAGGCAATTAAGAAATATTTGAATTACTTGAGGTTGGTATGGTGGAACTAGTTTGCAATCGGTGTTATTGGGGGAGCGAGGTTAGGGGTGATGATAACATTTTATTGAGTCAGTCCCTAACTTGGAAATTCTCAGAAACTGCACAAAATCTAGAGACAGGAGTGCCAATAATCAAATAGTGAAGAATACTCTCTAAACTGGGGCAAAATTCTGCATGTATATATCTATATCTATATTCATATAGATATAGATAGATACAGATAGATAGATATAGCTATATCTATCTACATATCTATTTATACCTAGATAGATAGATAGATAGATTATAGCATGTCCTATAATTGTAATTCTAGATGTTGACATAGAAATATGTCTGTCTCTTATTGAGATATAGAGAGGGTATTTTTAAACTCTTTGTATAAATTAAAAGACAGTATGAGAGAGACTCTTTTCATTGAAGAAATGCTGTGGTGTTGCATTCCCTATGATTAAGGAAACCCACTATACTTTGAGATGGTCTTGATAGAAAAGTCACAATTTACAACTCTGCAACATCCACCAATTACTGTCAATTCTGTCATCAATGACCAGAGAGAATAAGCCTAATCCTTATGTCACATGACAGTCTGGCATATATTTAAATTTAATTGTGACTGAGCTCTGTTACTTCTTATTTGTGTTATCATTACCAGCCTTTCTGGGTTTCAGTACTTCATTTCTTGTAACAGCAAGCACACTGACAAACCTAGGATGGCCTGATAGTACAAGTTTTTAGATCTGTGTTACTAAAAGGAAAGCAATTTTTGAAGAGTCAACAGTCTTCTTTAATCAGATATACCAGCAGAGAAAATATGAGCAGAGAAACAAAGATCAAGAGATAGGGCTTCTAACCATCTGACCATAAGCAATACATACATCAGAGATCAACAGACAGATTTAACTCTCTGTTACATATATACACAGTTACCAGAGAAAGAAGCACCAAAATTTGGATTTGCAAAACCAGGGGATTTGGTGGGTGGGGTTCCTTAACAGCTACCCAGGGAACTCATCTGGTCATATCACCTGAACATTCTTCCAAAAAGTAAACCTCCAAAGCAAAACCTCACCTCATAGACAATATATAAACTTTTCAGAGACAGAAGGCATAACCTTCCTGACCCAGTGTCTCATTAGCAATTAATAAAAAAAGGTGTGGGTCTTCCTACCAAACAAGCCTCCCCCAATCTAAGACCCCTTAATGGGCCAGGAAGATCTTTCATTAACTTAAATTTCATTAATATTATATCTCTATGAAGAATTATAGGATTAGAGACTTCTGGGTGCCAAGACTGCAGAGTGATATGTAACTGTTATCTCCCTCCGCTTGTTGACCTTGCAGAACCCAGAGAATATCCCCCCTGGAAAAATACTGGAACAGTAGAAGCAGTAGAAGGGGTAAACAGTCTCTTAGCCCATAAGGTTAGGAAAATTCCTAAGGAGAGTCCCTGTTGCTGTGGTAGAATGGGACCAGTGCAGGACCACAGCTGTCCCAGACAGACCTACCTCAGCATACAAGGAGTAGAGCCTGAGAACCAGGGAGGTGAAAACCACAACCATCAGCATCAGGACCCCAAGCTTGTCTCAGTAAACCAGGAGAATAGAGAAAACATTAATATAGACAGGACAACCAACCACTGAGCCTGACTGTACTCTAGCTCAGCAGAGAAGACCTCCTGTGGCCTGGAACACCTCTCCCCTGCATTTAAAGCATCTAGCTGCAGGGTAACTCTAGAGAAACCCTCTGCTTTCCAACACCAGTCAGCTCAGAAGCAGGTAAGCTGCATCATTTTAGGTTCTAGCTGAAAAGACCCAGAGACCACACACACAAAGCCTCAAGTTTTAAGCACAAGAATTGTGGAACAGAGCCCCAGTACCTTAGACATAGAAATCTACTTTAAAAGCAAAGAAAAGGGTGATCATCATGAGTAAGAAGCAAAATGGAAAAGAAAAGACCATGGAATCTTTCTGTGGAGACAAAGATCAAAGGAGAAATACCAAAGAGGTCAGCATTGAGACTGAACTCCCATCTGAAAATTCAGCAGGGAATAAGAACTGATCTGAAGCACAAAGATCATTCTTGGAAGATCTCAGGAAGAATTTTAAAAGGCAAATTGGAGAAATAAAAGAAAAGCTTATGAATAATTTAAAAAAATATGAATAAAATCAAAGAAGTAATTAAAAGGAAAATTGGACAAATGAAAAAGGAAGTGCAAAACTTACCTGGAGGGAAAAAAAAAACCTCCTTAAAAAAGGAAAAATTGGACAGATGGAAAAGAAGACACAAAAATTAACTGAAAAAAATAATTTAGTAAAAATTAGAATCAGGTAAATAGGATCTTATGACTCTATGAGACATCAAGAATCATTCAAACAGAATGTAAAGAATGAAAAGATAGAAGGAAATGGGGAGGTGAGGGGCAGAGCCAAGATGGCAGAGTGAGAGCAATTACTCACCTAAGCTCTTAGCAAACTCCTACAGATACCTCTCAAAAGAGAATATGACCAAATTTTAGAGGGGCAGAATCCAAAAGGAGACAGATTGGGGCAGATTCATAGTCCAGGACAGACTGGAAGGTTGACGGGAAGGTTCTATTACTCGGTGGTGGAGGAGCACACAGTGCACCACGCAGTGCATCCCCATAGTGGCAAGGCTGAGAAGAAAGCCCTGCGCAGTCTGAGGCAGTGGCTGCATTGCAAAATCTTGGGTATATAAGACCAGGACAGGATTCCAGCAGAACCTACTAAGTGAGAACCATGGACCCCCATATATCTGCAACAGTTGCTGCTGAGATAATCAGCCCACAGATTAAATATCTGTAAGTCACTTATCTGAACTTCCAGGAGTCAAAATGGCAGAGTGATCAGCAAATGCTCTCTCCTTCTCCCCTTGTTGATCATGGAAGAATCACAAAATATTTACCGAGAAAGAAACTGAATCAGTAGGATCAGCAGAAGGGGTAAACAGTCTCACAGCACATAAGGCTAAGAAAATCATTAAGGAGGATCGTTCTTGCTGTGGCAGAAGAGGTTCAGTAGTGCAGACCTGGAGCTGTCCCAAACAGCCTCACCTCAGGGAATCTGGAGGAGATTCAGAGCCTCAGGGTCCAGAAACCACCAATACCAGGACCCCAGGTGTGTCTCAGCACCCTAGGGAAAAAGGAAAGACACTAGGGCAGTCAGTATCACCAACCATTGAGCTTTCCTGTACTCTAGTGCAGCAGAGGAAACCTCTTGTGGTCAGGCCACCCCTCCCCCACACTTAACAACTCCAAGGTAAATCCAGGGAATCACAGAAAGACTTGACCTGGACTCTGCTTTCTCACAGCAGCCAGCTCAGCACCAGGCAGGCAGAATCACTTTAACATCTAGCTGAGAGAAACAGGCCACAAAACATAAAGTCTCATCATCATGAGTATGAAGCAAAGCAGGAAAGAAAAGAATACAATCTTTCTATGGGGACAAGGACAAAAACATGAATACCAAAGAGGTAAGTATTGAGACTTCATTCTCATCTGAAAATTCAGAAAGGACTGTGAACTGGTTGCAAGCACAAAAAGCACTCTTGGAAGAATTGCAGAAGGATATTAAAAGACAAATTAGAGAAATGGAAGAAAAATTGGCTAATGATTTTAAAAGTATGAAAAAAGAATTCTCTGAAGAGAACAGCTCCTTAAAAAGGAAAATTGGACCAATGGAAAAGGAAGAACAAAACATACATGGGAACATTTGACAAATTAAAAAGGAAGTACAAAATCTAACTGGGAAAAATGGACAAAAATGGAAAAAGAGTACGAAAACTAAGTGTAGAAAACAATTCCTTAAAAGGAATAAATGAACAAATAGAAAAGGAATTGCAAAAGTTAACTGAAGAAAACAATATGAAAAAAATTAGAATTAGGCAAATAGAACCTAATGACTCTATGAGACATCAAGATTAAGTCAAACAAAATCTGAAGAATGAGAAGATAGAAGAAAATGTAAAATATCTAATTGGAAAAGCAACTGATCTGGAAAATAGATCCAGGAGAGAAAATTTAAGAATTACTGGCCTACCAGAAAGCCATGATGAAAAAAAAAAGAGGATGGACAATATCTTCCAAAAAATCATCAAGGAAAATTGCCCAGAAGTGCAAGATCCAGAAGGCTAACTAGTCATTAAAGCAATCCACCATTCACCTCCCGAAAGGGATCCCAAACTAACAACACCAAGAAATATTGTTGCCAAATTCCAGAACAGTCAACTGAAGGAGAAAATATACAGGCAGTCAGAAAGGAACCACTGAAATACTGAGGAGTTACAGACAGGATCGCACAGGACCTTGCAGCTTCTACATTAAAAAACTGAAGGAATTGGAATATGATATTCTTAAGGCAAATGAGCTGGGACTACAACCAAGGATCAATTACCTAGTAAAGTTGAGCATAATATTTCAGGCAAGGAAATGTACATTCAGTGAAATCAGGAATTTCTAGACATTCCTGATAAAAAGATCAGAAGTGAATAGAAAATTTGATCTTCAAATGCAGGTCTCAAGAGAGGCAAGAAAAAGTAAAAAGGAGAAAAGGAAAGCCTGTTATATAATATGGGCCAATTGCTTACATCCGCATAAGGGAAGATCATATTTATTCATCTTGAGAATTGTGTATTTATTATGAAATGTAAAAGAAATATACATAGGAAGATGGAGCAGGTATAGAGTAAATGATGTGATGATAAAAATGTGATTTAATGGTGCATAGAAATTGTAACAGGTGATGTGAAAAGTAGAAAGCAGAAAATGGTAAATTATATCACAGGAAGAGACAAAAGATTATATTACTGTAGAGGGAAAGTGGGAAGGAAGATGAGCATTTTATGAGAGGTAATCTCATCTGATTGGGTTCAAGGAGGGAAAAACAAACTCAGTTATGTATAGAAATAAAACTAGCTCCATAGGCAGTCGAAGAGGAAAGGGGAAAGAAAAGGGAAGAAAGGCTAAAAGGAAGAGAAGTAGTAAGTGGAAAGGGGATTAAAAGGGAGGGGGATTGAAAAAATGGAGGAAAGACTGAGGGAGGCAGTGGTCAAAAATTAAAACACTGTCTTGTAGGGGAAGGGAGAAGGGAAAACTAAAAGCATAAATGAAGGAAAAGGGATGGAGGGTTAGACACAGATAGGAATCATAAATGTGAATGTGAATAGAACGAAATGTCTCATAAAGCAGAGACTGAATGGCATCATAATCAAACAATATGTTCTTTACAAGAAACACCTTTGAAATGGGGGCATACACATTGGGTAAAAGCAAAATTTTGGTGCAGAACATAATGCACTTCATCTGATGTAAAAAAAGCAGTTGTATTAATCCTTATCTCAGACAAACCAAAAGCAGAAATAGATCTAATCAAAAGAGATAAAGAAGGAAACTATATCCTGCTGAAAGGCACCAAAGGCCATGAAGCAATTTGATAACTAAACATATATACTCCAAGTGGTATAGCATTCAAATTCTAAGAGGAGAAGTGAAGGGAATTACAGGAATAAATAGACAACAAAACTATACTAGTTAGGTACCTCAACCTCCCACTCTCTGAATTTGATTAATCCAATCACAAAATAAAGAAGATAGAAGTCAAAGAGGTGAAGAAAACTCTGTATAAGGTAAACATGTTAGATCTCTAGAGAAAACTGAATGGGGATAGAAAAGCATATAACTTTTTCTCAGCAGTACATGACACATATAGAAAAACTGATCATTTACTAGGCCATGAAAAACTTCACAATCCAGTACAGAAAGGCAGAGATAGTCAATGTATCATTCTCAGATCCTAATGCAATAAAAATTATATGTAATAAAAGACCATGGAAATACAATCCAAAAGTTAATAGGAAACTAAACAAACTAATCCTAAATAATGTGTGGGTTAAACAACAAATCAAAGAAACAATCAAAAACTTCCGTCAAGAGAATGACAATAATGAGCCATCCTACCAAATACTATGGGATAATATAAAAGTATTTCTTAGGGGACAACTTATAACTTTGAATGTCTATATGAATAAAATAGAGAAAGGGGAGATCAACAAATTAGACATGCTGCTTAAAAAGCTAGAAAAAAAACCAGATTGAAAATCCCCAAGTAAATATCAAATTAGAAATACTGAAAACCAAAGGAGAAATTAATAAAATTGAAATTAAGAAAAGTATTGAACTAATAAATAAAACTGAGTTGGTTTTACAAAAACAAATAAACTGAAAAAAAAAACAATAAAATTGATAAAGCATTGGTGAATTTGTTAAAAAAAAAAAAAAAGAAAGAAGCCAACCAAATCTCCAATATCAAAAATGAAAAGGGTGAAGTCACCTCCAATGAGGCAAAAATTAAAACAATAATTAGAAGTTAGTTTGCCCATCTCTATGTCCATAACCTTTACTGTCTAAATGAGATGAATATTATTTTAAAAAATACAAATTTCCCAAATTAACGGAAGAGAAATTTGAATATTTAAATAACCCCATCTCAGAAAAAGAATTTCAACAAGCCATCAAGGAACTGTCTAGGAAAAAATTTCAGAGCCAGATGGATTTACAAGTGAATTCTATCAAACATTTAAAGAACAGTTAATTCCAATGCTATATAGACTACTTACAAAATTGGAGAAGGAGTCCTACCAGATTCTTTTTATGATACAAATATGGTTTTTGCTCCTAAACCAGGAAGAGTGAAAACAGAAAGAAAATTATAGACCAATTTCTCTAATGAACATAGATGAAAAATTTTAAATAAGAATTTAACAAAAAGGATATAGCAACTTATCATGAGAATAATACATTATGATCAGGTTGGATTCATACCAGAAATGGAGACTTGGTTTAATCTTAGGAAAACTATTATCATTATTTCATATATCAACAACAAAGCTAACAGAAACAACATGATTATCTCAGTAGATGCAGAAAAAGTTTTGACAAAATACAACACCCATTCCTAATGAAAACACTGAAAAACATAGGAATAAATGGAACTTTCCTTAAAATAATAAGCAATACCTACCTACGACCATCAGCAAACATTATATGCAATGGAGATAAGCTAGATGCATTTCCAACAAATCAGGGGTGAAAGCAGGATGTTCATTACCACCAATATGGTATTAGAAATGTTAGTTGTAGCAACCGGAGGAAAAAAACAAATTTAATGATTTAGAACTGATAAAGAAGAAATTAAGTTATCACTCTCTGCACATGATAGAATAATATACTTAGAGAATTCCAGAAAATCAAGTAAAAAACTTCTTGAAATAAGAAACAACTTTGGCAAAGTTGCAGGTTACAAAAAAAATCCACATAAATCATCAACATTTCTATATATTACTAACAAATCCCAACAGCAAGAGGTAGAAAGAGAAATCTCACTTAATGCTATGGTAGACACTACAAAATATCTGGGAGTCTACCTGCCAAAGTAAATCCAGGGACTACATGAACACAATGACAAAATGCTTTTTGCATAAAGTTAGATTTAACTAAGTGGGAAAACATTAGTTGCTCATTTGGAGGCTGAGCTAATATAATACAAATGACAACTCTACCTGAATTAATTCACTTGTTCAGTGCCATATATCAGTCAAACTACCAGATAATTATTTTCTCATGCTAGAAAAAATGATGTCAAAATTCATCTGGAAGAAGAACAGTTCCAGAATATCACAGGAGCTAATGAAAGGAAATGCTAGGGAAGGTGACCTACCCATACCGTATCTCAAATTGTATTGCAAAACAGCAATCATCAAAATCACTTGGTACTGACTAAGAAACAGAAGGGTAGATCGGTGGAATAGATTAGGTACTCAAGACAGTAGTCAGTCTGTTATTTGATAAACCCTATGACCCCAGCTTATGAGATAAAAACTCACTGTTTGACAAAATTTCTAGAAAAACTAGATAACAGTGTGACGGAAAGTAGGAATTGACCAGTGCCTGACAGTGTACACAGCAGTAGAGTCCAAATGTATACATGAACTAGGTATAAAACTTGATACTATAAATCAATTAGGGGAGCAAGGAATAGTATGTTTTTCAGATTTACAAAGAATTAAGAAGTTTATGGCCAAAGAAGAGATAGAGACCATTATGAAGTGCAAAATTGATAATTTTGATTACATTAAATTGAAAAGGTTTTACACAAACAAACCCATTGCAATGCAGATTAGGAGGAAAGCAAAAATCTGGGAAAGAATTTTTGCAGCTGGTGTCAATGATAAAGGCCTCATTTCTAAACCATATAGAGAACTGAATCAAATGTACAAAAATGCTTTTCATTTCCCCAATTGATAAATGGTCAAAGAAGATGAACAGAGAGTTTTCTGTGGAAGAAATTAAAGCTATCTATAGCCATATTAAAAACTGCTCTAAGTTGCTATTGATTAGAGAGATGAAAATCAAAACAACCTGGGGGTACCACATCATACCTATCAGATTGGTTAACATGACAAAACAGAAACATGATATATGTTGGGGAAGATGGGGGAGAATTGGAACACTAAATCATTGTTGGTAGAACTGTGAACTGATCCAACCATTCTGGAGAACAATTTAGAACTGCGCTCAAAGGGTTACAGATATGTGCATAACTTTTGACCTAGCAATGTTGCTTCTGGGACTCTATACCAAAGAGATTATAGAAATAGGAAAGGGCCCAACATGTACAAAATTATTTATAGCAGCTCTCTTTGTGGTGGGCAAAAACTCAAAATCAAGGGGATGTCCATCAATTTTGGAATGGCTGGACAAGTTTTGGTATATGAATGTAATGGAATACTATTGTGCTATGAGAAATGATGAACAGGAAGACTTCAGAGAGGCCTGGAAAGACTTATACGAACTGGTACTGAGTGAAAGGAGTAGAACAAAGAGGACTTTGTACATAGCAACAACCACAGTGTGTGAACGTTTTCTGGTAGACTTAGTACTTACTTGCAAAGCAAGACTTAAAAAAAAAAATTCCCAATGGACTCTTGAGACAAAGTGCCTTCCACATACACAGAAAGAACTATGGAATTGGATCACAGATAGAAGTAGATCATTTTTGTTTGTATTATCTTTTGTTTTATTTTGTTTTATGGTTCCCCAATTCATTTTAGTTCTTCTATGCAACATGTATTTAATAGAATGTATGTGTAGAACTTATATAATATTGTATACTGTCTCAGGGAGGGATTGAGGAGTGAAGAGGTAAAATGAGGAGGGAGGGGGATAAATCTAAGATATATGGAAGAGATTGCTGAACATTGAAAACAAATAAAATAATTTTAATTTAATTAAAAAAAGAATTGTAGGATAAGAAACACTCTAAGATCCCTTTCAGCACAAAATCTTACCTTCTGCCTTGTCCATCTCTTCTTTCTACAGGACATCACCAGTTCCTTTAGTATCCTCTATCTGACTCACTTTATTAATCTACAACTTCACCATATTAATGGTAATTATAGGATTGCCATGAAGGCAAAATATGTTAATACATTAAAATACTTTACAAATCCTAAAGCACACTACAAAGGCATCATCTTTACCATTACTACCATTTTTGTGTCCAACCCTTTTACAGTTAAATAAAAACTTACTTTCGTAGACTAAAGTTCAAAAAAGGCAATCAATTTCTCCAGAACTACAAAGATAGTAGCTGACGGTTCCAAAATGTGAAATAGGTCCTCTCACTTCAAATTTAACATTGTCTCAATTTTGCAGTATTTACTCTAAGCTTTCACTTTTCTTTCTTGTTATCACTTCAAGCACATTAAAAAGCTACTATAAAATAAGAAATACTTTTCATGACATATAAATTCCTCTTTGACAATAGTAATGTGCATAGACATTAATATTTCTAGTGAGATGAAACCAAAGCTTATGATTTTTTGACAATGATTCCGGGAAATATATAATTCAAATCTTGCTTCTCCCACTTCAATGATAAAAGAACTCAAATTCTGAAAGTTGACAGGATGGCCATCTTCTTTTAGTTAATAACAATGTAATACAAGATTAGAACCCCAGTCTCTTAACCCTATGTCTAAATTTCGTTACTATTCATTCAGGTTAGGAATTCTTTTGCTTTATTTTTGTTCAGTCGTGAAATCTTTCTTAGTTTATGTAAGTTAGACAATCCCTTCTCAATGTATTGTTCTTATATTCAGAAAATAAAATATATAGTGTTACAAAGAAAACCTATTATATTATAATACAGATATTAAAATAGCTACATCAAGCCTATGATCTTTGAAATTGATTTTCTAAAAAATAAAAGCTCAAAGATTACATTTTGAGAACCTCTTACTAGGGCATTACTGACCTCTGAATCTCCTAAGCTCTGAACTTACTCATATTTTTGGTTCTTTGCTTAGCTGAAAGTATCCTCTTCAAATTTTCTCCAGTTTCTTAATTGGCAAATGCAATGCCCTCTTCTTGGGCCTCATTCTTCTGGACTTCTCTATCATTTGATAAATTTAATAATTCTCACTCACATTGCATCTTTATTTACTCTTTTCTGGACTGTTAAAAAGGATGCATACCTTTTGACCCAGCACTACCACTTCTAGGATTGTATCCCCAAGAGATAATGAAAATGGAAAAGGTTCTCACATATACAAAAATATTTATAATAGCTCTTTGTTATAGCCAAAAACTGGAAATCAAGGGGATGCCCATCAATTGGGGAATGGCTGAATAAATCGTGGTATATGAATGTAATGGAATACTATTGTACTACAAGAAATGATGAACAGGAAGACTTCAGAGAGAAGTGGAAAGTCTTACATGAACTGATGTTGAGTGAAAGGAGCAGAACCAGAAGAATTTTGTACATAGGAACAACCACAATGTTGGAGGAAGTTTTTCTGGTAGACTTGGTACTTCATTACAATGCAAGGTCTTAAGTAATTCCCAGTGGTTTCTTGAAGCAAAGGGCCTTCCATATCCAGGAAAGAACTGTTGAATTGGATCACAGATAGAAGAAGATCATTTACTTTTTTATTAGATTTTGGTTTGTGTTATGATTTCTTCTATTCATTTTGATTCTTCTATGCAACATGGCTAAGATGAAAATGTATTTAATAGGAATATATGTGTAGAACCTACATAAAACTGTATGCCATCTGAGGGAGGGAGTGGGGAGGTAGAGGGTAAGCAAGGAAGGGAGAGGAAAAGTCTAAGATATAAGAAAATAATTGTAGAACACGGATAAGAAAATAATAATTAAAAAAACACAAAGAAAGAAAATGCTATTATGTTACCTATAAAAGCTCTCACATTTCCATATTCTTGAAAAGCTCAAAACACTTTTGAACTATTTAATAACCTTACACATGAAGAAATTTAATGGATGTGGACTAGTATTTTAGAATATAAACATTTAGTGCTTTCTAGTTACTGTGAGGACTGCTGACATCAAGTGAGATATAAATTTGCTAAACATATATGTTAAATTCGTTTGTTTGTTTTGTTTTGATGACCATCAAGGTAGGATCTTTTGCTGTTTTTGTTTTAGTATAATCAAGTGCCTCTGATTGAATCTTGCCTTCATCAACCAAGAGTCTTTACTAGGAGTAAAGTACAGAAATAATATCTTTTTTTTAACATGAAGCAGCATATATTGTAGTGGATGGCCTGTGTCCCTACATGGCTCGGTGATGTGGTTGAAAAAGAAGAGACTCGGGAGGAGGGAAAAGATAGACCAATTCTGTTTATTGATCTGAGGGTTAGGGTTTGTATAGACAAGGTACTGCAAGTCTACAGGACATTCTGCTAGTCTCCTGTCCCAGTGATTAAATCAGTCAGGGTGATTAAATCAGTGATTTAATCAGACTATGAGCCTAGGGGCATCTATTTTACATATCCCTTGTTTTCTGTAATTCTCTTGTCTCACAGAGACAACAACATCTGGGGGGCATGGAGAGCCATTCCAGAAGATAATGAGCACAGTCCCCAAGAACAGTTTCCCTCAAGGTCTATCCTGATCCTATGAATCGCACTCTGTCCTGGCCCTCAACAATATATTTTTATTGTTAATAATTTTAATGTGATTAACAAAGGTCTTCTTCACCAAATAATGGGCCTGAGAAGATTTGTAGGAAGCCCCATACCTTTTGTTAATGAAACTCTGGTTCTCAAGGATTATAATTCCTTCTGACTCTGATAAATGTGTGGGTTTTATCTGAGGGTGGGATTTTACTTAGGCACTTACTGACTGCAAGTGTTTGTTTGGCCAGACAAGACTCAGGAGACCTGCTAAGGAGCCCCATGTCTTTGAAAACCAAGATGCTGGTGTTTCCCCTTCAGGTAACTATGATCATACAGTGAGATGTCTGGTAATCTGTCAGATGTTTGAAAGCATGTCAGTTGATTTTGATTTCTCTGTATTTGCCATGAAGGTCAGGGTTCTGACATTTTCCCCTGATCTAAGTGAATGATATATGTGTTTCATTAAAGGGATTGTTGACCCCTCAGTAGTTACCTTTAGTTTTATAAATGCATATCTAAGAACCTGTGATAGCAGGTCCCCCTGTGTATGTCAAGATGTTTATTGTTACAGCTAGTTATTTTGCTTGTTTTATAAACAAGGAAATATGAGAAAGAAAGAAATTTTTTTGTCAGTTGAAAAAAATGATTATTTAAGATTTTGGCAGAAACCTTTATATAATTGGTGAATGAAATGAAGATTGAATTTCATTAGTCAGTACATCCAGTCAGTAATTTACTTCTTTAATTTCGATCTATATATCTTTCTAATATTTTTTTTCATTTATGACAGAAATAAATATCAAAAAATAAATTCAGTTCAGAACCAGACAAAACTCTTAATTTCTATATGACAGTTTCTCCAGTATGCTTTTATTTATTTATTTTGGACAGGTGAAAGTTCTATTCTCCATTTCTCAATACAACAGCAAGAAAGGCAACTGGAAAAAGGTAGGGCAGACTAGGTGGAATAAGATTATGAGGAAAAAAGGGCAAGTAGATTTGGAAGAGTCTGTAGAGGAATTCTGTCCTGGATTTTCTCAAGTAGCCACTTCACAACAGTGCTTGGAATATCACTGCAGATTATTGGAAGGCTCTTCAAGTGATGAAAGCAAACTGAGAGATCTAGAATGAATACAGAAGTCATTCTAGAGGAATGCTCTTCTCAGCCAGCCCAAGCAGAGAAGAACAGTGATCAAATGTAGGTGTCAAGTCAACTGCAAAAAAGTTTACTTTTTACAATTTGACCCAGTGAGCACAGGGGATTCTTTTTCACCAACTCCACATACAGCCCCCTTTAAATATGGTGTATGATATCTCCAATGGATTTCACACCCAAATCTGTGTTTATTACAACCTTGAACCCAGAGAGTGTCTCGTAGTAATGGAACTTGTAACAACTTGCCTGGAAAGCCAGGAATCTGTCTTTCATGTTCACAAATGACATCTTGATGACAAAAGACCAGATGGAGAAAAGCATTCTACATATCAGCTTGTGCTTCTCCTCTTTGGCCTCCCCTGCCTGCTTCTTATGTTGCCACTTGCAGTAGTGCAGGCAAACTCCATCCTAGTCCAAAAAATACAAGTTGTGGACAGTCATCAGAAATATACTCTTGTTATGACTGTACATGCCCGGGAAGGGGGAGGGGCCTGAGGAGCAAGGGGAGAGGTCCTCTATCACCCACAACTTCTGGATCTTGCTCCCAAGATGCTTTTAAAAACGAAGTCTATTCAATCACATTATTCTCCAGAAATTTCATTAATGACAATTATATTATTATGCTTTAGTGAAAGAATATGTTACATCAAATAAAATATCAATTTCAAAATACTTTATCACATGTTTGAAAATTTATATTTTATATACATTTCATAATGTCTGTGGTAAATAAAAATTTATATACAGAAATAAAAGTGTATGGATGTATGTACATATACAAATATGATATATGCACATAAATTTATACATGTAAATATATATGTGTGGGTATTATATGTGTTCAAGTAATATATGCATAAGCAGATAGTTTACCCCTTAAACATCAAGTAAGATCCTAGTGGTCAATGATTTATCAGTGGTAACAAAATTTTTTCTTTAAATTTTCATGGCCACCTTTGCCATATCTATGGTACATCAACGGGCAGGAATTTGAAATAATTTGAGGAAATTTTTCATCAAAGTACCATGCAGCACAAAAGAATTTAAAAGATTTTTTCATTAGGGATCAGTTAATTTTCAATATAATAATGACATTTTTCTAATTTCCAAATTTCCTCCACACATCCTTTCTATAAAATTGCTAGGTGACTTTTGAGTCATTGTCGGTTTTAATATCTAGGCGTTTCTTTTTTTACTGAGGCAAGAATAAATTGCAAGTCAATCAGATCAGGTTTTGTTATCTCCGTCAGGGGAAATAGCAGTACTTTGGCAGATCTCTTTCCTGACAACTATCCACATTCACTAATGGATTTTGGCAGCACAGTCTTGGGATTCATTTTATACAGTAGAGTACTGTCTGAGTACAGAGCATGTTAGCTGCCTATGAATTCCAATATTCAGGTGAAAAACAGCTTGCTATACTGAAATGAAGCCTGGATTAACAGTCAGAGGACATGAATTCAAATTCCTTCTTCTTAGCTAGTTATAGGATTTTAAGAAATGTAGTAGTAATTAATTTTGTTGATCTTCAGTGTCCTCTTCTTTAAAATAGAGATATTAACACTTTCCTCTTCAAGCTTTCTAGGTTGTTGAAAAACTGAAGAACAACAAAAATGTATAATGTAAATAAAAATCACTTTATAAATTATGAAGTGTTATGCAAGTGAAAGATAGTATTATAAGTTCACTGAAATGTCTCAGGAAAGGGTAGTTCAAAGTTGGAAAAATATTCAAAAAGGAAATTCTGAAGATACATTGGAAAACAATTTCAGTGAGAAGAAGAAATAAGAGCAATCTGAAGATAACAATGCCGATGCACAGTAAACTGTCCAACCAATTTAGATTTAAGATTTAGATTTAAGAAAGACATCTAAAAAAAGTTAAAGCAAAACCAAGTAACAAGATTAATGCAACAGTGGCACAACCTGTAAAAATCACATGAAAAATATTCAATCTCATATTAATTTGAGACTGTTAATAAAAACGAAGGACAATGAAAAGGGTTTTCTTAACTCTATTGGAAAACAATAAACCAAAGAAGGGACAGGAGTTGTATTTGATATGAATGGGATAAGGATAACTGGGGGACAAAGAAAGTAGAATAGCTCAGTCTTATTTTATTTTCCCCATAAAAGAATGACCATTACATGTAAATGACAAAACATGAATGACTAAAAAGGATTCACTCCTCAAGATTAGTAAGAAAATATTAAGAAACCCCCTCAGCTAAAGTATCTTTACAGATTTTAGCAATGGGATGAATGTAACAAGACAAAATTCAGTGAAATAATGAACACACAAAAAATTAACTTTTAGTATGAAAAATCATCTTCACATATCTAAGAATGGGAATACATGGACAGACATCAATTGTGTTTGGTGTTTTTTTGTTTGATTTTGGTATATGTATGTGGGAGGTGATGGGGCAGGTGTTAATGGACAGGAAATTCAAGTTCAACAGGAATAAACACCATGTTTGAGTATCCAAAAACACAAATATTAATTTAGACTGTTTTAAGAAGCGAATGGTTTCCATTATTATTAAAGATATAGTCCCCTTCTGCTCTGCCCATATCAAGAAAGCTAGGTTGTGGAATGAGACAGAATGCTGATCCTACAGTAAAGAAGACAAATATTCCTGAGTTCAAATCCAGCATCTTACACTTATTAGCTGTGTGATCCTGGGCAAGGAATTGAACCCTTTTTGCCTTAGTTTCTCATTTGTAAAATGAGTTGCAGAAGAAAATAGTAAAAACTAGAGTATCATTTTCAAGAATTGGGCTCTGACCACATCAGACTTTATCTGAAGTATTATGCTCACTTTTTAGTGCCATAGTTGAAGAAAAATGTTGATAAAATGAATGCTGTCTAGAGAAGGGCAGGCAGGATGTAGAATTGTCTTGAGTCCATGGCATATTTTAAAAATGACCACTGAGATCTTTTCCAACAATTAAATTCTGTGATTCTAGGATAAAGTTTGCATAAGAAGCAGCATAAAAGAACTTATTAAATATTCATAAGCCTGGAAAAGAAAGGGAGCTCATCAATTAAGGTTAATGAGGGATTATAGATCAATGGTAAATGTTTTCTACTGACTTATATTAAAGACTCAGGAGTAATGCCTTGACAAGTGCCTATATTAGCATTACTCATTGAAGTAACATTAATTTTGATGAAATCTGTCCAAACTTTCAAGGCTAAAAATTCAGTTCCTCCAGAAAGTCTTATCTGGTCACCTAAGGAGGAAGTCATCTTTCCTTTTTCAGATCTCTTATCCTGCTTTTATTGTACTTGTCTTATAAGATTGTTGTTTTATAATAGCTATTTGTGATTACATTTTATGTTTCCAACTAGATCATTTTTAAGAGAAAGGTCTTCATCTTTCTTTCTAGTTGCTGGCTTCCAATGATGGTCTCATCTTAAATGAAAAGAAAATAAATACTGTCCCAGCTGAATATTGACATTAACACAGAACATGACAGAAGCATACTCTATCATCCAATATAATAGACAATTAGTGTCTGCATAATCACTTGCTCTAATATAAAACTATCTCCTTAAAATAGAAATTGTACTTTAATCAATAAAATTCTTATATAGAACTAAATTTAGGCTTTAGCTTTCACTCAGTGATTCTAATTCTTTCCTCTGGAGTCTGAAATTCTCAGGACTTGAAGAGTTAATGGCTTACTAAATAATATATTCTGGTTGCGAAAAGATTTCTAGAACTCACAGTGATGTAGTGGGAAAGAAAAAAATTGCATAGCATCAAGAATCAGGAGTTATTAATTCTTTTCCTACTGTGAACCATGGTACCACATACCATTAACTGTTTGACAATTTGGATGAATCAATTAAGATGTTAAGACCTCAATGTTTTCATCTGTGAGTCATAAAATGTTTACTCCTTGCATTTAGTAATTCAACATAGATAGAAAACCATTATTTTAGAAAATACAAATCAGAGCAAGGATGTGGGTGATAGCAAATCACAGTGTTTTTCTAACAGTAGCTCATTTGTACTTGGCCCAAAAGACAGATTCATGGTCATGTAGGATGAGGAAAATTGTATGATATTCATGTAGATAAAAGGAAAGATATCAGCTAGAAAATGTGGATTCAAGGTGAACATAGTAATAGTAACAATAACATCTAGAATTTATATAATGCTTTAAATTTTGCAAAGAACTTTACAAATATTATTTCATTTTACCCTCACAAAATCCTGGGAGGAAGGTGTCATTTTGATCTTTGTTTTACGGATGTGGAACATAAGGCTGAGATGGGGGTTATATGATTGGCTGAAGTCACACCATTAGTAAACTTTCAAAAGCTGAATTTGAAATCAGGTCTTACTTCAGGTCCAATATTCTATCTATCTTGCCACCCATTAAAAGAAATGAAGGAAAGCCACTAGCTTGCTATGTAGATCATTTCTTGACACAAAGAGAACTGTGATGTGATGTTAGCTGGAATATGGAGTATGGATGGATGAGATCACAAATTTATCTGAGGAACTAAACAGATTCTGCCATCAGTCTTCATTTTGAACTGCTATAATTATAACTTGAACAAAGTCACTTTTGATGCTTGAGGAAACATCAAACAGACGGTCAAAATCAATTTTTAATGATAAATTTGGGGGAACAAGTGATCCCAGAAAACAAATGCATGTTGATGGAACCAAGACATAGATGGAGGAACCAAGAAAGCTTCTCATAGAGAGACTACTGCCAAATAAAGGTGCAAGAGGAAAACAGTATAGGACTGAAGCTTCCTTATGCTTCTGGGCCTGCAATTTATCCCCCTCCTCCATATCTCTGCCTTTTCAAATTCTTCACTTTCCTGAGACTCAGCTTAAGGATCTCATCTTCCATGAAACCTTCCTTAGTTTATCCAACTGTAAGTGAAATCTTCCTCTTCAAATCAACCTGTTGTTTGGAATTTTCCTAAGCTGTTATTGTAAGCTACTTTACAGTATTCTAATTTGTGTTTTTCTCTAACACTCCTGACTACATTATAAATTTCTCCAGGGTAAGGGTTCAGTTTCATAGCCCAATATGTGTTTGTTAAACTGAATAGTCATCTGGACACTGATGAAGACACAGAAATATAGTAATTGCTCAAAGATACCCAGCAAGCAAAAGGCAAAGCTAAAGTGTCTAATTTCACTGAAATGTGGAGCTGATTTGATGATTTCCTCTGATTATGTTGGCATGATGAAATCTGAAGGAGCTAGTTTATAGTTAAATAACATAGAAATCAAATTAAAAAGAGTAAAAAACCGATTTTTTTCCCCAATAATCAATGTTAGTGGAAATATAAAATGCCTATTACATAGATTGCTAAGTTTTCAGAAATGTATTTGACAGTCTTTCTTATTATTCAGTTGGGTGGCACAGTAAACAGAGCACCAGATCCAGAGTAAGGAAGAACTTACTTTAAATCCAATCTCAGACATTTGCTACCTGTGTGACTCTGGGCAAGTCTTCTCTGCTTCCCTCATTTTCCTCATCTGAAAAAAGAGGATTTTGATAGCACCTACCTCCCAGGGTTGTTGTAAAGATCAAATGAAATAATAAATGAAAAAAAAATTAGGACAATGCTTGCTGTACAGTAAGTGTTATAAAATGTTAATTATTACTCTTATTAGTAATATAAAGAAAATGGAGAGATCTCATACAGATGATAATACATGTAGGTACGCTTAAAATTAATATGATGATTGGATCCAAAGTGTAACCATGAATGGATTAAGGTTAGCTTAGAAGAATGTTTTTATTGTAATATCAAGTATCTCCCCCCTTTTCTCTGTGCTGTTTTAGATTACTTGTCTATCACTGGAATAGTGATATGGAAAATATAGATAATTGGCCTTCTAAATTAATCAATCAACAAATTTTTATTAAAGAATTACTATGGGTCAAGCACTGTACCAAATGTTAAAGATGAAGACAAAACAAAACAAAATAAAAACTGTCCTTTCTTCCAAGGAGTTCATATTATGACAAGAAAGGTAACAGGCAAAATAGGGGGCAGATATATGATGGCAGAGTGAGAGCAACAACTCACCTAAGCTCTTGGACAAACTCCTTCAGATATATCTCTGAAAGGAGAATCTGGCTAAATTTTGGAGGTGGGGAATCCAGTGGGAGACAGACTGTCAAGGATTTGGATCCCAGGACAGACTGGAAGGTACACAGGAAAGATCTCTTCCACGGGGGTAAGCCCATAGGGCAGGGTGTCCAGTGAAGAGGAGCAGAAGGGCCCCAGAAAACCTCACACAGCAACAGGTGGAATCAGCAGAGCAGCAGCTGAGGGTGGAGACCAGCACAATCGAATGAGTGGTGGCTGCTGAGCACCAGATATCAATGCAGCAGCTCCTGAGACTTTCAGCCCACATATTAACATTGGTAAGTCACCTACTTGGGAGCCAGGATGGTGGAGTGACTAGTATATGCTCTCTCCTCCTCACTTGATGACCTTGAAAGAACCATAAAATATATCCCCAGAAAAATCCTGGATCTGTGGAGACAGCAGAAGGGGCAAATAGTCGCATAACACGTGAGGCTAGGAAAAGAGCTAAGGAGGATTCCTCCTACTGTGACAGAGGCAAACTGGAAGAAGAACAGAGGACCTAGGGCAGAGAAAACTGGGACCCAGGCAAGCCTCAGCTCCAGGAGAGGAACCACAGGAGGGGTGGGAACTCACACTAGCATCCAGGTGTGCCCCAGCACTCCAGGGAAAAACGGAAGACAATAGGGCAGCTGGGATCACCATCCCCTGAGCTTGTCTTTACCTCAGTTCAACTGAGGAGATCTCTCATGACCAGACCACCCCTCCCTCACACTTAACAAGCTAATCTCAGGGCTGATGAGTAAACACAAAACAAAAACCTGCCTTTAGCTTTTTCACACAAGTCAGCACAACACCAAGCTCAGCAGCTTCTAACTGAAAGAACCAAAAGCCATCACACACAATCACCATCATGAACAAAAACAAAAGCAAAATAAGAGTGAAAAAACAATAGAATCTTTCTATGGGGATAAGGACCAAAACACAAAAACCAAAGAGGTCAGTACTGAGACTGTACTTCCATCTGAAACTTCAGAAGGAACTATGAATTGCTCACATGCACAAACAGGAGTTACCGTCAGGATCACACAGAACCTTGCAGCTTCCATATTAAAAGATAGAAGGAATTGAAATCCAATATTCTGTAAGGTAAAGGAGTTGGGACTAAAACCAAGGATCAGCTACCCAGCAGAGTTTAGCATAACATTTCAGGCAAGGAGATGGTCATTCAACTAAGTAAGGAATTTCCAGACCTTCCTGACAAAAATGCCAGAGCTTAATAGGCAATTTGATCTTCAAATGCAAGTCTCAAGAGAAGCATAAAAAGGTAAACAGGGGGAAAACAAACAACAAAGAAAAAAAATTTGTTACTCAATTTGGGCAAACTGTTTACCTCCCTATAAGGGAAGATGATACCTGTTAATCTTGAGAACTGTACATCTATTATGAAATATAAAAGGGATATACATAGAGGGAATGGGTATAAAGTAAATGATGCCATGTTAAAAATATGATTTAAGTATGTGAAGGAATTGTAACAGGAGGTGTGAAAAGGAAGAAGCAGAAAAAGGGATAACAGTGTGGTGAAAACTAGGCATAAACCCATGTCTGACATAGTACACAAGAGTAAAGTCTAGGTATAAAGGTATAAAGACTGGTACCATGGACAAACTAGAGGAGCAAGGAATACTGTATATATCAGATTTATGGAGAAGGGAAGAATTTTTTACTAAAGAAGAAATAGAAAACATTATGAAATGCAAGATGGATAATTTTGATTACATTAAACTGAAGAGTTTTTGCACAACCAAACCCAGTGCAACCAAAATTCAGAGGGATGTAGTAAATCGGGGAAGAATTTTTACAGCCAATCTCAAGGATGAAAGCCTCATTTCTAGAATATATAGAGAACTGAGTCAAATGTACAACAATACAAATCATTCTCCAATTGATAAATGGTCAAAGGATGTGAACAGGCAATATTTAGAGGAAGAAATTAAAGATATCTACTATCATATGAAAAATGTTTTTAATCACTTTTGATTAGAGAGATGCAAATCAAAACAACTCTGAGGAACCACATCACACCTATAAGATTGGCAAACATGTCAGAACAGGAAAATGATAAATGTTGGAGAGGATGTGGGAGAGTTGGAATACTAATTCACTGTTGGTGGAGCTGTGAGCTCATCCAACCATTCTGGAGTGTGGTCTGGAACTATGTCAAAAGGGCTGCAAAAATGTGCTTACCCTTTAACTCAGCAATATCGCTACAAGGATTGTATCTCCAAAACATCATCAAAATGGGAAAAGGTCCTACATGTACAAAAGTATTTATAACAGCACTCTTTGTAGATGCCAAAAACTGGAAATCAAGGGGATGCCCATCAACTGGGGAATGGCGGAATAAATTATGGTGTGTATGAATGCAATGGAGTACTTGTGCCATAAGAAATGATGAACAAGAAGACTTCAGAGAGGCCCTTTTTAAAGAACTTGCATGAGTTGATGCTGAGTGAAAGGACCAGAACCAGGAGAATTTTGTGCACAGTAACGACCACAGTGTGCGAGAGTTTTTTCTGATAGACTTGGAACTTTGTAATAATGCAAGAACTTAAAAACAAAAAAAAAATCCTAATGTTTTCTAAGACAAAATACCTTCCACACTCAGAGAAAAACTATGGAATTAATTCACAGAATGCAGCAGATCATGCTTGTGTGTATGTGTGTGTGTCTGTGTGTGTGTAATGTTTTGATTTGTTATATGATTTATTCCATTTATTTTGGTTCATCTATGCAGCATGATTATAGTGAAAATGTATTCAATAGGAAAGTATATGTAGATCCTATAAAGAAATGTACTCTGTCTTGGGGAGAGAGGAGGGTGGTGAGGGGTAGGTGGGAGGGGGTAAAAATCTAAGTTTTATGGTAGTGATTGTAGAACATTAAAAAAAAAAATAATTAAAAAATTAAAAAAAAAAAAGAAACATAGAGTGTAAATGGGCGGTAAGCCCAGAGGAAAAGCAGTTGTTGTGATAATGGATAAGGAAAGCCTCTTACAGAAGATGGGATTTGTGTTAAGTCTTGAAGGAAGTCAAGATGCCTAGGTGAGCAACCAGCGGACTCAAGGCAATACTCATCAAATTTTGTAGAAGCACTGACTCAGGAGATGAAGTGTAAGAATGTGTACGATATGTAAGAAACAGCAAGAAAATCAGAGATCACAGAGTATTTGGAGAGGAGTGAACATAACACCTCAAAGATAGCAAGAGGTAAGAGTATAAAGTTTTAAAAGTTAAATAGAATATGATATGGGGCCAATAAGTTTACTCACTAGATAAGTGACATGATCAGAAAGGCAATTTAGGAAATCCTTTGGGCAACTGATGGTCTGGAGTGGGACAAGTCTGGAGGTAGACTGCAATAGAGATCATGACTACAAAAATATAAATGGAATGAACTATAGTAGCAAAAGAAGTAAGAGAACAATAGAAACTGAATGCTATAAAATTATAATGAAAAGTTTGACCACCAAAGAAGAGCTGAAAGTTTCTCATTCTCTTCTTTACAAAGCAAGGTAATTGATCTCATGGGACTTTTGATGGATTTCATCTTTGCAAACTAGGCTAATCTACTTCTCTTAGGAAAAACAGGTGGCTCCTCATTTCCAGAAGCTTACTAAACAGACCAATGCTGAACCTAGTGCTTGCATTGGATCAGCTGAGCAAAATGCTACTCAGTAGTCCTGCCCACAAGAAATCAGTCAGCCTCAGCCTCCCCCATAGCAAAGATTACAGGGTGTGTGAGTGTTTGTGCTTGTGTGTGTGAGGGGGGGGAGAGAGAGAAGGAGGGAGAGAGAGAGAGAGAGAGAAAGAGAAGATTGAAGAAACTGAGACCGTGAAGTGTTAAGGGACTTGCTCCAAGTAGAACTAGCAGGTAACAATGGAGGCTGTCTTTAATTCTGTCTTCTGACTTCTAAGATTCATTCCACAGCTCCATATTGGATAATGCTAAAATGATCACAACAATGTTCTTTATGATCTGGGAATATGAAACCAAAATTGATCCTAGTTCTCATGAACCTATTTGTGACAAATATGCTTCTTTGCAAAGCTGGAAATCTTCATGAGGAAATTACATGTTTTAATTAAAACATTTTATTTTCACAGTTGATTATTCAACTTGAATATACAACTGAGAATTAAAGTGATTAGATTTGTTAACCTAGCGTCTGAAACCAAACCATTTGTAACTTTTTTCTAGATAAAATTTTATCTTTCACTCTTTCACTTATTTTCATGTGTTTGAAAGCAAAGGATAAATTTTTATTTCTCACATTTTCCTTTGATTGGGCTTACTCCCACACTTAGAGAACTGTCTTCTTATTGAAAAATGACCTTAATGAGTGAGAGAGATTTACAAATGAAGCTCAGTTATAAGAAACAAAAGGGCAGAGTTAAGTGGCTGGTTACCAGCTTTCAATGGAAGCTCACAATGTTCCTTTCTATAGTGTTCGTAGAGCCTCTGCACATTTTGAAACTATGTGATATGTATTTTGTTTTACTTTTAATTCACTTCTATCTTGCCCTTCAAGTCTTGTAATGCTTTAGTAATAAGCTCTTCTTCTAGATGAAATATACCACATTCAGACTCTTATCTGCTCAATATAATATGTTTGTTTCTCCAAAAAATTACCATTAAGTTATGCATGACTTATCTTTGACCTTTGACACCTCATGGTCTGAGACTTTACCACTATAGATTATCCTGACTGGGCATGGACAGCGTCAGTCCCACATGATCTGAGTTAGCTTTGAAGAACCTTGTTCAGATCATCTGGTTAGTCAGACTTTTTACATTAGTCTATTCAGATGGGGCCTAGGAGAATAGTAAAATTAGATACCATTTTGTTATAAACCTCATATAACTACATGTATAATAAAATTATATTTTAATCAACTCAGAATTTAGACATAAATAAAAAAATAAAGAACTTTGATCTTGTAAAAAAGTGAAAATACTTAATATTTCTAAAGTGTAGATGTTTTATTTTCATATCACAAACTATTGCATCTAAATTATGTTTTATCAAATGCATCAGATCCTGATGAATTTGTTAGATTATACCACCTGACTCTATCAAAGCACAAAGTTATTTTACTAAGGTCAATAGTATAAGTTCTGTAATACAATTTTCATTCTTCCTATTTTTAAGATGAAGAAACTGCACCTCATAGAGGTTAAATGACTTGCTGGAACTCATGTAATTAGGAAGCATCAGAATATATGTTTGAGAACAGTCTAAACCCTCTTTCCACTATAGTATAATAGTGTCTTAAAGAAAGATCCTTTAATGAAACTGCACCCAAATGGAGGGTGAAAATTATTATTCCTGCAATATTAAGAAAAGGAAGGAGCATACAAGCTAAAGTTTTGGTGCTTGATTCTTAAGTCATATTCCATGATTCACCATGAGATTTTCCTTGCAAAGATCCTGGAGAGGTTTGCATTTCCTTCTCTAGCTCATTTTGCATATGAGTAAACTGAAGGGAGGAGAATTAGGTAACGTGCTCAGAGTCATATATCTAGTTAGTATCTGCGGTCAGATTTGATCTCTGGAAGATGAGTCCTCCTGATTCCAGGTCCTGTGCTTCATCCAATTCACTACCTAGTTGACCTATTTTTTTCACTATTGTAAGAAATGAAAGTTGTAAGACTGGCCAGAAATTAAAATATATTTAAAGATGCTCGTTTCATATGGCTGCTTTTATTGCTTTCTGATATGGAATCAATTATTTAGATTCTTTTAGCTTAGAAATTTGTCACTTTAATGAATCTTCCTTACTGATCTCTTTTTAACATGAACGATTAAAATTGCATCTAGATTTGGGATGAGGGTAAAGTTGTTACTTGCTGTGGAAGGAAATGTGATCTAGTAGAATGATCACTGGATTTGGAGCTGGAGAACATTCATACCTATTCAGTAATTAAAATTTTCAAAAGAAGGTTACTCATTCAGATCCTATTTCCTCATTTGTAAAATGGGAACATTGGGCAAGAAGGCCTCCAGGGCCCACTTCAGTTATAAATCCATGATCCTACTTATACTAAGACCTGAATTGTATGTAGTCGTGCTCCTCCTTAGTAATAGATCATGTTCAACAAACCAACAAGAAAGTCTGAAATGTAAGGAAAGTCATGGTGGCAGGACAGCAAGAGAAAATCATTGTGCAAAGTAATCTACTCCTCTTATAATTTCTTGGAAAGCTATCAAAGTTTTTCCTATGAAAATCCAAGCCATTTCTGTGAAGTGATGAATGCAAAGAACAGCTGGAGAGAAATGATTAAGTTTTTCAGTGTCATTAAGTGTTCATTCATATGCTCATAAACTAGTTATATTAAATATTGAATAAATTTTGTTTTCTCAGGTTTTGAACATTGCAGAATGATTGTAATAAGAGAATTTACTGATAATTAAAAAGGTAGATCAACTTCATTATTAAATGTAAAATATAAATTTGTCTTTAACATTTTTCAATATTTGCCTATGTACAATATTTTAAAATAACAGAATCACATCATTTAATAATCACCTATGAATTCCAATATATCTATTATTATGGCTGCATGATTTGTGTTACAAAATTGGATTCTTTAAACACCAAACTCACAGTGTCCTCCCTCTCCTTTATGTACATATTAAAAGATTTTTCCACATTCTTTTGATTCCACCTTTTGAATATCTCATATTAGTAATCATCATCTTTTAGTTCTGCTATTAGCTTATTGACTGGCTTCCTAATAAAAGACATACCATAGCCATAACAATGTTTGGGGAGAAGGGTCATATGTGAATAAGGAATTGCTTTTCATGTGAATATCATTAAATATTTAGTAAGAAGATTTGGAGAAGAGCTTTCTCAGTGGTTACAGTAGATCTTTTCTAATAGCCTTATTTTCTCCCTCCCTTAAGTGGTAGACCCAACCTAGTTGATGATAGATATGACCACTACATCTTATTGTTATATTAATTATTTAATGCATAATTTCACATTTCCAGAAGTTTGCTTTACCCCTGATTAAAACAAAATGGAAAGAAATGAGGCCCAGAAAAAAAAAATAAAGTAAAACTAAAATTATTAAGAAATTCTATAATACTAAGTCAAAATATTTTTTAGAAAAAAATCTGTAGGTCTGCACAGGTTTTGTTATCCTACCTCTTCCACCGCAGAAATAATTAGGTTAGTCATTAAAGGCAGAATGATTTAACAGTGACTGTTGGACAGAGAGGAAGATAGAGCCTCATCTCTCAATTTAGACATTTAGTATGTGACCTTTAGTGAGTCATAGTCACTCATTATGTGCCTCAATTTCCTCATCTCTAAAGTGAGGGAATTTGAAATCAAAACTATGATTTAACCTACAATATCAATTTATATTAAAGTGATTAAATGAAGTTTTAATTAAAATTCAAATATTCTATGATATTTTGAGTCTAATCTACATTGAGGTCAAATTCATATTTTGCAAGATCAAGCTTAAGGAGATAAGATACAACAACAACAGCACAAATAAACAAACAACAAAACACAACACTAACTATATCTTTCTGTGTTTCCTCTGTCTGATTTGCTATCTATTCTCACCATCTAGATCTCTTTGTTGGGCTTTGTCTCTTCTGAGATTATCAAAGACTTTTACTATTTTAGACCAATTGAGAGATGTATAGTGACCAAGAAAATGTGGTAGAATGACACCTTGAAATAATTATCTATATTCTTTATTACTGTAATTTACTCTCCTAAAGGTACTTCACCTTTGATTCTGGGACAGTGCTTCAGATTGAATTATGTTGTTCTTTTTTGAACAATTCTACCTCCTCTGAAGAATCTTAGATATTTAATTTTTTAAACCATTTCTCTATCTATATGTTATCTTTATCTATCAATGATGGTTGCAAATAGAAATTGTTAAAGGTAATTAGTAACGAAAAGCAATTTATTGAATTAATTTTCATTTTGATGAATACAGATTTACATAATTTCTTGGGATCTAAAATTTTCCTAACAAGATCAAGGACTGAATCTACAAGGTCAATTTATATTTATGTGATATAATCAGAGGGTCAATGAAAATTCAAAGTTTTTAAATGATACTTGAATATGATGTATGTAAATTAAAATTCTGTATTTTTACCACATCTGCTTCTCTTTTCCAAAAAAGATGTGAAAATATGACTTACTGGTTAAAACCTACTAAGCTACATTATTGCCAAAGACCAAAGTTCCCAAGTTCATGAGATCTCTAAAATAAATAAAAGTAATGGTAAGTCCATGAGAAAAATCTCATTAAGAATTACTATTACCTATACTTGAATTCAACCTTCTTTAATTTGAATACTCTCTGCCTGCTTCCTGTAACTTTGCACTATAGGTCATTTTATAGAGCACTACTATGCTAAATGAATTGTAACTTTGATTTTCTCATTTCTCTGATTTTACTTTAAGTGATTCTTCAACAGAACTTGAATGAAGTTTACATCTTTTTGTTTAAAATTCCATGTCACTCATGATCAGTCTTGAAATTTTCTTTCAGCCTTCACTCTATTGTTTTCCTCTTCTAAATCTGAATTTCTGGACTACAGAACTATCATGTTGGCAATTCTTCATATCTATCTTGTATTCTCTTGCCTCCTCACATAAATTCAGCTAGGTACCAAAAGACTGAGGTCATAGGGGCTGATAACTTTATGCAATACTTGTCTTTTACTTAAACATTTCAGTTTGCCTAGGTTTAATTATCTGCATTTGCCTTTTTCATCAATGAGAAACAACTGCATTTTAGGATTTACCAAATTGTCCCTCAACATCTGAGAGAGGATAGAACTTGGCATTAGTTTCCTTTTGATAAAGCAGGCAAAGATTCATTCTAGAGGGGGATGGAGTAAACAAAAAGGACTCAGAATATGATTTAAGCATAGAACAAGTAGTTTTATACCCAAAAGGAAGAGTAATGCTAAGTAATTAACTATCATGGCATGATTACATTCATAGGAAAGACTAATATTAAAAACCTGCTTGTCAAATTTGCATAGGACATTTTTGGGAAAGTTACTTATTTATTACTTTCCATTTTAGTTCCAGTGAATATAACCATCACCATACTCCTACAATGGGCATTGATGGCAAAACAGTTCTGGACACTAAATCTCATTTTATTGTTTCACCCCAAATGTTTCATTGCTAATTTCTGACGTTTCAGTACTTAAGGAGGAAACACACACACACACACACACACACACACACACCTATCTATTCATGAGTTCCAAAGAAATGAAGATATATACTGGAGATATGGCACTATATCAGGCAGAAGTTTGTTTAGGAGATTATGATCATGATCTCAAAGATCAAAGATCTATTTTCTGCTGTGAAAAAGGGAATCTACAAAGAGACCCTCTGGGGCACAGAAATTCATCAGATCACCTCAAGGCTGTAGGACCACGGATTATATAACTTTCCTTTCAGTCTATACGTGGAATTTCAGCTCAGCAGCCAATAAAATATATCATCATAGAATATATGATGAATAGATACAAATATGTCATCATAGGATAGTGTCCAATCATAAGATATCTGACCTTACTCTAAAGAATGAAAGGAAAAGCACCTTAATTATGTATTCATAAAGGGATGCACCATCAAAAAGGGTTTTTCTTTTGACTGAGTACTGATATTATTGCAAGTACAAATGCATCTGTTAAGGACTAACTATGCCATGAATATCATAGGTTTAGAGAAAAAAACATAACTTCTTATATTTTCTCAAATTTTAGTATATGTATGTATATGTGTATGTTTTTGTATGCGTACATGTATGTATGTATATATAGATAGATAGATACACAGTATGTATTAAACAAACAAATGAATTAAACATCCCTTATTAGAAATAACAGTGTACCAGACACTGTGTTAAATGCTAGTGAAAGACATACAAAAATACAATTAGTTCCACCCTCAAGACATTTATATTCTAATAGGATGAGATGACACTTTTATGGAAGTGATGGACAGGGGAGGTTATTTTGGGCCTGGGAATTTATAAGCATGATAAAGACAATGACAGAGCAATCATATTACACATCTAGAAACAATCAGAGTGTTTCTTTGTTTACAAGTTCTAGAGCAAAGTTGGGAAGTTTGTGTATGTGATTTGGAGTTGATTGGGGGCTGAAAGTGTGGAAGGTAGTTTGCAAAATGATAGGAGGAGAAAGGGAGAAATGGAATGGGGAAAATTATCTCTCATAAAAGATGCAATAAAAAACATTTTTAAATGGAGGAGAAAAGGGAAGACATGAGAGGAAAAGCTAACTCTCTTCATATTTGGCTTAAGGAGGAAATAACATGCTCACTCAATTTGGTATGAAAATCTATATTACACTTCAGGAAAGTAGAGAAGAAGGGGAGAAGTGAGCTGGAGGGATGACAGAAGGGAGGGCAAATGATAGGAAGGAGTAATTAGAAGTAAATACTTTTGGGGAAAGACAAGGTCAGAAGAGAGAATAGAATAACTGGGGCAAGGTAGGATGGAGGGACATATAGTTAGTCTTAAAAACTTGACTATCATGTAAGTCTTTTGCAAAAGTACACATATTTAACTTATATTGATTTACTTACCTTCTCAGTGGGGATGAGTGGGGAGAGGAAGGGTGAGAAGTTGGAACTCAAAGTTTTAGGAATGAATGTTGAGAATTGTTTTTGCATGCAACTTGGAAATAAGAAATATAGATAATGGGGTGTATAAATCTATTTTGCCCTACAAGAAAAGAGAAGATGGGGATAAGGGAAAGGAGGGATGTGATACAAGGGAGGGCATATTGAGGGAAGGGGTAATCAGAATGCAAGGTCTTATGGGAGGGGGGAAGGGGAGAGATGGGGAGAAAATTTGGAACTCAAAATTTTGTGAGATTGAATGTTGAAAACTGAAAATAAATGAACATTTTTTAAAAAGCCTTTCACATCTCTTGTTTCCTGTTTGCAAAATATTTTAACCTATTTTTTTTACCATATTCCAATAAACTCAACTTTGCATTGAATTTATAAACAAGTGAAGTATACGTTGATTTTATTCAGTTAGTAGTCCTTCATAGAAATAGATAGTTGCATAGAAGCAATAATCATTTTCAGGATATTTTGTTTTGCTTTTAATGAGTGCTTATAATGAGCACTGCAGAACAAGATAAATTTGTGTTTCTCAAAAGTATATTTCTAATTGCATTCAGATGCACACTTGAGAAATTCCAGTACTGTCCTCTCCAAGGAATACCTGTAAGTCTATCTTCCATTTCACAGCAACTTCATGGATAAAAGTATCATGAAGAAATCATACAATACAATAACAAATTAATATGAGATGTTTTGCAAATTTTAATTAAAAAAAAACCAGTGGTCTCAGTGAAAAGTATTCCTTGTTTACCTCATCGGATGTTATGTTTCACAATTAAATTCATGTTCAATAAACCATCATGTAGCAGTATAATGCTGTGGAAAAAGAAAAGAATTTGGATCACTGAATATGGAAACCAAGGACAAATTTCAATCACAGCTCTGCCATTTACTAGCTGTGCAAATTAGAAAAGTCACTTAACCTCTCCAGGCATCAGTTTCCTTATCTATGAAACATATAGGAAAGGTAAGACTACATAAAAATCTAAGATTTAACACCTTTCCAGTTATATAAACTATGATCTTTGAAGTGTATATGAATGGACAGATCGATCCACAAATGTACATTTTAATCAAAATAATAATAGGTCCCTTGTTTTATCAAGAAAAAGCCATCTTATAAATTAACCTTATGTTTAAAGAATTGCAAGAATCTAGAATTGCTCCTGAAATAATTAATAAATGATAAAGCTATTTGACATTGGAGATAGTTCTTCCTACTGCATCATACATCTTCTTTGAATATTGACTGTCTCTGGGGCAAACTCTTTGCTATTAAATAACATCATGAGAAAATTGATATGAAGTAGTACATGTGGCAAGAAATATGATATATGTTATGGTTAGATTTGTTTAATATCTTTTTCTAAATTATTATTTTCCCTTCACATTTATCTATTGCTTAGCATAGTACCTGCCAAATAAGAGAGTCTTCCACAGGCTTGTTAGTTCTTTGTCAATGGGATGGATATGAATAGCACTTACACTATGGGGACTGAAGGTAATATGGAGGCAGAGGTGGGGGAAAGATCAGCATTTTAAGAGAAACAATATAGCCATGTTTGCAGGACATATAATTTACATATATATATATATATATATATATATATATATATATATATATATATATATACCTCTATTTTAAAGACTTTTATACTTTTATCTTGCTCATATATTCCTTTTATTATTTTTCATGTGTTGTGTTTTTTTCCTGTTGTTTCAGTCACATCAGACTCTTTGTGACCCCATTTGGAGTTTTTTGGCAAACATACTAGAATGGCTTTTCATTTCCCTCTACAGCTCATGTCACATATGAGAAACTGAGGCAAATTGGGTTAAATGACTTGCTTAGGGTCACATAGTTAACATGTGTTTGGGTCAAATTTGTACTCATGTCTTCCCGACCCCAGAACTCTATCCATTCTCCCACCTGGCAGCTTACATATGTCCTATATTATGCTAATTTTTTTAATATGCTTTCTTGAAAATCCAGTGCCAAGATGGTGGAGTAAGGAAAGAACCCTCTGAAGCCTTCCCACATTCCCCTCCAAAAGATTAGAAAATCACCTCAGAATGGATCTATGAGCAGGATAGCAACTTACCAACCAAGTAGGAAAAGTCTATTTCACTAGAATGGGATGGGAAGTAGGTTCACAAACAGCAGCAGCAACCAGCCTCACACTATGGGACCTACAGCAAAGCTCCAAACCTAGTGCAATCCATCAGTAAGGGACTGCTCTGCTGGAAACCAATGCCTCCTAGGCAAATGAACAGTCTGTGCATCACAGCAAGTCCTCATACCAGCGCTGGTGGCATATGCCACCAATAAGACTTTGATCGAATTGCTGACCAGTAGTGAAGTCCTAGCCTTGAGCTGGCGAGAAATGAGACCCTGCCTCTGGCCCTCACTAGCAGAAAGATCCTCTTTCTATAGGAACCCAGCAACAGGGCCCATCCCTGTAGTAGACAAAATTTAAGATCCCTCCTCCAGAGACATTTATCAGAAAGACTCCATAACCCTAGCAATTCACCAGCAAGGCCCCACCAGTGAAGTAAATTAGCAGATAAACTCCACACCTAGGAGAGGCCAACAGGGGGGCCCTATCCTCAATACAATATAGAAGCCTACCCTCCAGAGAAATCAAGCAACTAAACTTTGAAGCCTAGTGAAAGGCAGCAATAAGATTCAGAGCCCTAGCATAAAAACATTGGAACGATGCAGGAACAGAGACCAATTCTCACATAAAAAACACCCAAGTCTCACTCAAAAAAAGGCAGAAAAAAACAAGCAAAAAAAGTCAAATAAAGTTTGACTATAGAAAGTTGCTATGGTGATAGGAAGTATCAAAGCATAAACTTAAAAAAGAACACTAGAGTCAAAATGGCTACATGTGAAGCTTCAAAGAAAATTATAATTTTGTCTCAGACCCAAAAAGAATTCCTGGAAGAGCCTCAAAATGGTTTTTAAAAGCAAAATAGAGAAGTAGAAGGAAAATGCAAAAATAGATGAGAGTCAGGTAAGAGAACCATGAAGAATGAGTCAACATTACGGGAAAAATATACAAACAATTGTTTAAGAAAAAATAGAACTGGACAAACGGAAAAGTAATTACTAAAGTTCACTGATGAAAATCTTTAAAAATTATAGTTGAACAAGTGGAAACTAATAACTCTATGTGACATCAAATTATGATAAAGTTATATTTAAAGGAATTCCTTGATTTTCAATTTTATGGTTTTTTTCTTTATTAATTTAATAGTTTAGTAGACACACATATGGGTAAATCATAGTTAGACTTTTTCAGTGCTGAAATAGCATAATTCTTTTTATGAAAAGACTGTACTGGCAATGAGTCAGAGAAGTCAGTCTGGAGGAGTAGAGGTACTGCTCTACTGAGCTCTCCCAAATACCCCTGCAAACAATTTTAAAATAATGAACTGGAGCACCAGAACAAACAAGATTATCAGAAAAGTCTGTGTCAGTGAAGTGGTGGTCACACCTGGAGTCCAGCACAGACCAACCAACACAGGTCACACTGGTGGGTATCAACTTCAGTCCTTGGAGGCAGCTCATCAATTGCAACAGCTTCAGGGCCTCTCAACCCACAGAAAGTAAAGATATTAGGCTAGTTAAAAGGAGATTACAGGGGACCCTATGCTATCACTGGGTGCAGGATTCTCTCACATTGCCTATATGGCTTTTGAATATCACTTTCAAAGCTAAGAAGATTGCTTATTCACCATGTCTTGTGATTTTTGGCACTCAGCTCTAGGGAAGATAAAAGTGCTTGTGGTGACTCAGAAACAAGAGCACAGAGCAGTGACCATACTAACTAGCTCTACCAGATCTCGAACTATACAAAGCAGTAATCTTCAGAAGAATCTAAGAGTAGAGTGCAATACTAGTGTAATGAACTAGGTACAAAATACACAGTAGTAAATGACCAAAGTAATCTGGTGTTTTGTAAAAACAAAGATCCAAGCTTTGAGAACAAGAAATGACTACTTGACAATTATTTTGGGGGAAACTGAGGATTTAGGTAGAAAATATGTATAGACCATCATCTCATATTGTATACCAAAATAAGACAAAAATAGGTACATAAAAGGTATACATAAACAAAGTATGGGAGTATGGATGTCTTGCCTATTATAATAATTGCTTATGTGAAGTAAGAATTTATGACAAAACAAGAGATAAGAGGATTGTGGGAAGTAAAATGGGTAATTTTGATTACACTCAATTAAAAAAAAAGGTTTTGCAATAACAAATCTATTGTAGCCAAGATAAGAAAAGAAGGAGAAAAATGTAGGTGGGGAGGAATTTTATAGGAAGCTACTCTGATAAAAGCCTGATTTCATAAATATATAGAGAACTGCATCAAATCTATAAGAATACAGGTCATTCTTCAGTTGTTAAATAGTTGAAGGAAATGAATGGACAGTTTTCAAACGAAGTAATCAAAACTATAACGAAAAAAATACTCTAAATCACTGTTGATTAGAGAAATACAAATTAAATAGCTCTAAGGTATTATATTATTTTCATGTTATACCTCATGCCTATCAGACTGGCTAATATGAAAGAAAAAAATAACAAATTTTAGGGGTGATTTGGGAAAATTGGGACACTATTGGTGTAGCTGTGAATTGATCCAACAATTCTGAAAAACAGTTTGGAACCATACTCAAAGGGATAGAAAACTGTGCATACCCATTGATTTTGTAAGAACAGTAGTATATCTGCATCTCAAGAAACAAGAGAAAAATGAAACGAACCTAATGTAAAACTATTTATAAACAACTTTTTTGTGAGTTTGTTCACAACGAATTTGAGGGACTGCCCGTCAACTGAGGAATGACTGAACAACTTGCTATATGTGATTGTGGTGGAATGCCAGTGTATTATAACAAATAATGAGCAGGATGTTTTCAGAGAAACCTGAACTTACATGAACTTCTGCAAAATGAAGTGAGCAGAACGAGGAGAAAATTAGACATAATAACAGCAATGTTGTATCATGGTCAACTAGGAAAATTTAGCTACTTTCAGCTACACAATGATCCAAGAAATTTTGAAGGACATATGATGAAAAATGCTTTTTATCTATAGATAAAAATCTGATGGAATCTGAATGGAGATCAAAACAGACTTTAAAAAACTTACTTCTTTATTTTTGTCTATTTTCTAACATGGCTAATAGAGAGATATGTTTGCTATTATTTCACATAGTACTCTTCTTTTAAAAAAAGACTAAATTAAATGATCTTATATACTCTGGAACATTTTCTATAATTTGAAATTCAAATGAAATGTTATCAGGAATGTCTTCTGGTTCTCCAGTTAATGTAAACTTTGTCTTTCTTACTTTGTCTGAAATATCTATTACTTATTTTTGTCCATTTTTTTGCGTTCTAAGCTTCACATTTAATTTTATTTTCATGATATTTAAACTTCATCATTTATTTTGTGATTTGAAACATTTATTGATGTAACTGGGCAGCCATTTTAAGAAACCCCTGGCTTTGAAAACATAGATGTTAGTACTTCTTTCTCTGGTAATGATGTATGTATTGCCTATGGTCAGATAGGTGGAAACCCTGTCAGTTTTTAGTGCTTGTATTTTCTCTGTTGGTATATATGTTTGATTAAAGTGATTTTTGACCCTTCAAAATTTGCTTTCCTTTTAGGAAAGCACATCTAAGAACCTGTGATAGCAGTCCTTCCTATGTATGCCCAAGTGCTTAACTGTTAGAAGTCTATTCTGTGGTAGACTTTTGTCAAGTTAGGTTTAGGAATCAAAGTATTCACTCTTTGTAGTACACTTGGTAGTAGCAGGGGAAAAAATTCAAGTCTCTTTAATATTTTGTAAGGAAAGAGAACAGCACAACTTTCATCAGGGGCAAAGTAGAAGGCCAAAAAAAGTAGCACTGGATCCCTAGTCCCAGACCAATTAAGTTTTCTACTTCATTTTTCGATGAATATGGTTCTCCTCCAAAAGCAAGTCTTTGATTCAATTTTGGTTACTTCTAACTCCAAATAGAAGCTCTGCACAAGATGAACTTGGAGACAAATATTTTAGTTATAATCCATGCATGGATAGGAAAGGAAGAAAATAAAAAATCAATCACATTACATAAAGACTTAATCCCCAATAGCTTTTCCTGAAGACTCCCACTTCTATATTTTACCTACTTTTTTTCTAATATCTACTCTCTAAGCTTTCTTATTACATTGCATCTGAAAAATGGCATTTTAATGTCTTTCTTTACACTTTTTTCAGCCTGCTCTCTGATTCCTTCTTATATTGCCAGGGCCTTCTGGCTTGTTCATGTGTAACCACTTAGTAATTAGCATAACTTTTCTAGTGAGTTCAATTAAGACTTTTCCTATGGTTCTTTAGCTATTTTACACAAAATTATCTAATGAGAATATTTGATTTTTTTTCACTCATTTCTTTGGATATCTGCATTGGGTAACTGTACATCATGCTGTTGTTCTCTATTAAGTATATTTATGGATCCTCAAGCATAAATCCCTCATTTTAAAGGTAAAACAAAAAGACTTGGAAAGTTTCAAAGACAATGCATATGGTGGTAGTAGAAATAAGGACAAAGGTTTTTATTCCAAAAGCTAGACAACATTTTTCAAGGAATGCTCCAGAATACCACAGCTATTTCTCCTTCATTAGTCTAACAGATTCAGTACAGCCTTTCAAAGACAGTGGGATTTAATGTTATGTGTTGAGCTGTAAAAATATCATCAATACATTAAGCCTTTCCAGAGGTGAGTATTTAGGTTGGAAGGTGGCAAAGAAGGGGACATTTTAGGTTCATTCTTTCTCTCTCTGTTTGTCTTTTTGTCTCTGTCTCTCTGTGTCTCTCCATTTCTCCGCAGTATTCCATGCAACTTGGTAAAAGCAACATTGCTATGTTCTTTTCTTCCTGAAATTACTGAATTCTATCACCTTATCCTAAAGGACCACCTCACACGCTGCTATGCTCACATATTAACCTTCACCTACTCCACTAGATCCATTATAATACATCAATTTGCTTCCAGTCTTTTGGCTCTTTTATTATGACTTAGAATTCTCACTAAAGCAAGAGTTTTCACTTAGTGCAAGTATTTGTTTACTATGCTTAAGTATTCAGAAAAGGATTTTTCAGTTGTGAATGATCCTGAATAATTAATCAGACTTGCATAAAGATAAAAATATCATAAGAAGGTGAATTTAGGACTGGATGGGACCTTAGCAATTATCTTGTCCAATCACTTTATTTTAGACATGAGGAGGTTTTGTCCAGGCTATACCTTATTCATATGGAATAGAATAGAACTGAGAGATGACAGAGAGAGAGAGTCATAAGCTCCCTTATACATCCATTAATATAGTGATTATCTGGTCTAGATGAGACTAGCAGAAAATATTAGGATACTATTATGGATTAGAAGAATTAAAAACAAAATAAATAATTGCATAAAATTGTTGTTTTTTTTAAGATTCAAAGGGAGAATTTGATTAAACACTTGGATTTGAGCAAAGAAAGGGTATGTGTGAGTGGCCTCTTCTGGACAGAACTATTTTGAATAGCTCCCTTAACTCTTCTGGTAATTTAATGAGAATACTGCCCATTTTGATGTTTACATATGCCAAAAGGAAATAAAAAAGTCCTTAGTTCAATATGTCTTTGACATACTGGACAGGCACAAGGAAAGGAAAAATTTATGGAATGGTTTCAAGTGAGCTGTGCTCCTGAGCCCAAAACAGGCAGCATTTGCTATTGAATGTGAATTCATGTCATTGAAAGCATAAAGCAAGAGCATCCAAGAAGGACAAATTCCTGTGTCTGAAAAAAAAGAAAATACAATGAGAAGAGTTTGAGATTTAGATTCAGGTATCCTGATTCTGACAGCTGCTTTTACATTATCTTATTCATGAGGTGCTTGGTGCTTGTGCTTAGACCCCAATTCCAAGGTCACATTTCTCGCTAGCCTCAAAACACTATCCCTGACAGTTTTCTCCCCAAATCAAGGATACTGTTCCTAGCAATGACTCATGAATGGATACCAGTCAGGCAAACTACTTTTCCCACAATTAGTTATGAGGGGGCTCCACGTTGGATGCCAAAGAAAGGATGTATTTTAATAAGTTCAGGCACCCCTCAAAGCCTGGTGTACAAGAGAGTCATCTGGAATGAATTCATAGACTCAAATATTCGGTAAGTCAAGTTGACAAAGGTTTACTGTTTATTATAGTGGGCAAAGTTCCTCAAGAAACTTGAATTCCTTAAGTAATTTGAAACTTAACAGGAATAATGGTAATGCCTGTATAGAAGAAGTCATGAATTATCTGACTGATAAGCTAATTAGGTGATAACTTACAACTTTGGTCACAAACTTCATTCATTATTGGAAACCAGGGGAAAGGGTTTCTAAGAGGTGGATTTTTTCTTTGCTTCTCCTTGTTGTGTCTATATCAAGATAGCTGTATAGTTGGATCTCTGGTTAGAATATGATAATTTTAGGAATCAATACATGGTAATTCTGTGGTTACAAAACTGTCCTCTTTTTACAAGGAAATTTTTTCAGAGGCCTTCTTGTGATAAGGTAAGAGAACTTATACTACTGGGGTCTGCTCATGAGTTATGCTAGGGATGGGGTCTTTGGGCCAGGATAGTCTTTTGAGACTAGGGAGAAATGTGATCTTGGAATGGGGGTACAAGCACAAGCACCCAAGCATTCCATCACTATGACTAATAAAAGTCATTGAATTTCTCTGGTCATTCCCTCAAATGTGAAAGAAAGGAATTGGACTATATGACTATAGAATTTTGTTCTTTCTCTAAAGCTATGATATTTTTGTTTTGTTTTGTTTTTAAATTAAATTTATTTATTTAATTTTTTACATTCATTTTCACAAGATTTTGGGTTCCAAAATTTTCTCCCCATTTGT
>CM053771.1:432734790-432751307 GCA_028658325.1 Potorous gilbertii
TCTAACTTGATTTTCAAAATTCTTTTTGAGCTCTTCCATGGCCTGAGCTCATTGAATATCTATTTCAGATGTTTGGGATACAGAGCCCTTGACTCCTATGTCTTTCCCTGATGGTAAGCATTGTTCTTCCTCCTCAGAAAGGAAAGGAGGAAACATCTGGTCACAAAGAAAGTAACTTTCTATGGTCTTATTTTTTTTCCCTTCTCTGGGCATTTTCCCACCCATTTACTTGACTTCTGAGATTCCTCTCCACCTCTACCTATATCCGCCCAACCAGTGCTTGGGATCTGAGATTCAAATGCTGCTCCCCATCCTCAGGGCTTTCAGTTTCAGGCCTTGCTGCTATTCAATGTGAGCTTAAGTTCTGGTGCTCGTATGGGGACAGTGCCACCTCCCAGGCTCAGTTCCCTCAGTGGGTTTATGCAGAGAACTTCACTAATGGATCTGAGGTCCTGCCTGTTCTCGATCCTCTGGCCACCCACTGTCTCCGCTGCTGCCTTCTGAGGGGGCCTGAGTTATGGAGACAACCTGCTCCCCTCTTGACCCACCAAATAGTCTCTCTCACTGTCCTGTGGGTCTGTGGGTGGAGGGACACTCGCGGCTGCTAGAGATTCTGTCCCTGAAGCCTGCTCAGATCTGTTCCTCTTGGTGCTGTGCAGCCAGAGCAGGGCTGGGCTCCTCTCCCATCCTGGTGCATGACAGACCCTTGGGGTCACTTTTTCAGTGCTCTCTGGAATGGGGAATCTCCTTCCTTCCATTGCAGTGTTGCTTGCACTTTTCCAGAATTTGTTGAGAATTCTTTTTACAGGAAATTCATGGGCTGTGCGTTCTGAGCTAGCATATGTGAATCTTTCTACTCTGCCATCTTGGCTTCTCCCCCTGTGTATATTTTTTTGTTAGTATGATGGATTTGGCTTTCTGGTGTCTCAATAAATATTTTGGTTCTGCCTTCCATGTGGAGAGTTCTGCCTTCCATGATTCTGAATTATGCCTGCATGTTCAGAGTCCCCTTAGGCACTGTGAGTATAGTGTTAGAGCTATATGATGTAAAAATTAACCAGTTTGACAGTCTTTTATGCCATCCTCATTAAGAAGTGAAAGATGAATAAAAGCATTGTACTTGAAACTTTTTTTATTATACAATCGTTTATTCTAACAAAAGAAAAAAGCACAAACCTGCAAGATGGTGGAGTAGAAGCAGAGACTTGCTAGACCTCTCCCCCCAAGCCCAGCCAAATGTCTATTAAAAAGAACTCTAAACAAATTTTGGAGCTGTAGAAATCATAGAATGATAGTATGAAGCAAATCACCAGTTCAAGAGAGCTTGGAAGGTCAATGGGAGGCACCTCTCACACTTTGCTGGAAGCAGAGCACAATCTAGTGTGGGCTATGTCAGCATACACAGGACATGAGGAAACTGTTGGGGGAACTGAATCTCTGGCAGCTGTGGCAGTTTCCAGACTTCACAACCCCAAAATGCCATAGACAAATTGGAAAGTCAATGGAAAAAAAAACTGCCAAAGCTGTGTAAGAGAGTAGAGTGGTCTAGCCCCAGTCCCAGGGTATCAGAGAGGGTGGAGGAGCCCAACATAGTCAAAGAGACAGCAGGGGCAGCAGGAGAGGGTGTTTCTGGAGCTTTAGGCTCATAGATTCAAGGGCTCACAAAACTGACACCTGCACTGGAAGCAGAGAATTAACTTGATAGAGAGCTCAGATGTCAAATAAAATGTTGGAGAAATGAGCAATAACTGGAAAAAGATTCAGACAATAGAAAGGTATTTTGGAGACAAGGAAGACCAAAATACACAGAGGAAGACAAAAAAGTCAAAGTTCCTACATCCAAAGATTCCAAGAAAAATATAAATTTGTCTTAGGCCATGGAAGAGCTCAAAAATGATTTTTAACATCAAATAGGAGAAATAGGGGGAAAATGGAAAGAAAAATGAGAGTGATGCAAAAAAAAAAATTGTGTAAAACCAGTTAACTGCTTCCTAAAGGGTCCTAAAAATGAGAGGGAAAGTAACAGCAAAAAATAGACTGATCCAGACAGTAAAAAGGAGGCAAAAAGTCAGTGAGGAGAAGAATGCCTTAAAAAGCAGACTCAAGAGATGGAAAGGAGGTCCAAAAGATTGTGGAAGGAAATAATTCCTGAAAAAATTACAATTGAGCAGGCAGAAGCTAATGATTTTTTTAACAATCAAGAAATTTTAAACTGAATCAAAGGAATGAAAAAGTAGCAAACAATGTGAAATATTTCATTGGAAAAACAACTGACCTGGAAAATAGATATAGGAGAGAAAATTTAAAAATTATTTCCAGATTACCTGGAAGCCATGAACAAAAAGAGAGTTTAGACATCACGTTTCATGGAAGTATCAAGGAAAATTTCCCTGATATTTACCAGATGGTAAAATAGATATTGCAAGAATCCACTGATTTCCTCCTGAAAGAGATCTGGAAAGGAAACTCCTAGGATCATTTTAACCAAATTCCAGAGCTCCCAGGTAAAGGAGAGAATATTGCAAGTAGCCAAAAAGAAACAATTTTTGTATTATAGAAACACAATCAGGATAATACAAGATCTAGCATTTCTCTGTTAAGGGATCAAAGGGCTTGGAATATGGTATTCCAGAGGTCAAAGGAGATAGTATTAAAACCCAGAATCACCTACCCAGCAAAACTGAGTATAATATTTTAGAGGAAAAAAATGATTATTCAATGAATTAGAAGACTTTCAAGTATTCTTAATGAAAAGACCAGAGCTGAATAGAAAATTTTATTTTCAAGAACAAGAATCAAGAGAAGGTAAAGAGGAAAGAGAAATCATAAGGGATTTACCAAAGTTGATCTGTTTCCATTCTTACATGAAATATTCTATTTGGAACTCTTGAAATTTTTCTCAGTGTTAGGCTACTTTGAGGGATTACATACATATAGACAGGGCACAGGATGAGTTTTATGTGAAGGGATGATATCTAAAAAATAAAATTAATAGATGAGAGAGGAATATATTGGGAGAAGGAAAAAGAGAGAGAGAGAGAGAGAGAGAGAGAGAGAGAGAGAGAGAGAGAGAGAGAGGGAGAGAGAGAGAGAGAGAGAGAGAGAATGTGTTAAATAATCTCACATAAAAGAGGCAAAAAATCTTGCTGTGAGGTGAGAGGGAAAGAATAAATCTTACTCTCATCACGTTTGACTTAAGGAGGGAATAAAATACACACCCAATGTTGTGTGAAAATGTGTCTTACACTATAGGAACATAAGGGTGAAGAGGATAAGTGAAAGTCGGGGATGATAGAAGGGAGGGAAAATGGGAGATAGGGGTTATTAAAAGTAAACACTTTTGAGGAGGGACAGGGTGAAAAAAGAGAATAGATTAAATGGGGGGGCAGGATAAGATGGAATGAAATATAGCTAGTCTTTCACAACATGACTGCCATATAAGTGCTTTACATGACTACAATTATATAACCTATACAGAAATTGCTTGCTTTCTCAGTGGGGATGGGGGGTGAGGGAGGAAGGGAGAGAAGTTGGAAATCAAAGTTTTAAAAAAGAATGTTAAAAATTGTTTTTACATACAACTGGGAAATAAGACATACAGGCAATGGGGTATAGAAATCTATCTTGCACTATAAGAAAATGGAGGGAAAGGGGATGAGAAAAGTAAGGGGCATGAGAGAAGGGAGGACAAATTGGGGGAAAGAATAATCAGAATGCACACCTTCTTTGGGTAGGTGAAGGTGAGAAATAAGGAGAAAATTTGGAACTCAAAATCTTGTGGAAGTGAATGTTGAAAACTAAAAATTAATTTTAAAAAGAACAAACCACAACATATGATTTATATTTACATTTATAAATTGTATGCATGCATAAATAAACTATTTATTCTGAATATTCTAGTTTATATGCAGAAAATATTTAATATAGAGGATTAAAGGGAAATGTTTGATCCTGCAGTCAATAGAGAACTATTGGAATTTATTGAGCAGGAGAATGACATGGTCAGATTTGTACTTTAGGAATATCACTTTGGCAGCTATGTGGAAGATGTATTGGTGGATTGAAGTGTGGGTGACAGATAATTTGGTCAAGTGATGGAAGTATTAAAATGTTTAGGCAACTTATGGTAAGGGCCTGAAAGTAGGTGGGGGTTATATTGTTAGAAGACAGGGATAGATATAATGAGATTATGATAATGTAAATGTAGGAAGTATAAGGTTTGATAGTTAATTGAAGTGAAATTAGTGGTAGTGCAGAATCAAGGATGAAGCCAAGTTTTCAAATCTGATTAAATGGAAAAGAAATGTGGAGGTCTTAAGAAAAATATGGAAGAGGTAATGATGGGTGTGTTTTCCAGAAATCATAAATAATAAATTTAAAATATGAATTACATACATGTTCATTTTATAACCCTCTCCACCCCAGAGAAAAAGAAAAGTAATGGGGCAGAAACGTTACCATGAGATGTCAAAGTATATAGACTTTAACTTATTAAGGGATTCTTACCGTAGCTATTAACCAAATCTTGGTTAAGGGGAGGAGTGTTGGTATGCTGCAGCTGGAGTGCATAAGAAATTTTTCCTGTTATCATTCATTTAATAAATATTATATGCAAGACACAACCCTTTTCCTCATGAAATTTAGTCTAGTAGGGAGGAATTAATCACATACTTGGATAACAATTACATAACATAAATGTGAAAAGGATATCATAGCAGTAAAAATTAATATGAAAATTCAAAGGAAAAAGAATAATTCCAGCTGGAAGGATTAAGAAAAGTTTCCTGAAGGAGATGATATTTGAGCTGGGTCTTGAGTAATGAGGAGGAATTAGATAAGTAGATCTGTGGGAGAATGACATTCTATGTGAAGGGAATGACATATGAGAAAGCATTACCCAAAGATTACCTTGTGGGGTAAGGCCACAGCTATCACTCTGAACACCTTTGATCTTGACCAGAAGTGGGAAACCTGCAGCTTTGAGGCCACATGTGGCCTTCTTGATCCTTGTGTGGCCTTTTGACTGAATTCAGATTTTATAGAACAAATTTAGTGTTAGAATTAGCAGCATGTATAATTTGGATTTAGTCAAAATATCGCACTTAAGGATCTAAAATGTGGCTTCAAGGCTGCAGGTTCCTCACTCCTGATCTATACTATAGAATATTTTGGTTGATTAAACACTAACTGAGAAAGTAGACTAAAAGTGAAGATATTAATGACTTGTTGTCCACTTGGAGAAAGTGCCTCTTTGAGCTCTCTGTGATATTGTACTGTTAAAATTTCTATCAATGATTTAGAAGAGGCACAGATGGCAAGCTAATCAAATCTGCAATGACAAATAGCAAACATATTGGATAAGAGAGTCAGAATCCAAAAAAGAAAACATCAACCTGGAATACTGAATAGAGTCCTTTATGACTGACTCTCTGATTTCATTCCAGTAGTGAACAGGAATAGAGAGATCTCTTTATAGATGCAAGTTCAGCATCTGCTCTGCAAATTTTAGCTTTACAGGCTTTCCTGAGGCCACTCCAAGTTTAAAAGACTTCTCAGGATCAAAAGGTCAATAAATGCCAGGAGTGAGATTTGAACTCAAATTTATGTTAATTTGAGGCTATATCTCTAAGCATGACATAATCTGGCTTTGAGCAGAATCATATACAACTACATTTAATATATATAAAGTCTCACTCTTATATGGAAATATTCACGATCAAAAATATGAGATGGAAGTATATTTAGACTCCATTTCATGTGGGAAAAAAAAAGTCAGGGAAGAGGGAAGGTTAATGAACTGTAAGCTTAATGTGATTACAGCATAACAGTCAGAATGAGTTAATATGAATTTAGGCTGCATATTGTACAGGAGTATGCAGGAAATAATTTTGTTTCTCTCTGATTTGGTCATTAACAACTGGAGTTAGGAAGACCTAAGTTGAAATTGAACAACAGAAGCCTACTATCTGTATGACCTTCGCCAAGTCCTCTAAGAAAGACTTGATTTCAATTCCAGTTTTAAACCACAGAATCATACTTGCTCTATGATTCTGGTCAAGTCATTTAACTCCTACACCTACATGTCTCATTTTTCATCTCTAATATAGTAAAAATAATCATACCAGCTTCCAGGGATTGTTTGGAAGATAAAATTAGTTATGATTTATGAAATGATTTGTAAACCTTAAAAGTAGGCTTAGTTGTTTTTCAGTCATGTTTGACTCTGTGATTCTATTTAGATTTTTCTTGACAAAGATACTGGAACGATTTGTCATTTCCTTCTCCAGATCATTTTATAGATGAGGAAACTGAGTCAAACAGGGTCAAGGGACTTCCCAGGATCACACAAATAGTGATTATTTGAGGCCAAATTTGAACTCAGGAAGATGAGTCTTCCTGACTCCAGGGTCAGTGCTCTATCCACTGTGATACCCAGCCACCCCTTTGTGAACCTTCAAGCTCTATTCAAAGAGTAGCTGTTTGTTGACAGTGTTCAGTATTAGAAAGGAATGCATGCAGAACTAGTAGCTACCTTTTTATGAGAGGTCTTTAAGTGAAAGCTGAACGATGGCTTGTTGGAATGTTGTCCACAGTCTTTTTGCAGTTAAGTAATTTAACTAAATTATCTCTGAAGTGTTTTTCCACCTCTGAAATTCTATGAAACAAAGTAGCAAGAAGATGATCTGGGAATTGAACCCAAGTCTTCTGACTCTAAGTACAGTATTCATTATCTTTCATTATCTAAATTGTGTCTTGATGTAAGCATATATCTGAATTATAATTATGTAAGTACATAAATTCAATTGAGCGTTATAAATATATGTGCATTACATGTACACGTACATGTGCATATGTACATATGTATAAACTTATATGCATTTGATTGAATGTATATACTGCTTATCTGTGCGCATACATACACACATATATGTATGTATTTTCCGTATACTGTGTATGTTTGTCTGTATATGATTTGCTCAAGGAAATAGACAAGTAGCTTTTCTGGTATATGACATGCACAGTGAGAAAAGGAGATAATGAAAGAATTTATATGACCTGAATAAACCTATTTTTCAATAAATTCAGAGTATATAGTGCTTCTAATTATAAGTGATAAAAAGAGAGTAATATACATATATATATATATATATATATATATATATATATATATATATATATATATATATATACCTAATAAATAAGCATCACAATGACAATGCTAATTCTGCATTTTGTTTTATATTGCTGGTGTATCCCTGAAGTGAATGGGGAAGGAAAGTGATTGAAATAGAAAAGAAGAATGCATTTAACCCAAAATCCAGGTCAAGAGACGAATGTGCATTGCTGAAATGAATGCATTAGAATTTTGCTTATGAGGCTTGTTTAATGCTGCATACATCAAAACACAGTTTTGAAAACAGGTATAATAAAAATAATCTCATAGGAAATGACATTTTGCTATTGAAAAATTTTATGTAGAACAATCTTTTTATTTTTCTGTTACTGATACTGTGAACATCACTTCGTATCTTTCTTAAACTGAGAGATTAAAAAGGTCTCTTGAAAAATAAGCTTTCATTCCCTCATTTATTAGCAAATTAAAATATTTTAAAACTTTGTAAAATGCTAGATTATATTAAAATAGTCCAAAGTCTTTTATTAGTAAAATTGTACAGTCATATCCCATGCCCCTTCTAATTCCTGAGTATGAATGTTATAGTTCAGATCTTCAGAGAAAATAAAAAGGCTTCAAATGATTTGTTTGTTTTAACAAATCATTTAAATTTCTCTCTTGTTTTGTAACATTGATTAAATGCCTAGTGATCTGTGCAATGCAGTAAGGAACTAATAGTAAAATTGAAATTCAACCCTGCAGTCAAAGTCCTATTTTCATTGTTTATACTTAGTAAGTTCTGTTCACCAGCAGTTATGAGTTCGAATTCAAATTTAGCTACTGATATGTTGCTAAACACTGTACCAATCACTAAACATCTCTGAAAACAGTTTTCACATTTGCAAAAGAAAATTCAAGCTATTGGCTATTGGCTTCTGATACAGCATTGTTATAGTAAAACTAGTCAGTTTTTATGCAGGTATGAAACAGATTTTAGTAATATTTATATGAAATAAAGTAAGATCGAGTTACTCTAGTACTCTAGAGCAATTTATGCAATGATTTTTATTCATATACTATTACATATGCATACATATAAATTAAATATGCATAATGTTCAGATCAAAAATCTGTTTAATTGTTAATAATGACAATAACCTGACAAGCTTGCAAGAAAATAGTGTTCTTAATAACATCTATTTTTTCTCCTCCTTTTCGTATTCCCTATTGTCTTCCCTTCTATCTTGCATTCTTCTCTCCTTCTATTGTTTGTTACCAAAGATGTATCAATACAAATATGCTCATGTATATGAGGTCCTTCCTTTTGTCTGCACAGTTTATCTTTTCTCTGTCTCTCTCTTGTTTTTGTCTCATTATATGCTGCATAGGCTTCACTAGAGTCCATCATACATTTCTGTCTATCCTCTACTTCACCTTTCCCTTTCCGCACACTGTCCTATTATGCAATTTATTTCCATGAAATAGACTACTTAATCTGTAGGAGTTGGAAGATTCAGTTCAAGATGTTTCAGATCTACTTCTTCCTTCTGTGCAGAGAGTTTGGCATTTCCTGCTGCCAGCTCAATGCCAGTTTTCTCAGGTGAGACCTCATAATATGAGGGCAGTTGTGCCCTGACCCTTCCATCTCCTGCTCCAATCAATGTGTTCCCTGAGGAAAGGCTTCTTGGGGAATAAGCCAAGTATTTTCCATCTTCCTCAAAGTAATAATTTCCATCTGTAATAGCAAAAGGTATTATCTACTTCTTGTTTCTAGCCCAGTGTCTCAACTAGTATGTGGAGAACCAAGAGTGCAAAGAACATCTTTCCCTTCAAATTTATCCTTCTATCAACTACTCCGCTAAGAGTTGAGGAGGGTTGCTCTGCACTCAAACATTCTTACTCCAATCACATTCTTCATATTCCATTGAATTTGAATTCCTTTAGATCAATATTCAAAACCCATTCAACATTCCCTATTACCTAATTCCTTATTCTCAACCCTCCCTCAACCGTACTACCCTAAAGTTTCATTTTAATTCTAGCCAGTCCTTCTAGTGTGTGTCAGGAATCCCTGTTCCATAGGTAACAAACTTCCATTCATCTCAATTTTCCACTCCATTAATCTACAAGCTCTTACTTGAAGAGCTGAAACCCAGATTTTCCTGGGTGACACAGCCTCCACTTGTCCTTTGGATACTGATTACAGCTTGACTCATTCTCTTCAGCACAATATCAAAACAGGGGAGTTGGAAAATCCTTGTTTCCAACCCCACCCCATTGCTGATTTTAGGTTCTCTTCCTTCCTTTTTACTCAGTAATCTGCCTTCCTTTGAAGTTCATGTTATCTAGCACCCAATCAAAATTCTGGCAGTGATTCTCTATAGCAGTCCTGCATAATATACAGCCCATGGGCTCTTTGTGGCCCACCAAAGGATTTTGGGTGGACCACAAAACACAGAGGTCTATAAGAAATAAAAATGTAATGAGTGCTTTGTCTATGCCCTGCTTAACCCTCCTTCCGTTTTTCACTGTTGTGCCTGTCATGTAACTCAGTGGTGAGTTACCACTGTGCATTCTCTTTGTCACATGACCCACAGCCATCTACCAATTTCAGTTTATCTCTAGTTTGAGAAAAATGAGAGTCTTATCTTTTTGCTGTGTTTTCAGTTATTACTGACAGTGAACAGGGACAAAATGAGTGCAGTCAAGTGCCAATGCAGGTGATACCCACTATGCATTGTGCAGCAACATGTGAGAGCTTCCTTCCATCCCTTACTGCGCAGCCATCCTCCAAGTCATATGAGTGTCTGTTACTCTCTCCAATGTCAGACACTCAGGTAGTTCTTTGTATGTGAACAGTTGCTGTGGAAATTTTTTAGTTCTAACATTAAAGTTTCGGAGATGACTTTGTAAAATGGGTGATATAAAGAAATGGAAGAATGAATTAAAACATAGAGTGTTAAATCCACACTGGACTAATAGATACCTGTTTACTTATATGAGAGAAAATATTGTGCCTTGTTTGCTGAGAGGTAATAGAGATTCTGAAGGATTACCGTCTTCATCACCACTTGTAACCTAAGCTAATTGGATACCAATGAAAAACAAATTAGAGCTTACAAACTGTTGAAAAATCTCAGTGGGTATCAATGATTTTTCAAGAAAGTAAACCTGGAAAAGGAAGCAGCTACTAAGCTTTTGAAAGAAATCTATTTCAAATATGATTCTGGACCATGACAAACAGATTGCTGATAAGAAATATAATACATCCCATTGACTGTAAACAGTAAGAAAACCTGAAAAATGTATTAAAACATGCATTACTTAACAAAGAAAAAATTTTAACATTAATGTGATTTCATGATAAATAAAATCTCCAGTAATAAGCATAATTAATTGGTATTAATTGGCATTTCCCTTTATTTAGTATGGATTATTTGCAAAATAGTTTAATCATTCATTATATCTTTACTTGGAATGTGAGCTGCTAAAAACCTATCTGCGGCCCTAACAAATTTAGTCTATTTTAATTTTTGCCCTTACCTACTGAGAAATTGTGCACTCTCATCTAGAGACACTGAAGTCACTCCTCTTCCATCCTCAGTGAGTTTGTTACCTTCCTTTCAATTTTACTTTCCTCCCCTACTTCTACCTTTATACTAGGGAATGCTAATATATTTATATATACGTATATATGTATATATATGCATATATATACATATATACGTATATATTCTCCCTCAGATACCCTAAACACTCAGTCCTCAACCTACTCACCTCTCATGAGCTACTCATCAACTCCACCTCAGCCCCAAATAAAGAGAGAAATAACCTTGATCATGCCACCAGCCACAAATGTACCACCAGCATATTGAAGAGTTTTGAAATTTTCTTATCTGACCTTTAAGTAACTTCACATTTCATCCATACTGTAACCTCTAATCCCTTGACCCCTCAAATCTCTCTCAGGCCATTTTCCGTATACTAACACTTTTTTCTCAGCTTGACTTCTTGGTGAATCAATTCAACTCTACACTGTCATCCTCTTGAATCTCTAACCCCTTATCACTTTGCCAGTTATGCTCAGTCAAGCCTCAACCTTAAATCAATCCCACCATTGATCTCCTTTTTACATACAGATGTGCTGTTGAACAAAAATGGAGAAAATCACAAACCTGTTCTGATTGAATACATACAATGGTAATTTAAATGAGAATATCTTTCCTATTCATTAATAGGCTCATGTGACCTGTATGGAAGTCTAAGACACGTGCTCTTGTGGGAGTAGTTTGCCAAATGGGTGGAACAAGAAGGGTTGGAGCTAGAGCAGAGCTGAGAGGAATTTATTCATGTAATCAACCCAAGCTGAGAAGGATGCAGGCAAGCAGGCAGCTGCCTAGTGTGAGTAAAAGAATTTATTTGTAATTTTGTTTAAGGGAGACTGCTTATGAATTAAGGGAACTGATTTGTAGGAGGCCTAGCAGGGGGAGAGCTTGGGAACAGTGTTGTCTGCATTGTTATTGTGAATACATTTTTATTGCTATCATGGATTTCACTTTCTGATGTCTGAATAAATGCTTTGTACTGTCTTCCATGTGGAGATTCTGTTATATTTCACAATTCAAAATTGTCCCAGGGTATTTGCGACCACCTACAATCCACTACAAATTTATATTGCATAACTTCAAGTGGACCCTCACTACTGTTAGGTTATTTTATTATGACTCCCTTGTCAACTAACTATCCTGCTCTGCACAGCAACTCTTCTAAAACTTTTCATCCCTCCTCAAATACCCCTAGGTTATCCCTCCCCCAACCATGTTCCCAGACAACCTGCCTTATATATTAAAGAAAAATAGAATTTACCATGGCACTCTCTTATTCCCTGTTCCTCATATTGAATCACTCAAAAGCCTCCTGCTATTTTTGACTCCTTCATCCCTTTTTCTTACGATGAACTTGTTGTACCCCTTACCAAAGCTAACCACTGTAACTGTTCAAAAAATCACATTCTATCCCATCTCCTCCAATAGATGGCCGCCTCTCTCATCCCCATTTCATCATTATTGTCTCTCTGTCTCCTGGCTCATTTCCTACTGTCTACAAACAAGCCCGTGTTTGTCCTATTCTGAAAAAAAATCTTCATTTTCACCCTTCCATCCATTTCTGCCTTTTGTAGTTAAACTCCTTGAAAGGGCCACATATAGAAGCTGTAACTTTTTCTAAATCTGCTCACTCCAAAGTTACTAATGATCTCTTAGTTGCAAAATCAAATGGCCTTTTCTCATTCATTGTTCTCTTTAATTTTTCTGCAGCCTTTGATACTGTTAATCACTCTCCTCTTTGATACACACTTCTCTCTCTCTCTCTCTCTCTCTCTCTCTCTCTCTCTCTCTCGGTTCTCTTCATCTTTCTGACTGCTCCTTCTCTGTCTTTTTTGCTGGATCCTTTTCCATGTCATGCCCTCTAACCATAGACATCCCTCAGGGCTCTGCCCAAGGCCCTCTTCTTTTCTATTCCATACTAATTCACTTGGTGATTTCATTCACTTTCAAGGATTTAATGTTTATCTTTATTTTGATGATTCTCAGATCTGTGTATGCTGTTCCAATGTCTCTACTTACTTCCAATTTCAGATCTATGCTGCCTTTCAGACATCATGAATGGATGTCCAGTAAACATCTTAAACTCAATATTTGTGAAACAGGACTTACTATCTTTTCTCCTAAATTCTCCTTGCTTCCTACCTTTTTTCTTTACACTAGAGGGCAAAACCATTCTCCCAGTCCCTTAATTCCATAACCTTAGTGTCATTCTGGATTCCTAATTGTCTCTCATCTCCTCCCATATCCAAGCTGTTGCCAAACTATTTTACCTTTGCAAAATTTCTGAAATATGTACTCTTTTCTCCTCTCACAATATCAGCATTCTGGTTCAGGCCTTCATCACCTCATTCCTCAATTTCTGAAAAAGCTTGTTCTTGGGTCTGACTCAAGGTTCTCCTCACTAATTTTTCATTTAGCCATTAAAGCAATTTTCCTAAAACTCAAGTTTAATCATGTTACCTCAGTATTCAACAAACTCCAATGGCTCCCTTTTGCCTCCAAGACAAAATTTAAAAAACTGTTCTGTTTGGTGTTCAAAGCTCTTCATAATATATTTCCTCCCCACCTGCCCAGTCTGGTTACACCTTATTTCATAACATATATGCTTTGACTCAGGGACTATGGAATTCTTGTTTTGTCATAAACAAGACACTTCATCTCTTGGCTCCAGGAATTCTCTTCAGCTGTCCCTTATACCTGGAATACTCTCTCTCCTCCACTCTGACTACCGAATTCCCCGACTTACTTTAAATTCCCAACTAAAATCCTGACTCTTAGAGCAAGCCTCCCCCCAACCCCTGTGAATTGTAATGTCATCCTTCTGTTAATTAATTTTTATTCCTTCTGTATTTAACTTGCTTTGTATATATTTGTTTGCATGTTGTCCCCTGCCCTTATTACTTTATAAACTCCTTGAGAACAGGAATTATTTGTTGTTGTTGTTTGCCGCCTTTTTGTTTGTTTTTTGCTCTTTTTGTATCCCTAGTTCTTAACACAATGCCTGGAACAGAGTTGTTATTGTTCTCATTTTGTCTTTATCAATCATATTTGACTTTTCATGATTCCATTTCTGGTTTGGTTTGGTTTGGTTTATTTATTTTCTTGCAAAGATACCGGAGTGATTTTCCATTTCCTTCCCAGCTCCTTATACGTATGAGCCAATTAAGGCAAACAGTGATTTGCTCTTGGTCATATAACTTGTAAAGTGTCTGAGGTTGGATTTGAATTCAAGAAGATGAATCCTCCTGCCTCCAGACCTAATACTCTATTGACTACACCACCTAGCTGCTCTTGGAACAGAGTAGGTGCTTAATTAACATGTTTTGAATTGAATTTTTTCCCTTTCTTTCAATTCTGATTTTATCTTTATCCTTAGCATAGTATTAAATTGAAATCATAATACTTAACTTGCTACATTTTATTTAAGAAAAAAAAATCTTTGTCTCTATTTTTCTTAATAGTTTCTAGAAATGAGGAATATCCAGACTTTCTTCCATGGTTATTTAATTTATTTACCTTTCTTTTGATATCATTTCTGTGTTTGCTTGTTTTGATAAGTCAAATAACCTGCTCTCTGCTTTTGGTTTCTTCATTTGTTTGGTTTGACTTTCTCCCAACAATACTACAAATGATTCTCCTAAGATGTGTCATGGGGGATGGGAGGTTTCCAATTGGAGCATTTCTACTTTTCAGAATATATCATTCCATTCTTTGATCTGATGGGTTATTTGAATTAATTTCCTTTATATTTGAAGGTTTTCCCCAATTTATATGCAGAATTTATTGCTTTTATTTTTAATATATAAAAACACTATAGATTTTAGAGTTTGAGAATTAGTACACTTTTCTTTTTGCATTCTTCAAATTCTTTTGATTTGTTCTTCATTTCTGTATTCAGAAATTCTGGGAAATCTTTGTGTATTTCTTACATGTGTCCACTTTTATTTTTTGTAGTAGATCTAAGATTCTAAAGTTTTCTCTATTCATTTTGTCTTCAAGATCCCTGATATTTTCTCATGTAAAGATCATGTACGATTTCAATGTATGTCTTCTACTGTACTTGCAGACTGTCATTCTTATTTTGCTTTTGTATAGAAACTGAAAAGGATGGATTAAACTTTTTTTTTGCAATTCCAATTATCTCTTGTGTAGGTCATAAATCCTGCTATTTTTCCCATTTTGAGTTCTCTTAACATTATAGTTTTCCTCTTTATCTATTTGGGAACATCATATTGTGGTAATATATCTCTCAGAAACAGAATTTTGTATTCCATCAGGTGTTGGTTAAATTTTCCTTGTGGAGGTATTTATTTAGAGTGATTTGTATCATTTGAGGTGTTTTTATTTTTGTCTTCTTTTCTGCTTTTAGTATCCCACCCCCTGATTCATTTCCCTCTACTTTAGTTTTTTCACTGAATTTTCTTCCTTATTGAATCTTTGATTCTCTTATATTCTCTGTTGCCTTATGAAACCTCCTCCATTAAGAACGGATATAGGATACAAGGGGTTATTTCAGCTTCCTTGCATAATGGAAAAATAACTTTTCTCTATTTTTATTACCTACCCCAAGTAGCCTCTGACAGAACTGAATTGGCTCCACTTGGAATATATTTTTTCTTCAGGTCTGGTATAGTCACATATGCTATTACCAGCTGAGGCAGTTTCCTCTGGGCTGAATTTGAATTTTTGTGTTTAAAAAGCCTATTTTTTTTCTTATTTTTAGAAAGCATTTGTATCACTTAGAATAACACAGACTCTGGTTCTAACTAAGAATTTTTTTTTAAACCAGTCTCTACAGAGTCAGAGACAACATGTGATATAGTAATTTGACTACTAGAGTCAGTGTCAGAAAGATCTTTCTGAATTAAAATCCTTTCTCTGTCATACTCTCTACCTATGCAATCATGAGCAAGTCCCTTAACCTTTAGTTGCCTCAGTTTTCCAAGTTAGAGAATTGTATTAATAATGTATTTCTGCTTATTGTTAATGTTACCTTTTTCTTATGGGAAGATCTTTCCCATTCATTAATAGGCCATGTGACCTGCTTAAGTCACATGGAAGCCTGAGTCACATGAGTCAAGTCATGTGGAATAGGAAAGGTAGACCTGGAAGGGTAGACTAGGAAGAGAGGGAGCTAGAACAGAGATGAGCAGAAGTTAGACTAATCAGAGCTGGGAAAAACAACAAGTAGTGTGAGTAGGAGTTTGTTTGTGGTTTTGTTTAAGGTAGCATGTTTGTGGGGAGGCTCTAACAAGGGGAAGGCTTGTGGATGATGTTGCCTTCTGCATTAATATTGTGGATAGATTCCTTTGTTGCTGTGATGGACTTGTCATTCCATTGTTGGGATAGAATTTTCTGGTGTTTAAGTAAATGTTTCGGTTCTGTCTTCCATGCAGAAAGTCTCTTATATTTCAGGATACAGAATTGCACTGGCATATTCATGGTTACCTTAGGCACTGTGATTATGTCATTGGTGCTATAGAAATGATGGGGTTAGATGAGGTAGTCTTTGAGATTCCACCTACAGAATTATGAATTTTTCAGAATATTAACCAGTTCCCTTATCTTTTCAGTCTGCTGATTGTATCTTTCCATCGTTCTTATATGCTCTTATATGCACGTATGGTCAAAAGAACTAAATCCTCACAATCCCCAAAACTAAGCTATGACATCATTGTATTGAGGAGTTATTCTTTTACTCTGTGCTAAATTTAATTGAATTTTAAAAAAAGAGTTAAATACAATTTCCCTCCTGATATTAAAGATTATCAAATTTAGTTTAGCAAATAGAGAAAATT
>CM053771.1:432751807-432790688 GCA_028658325.1 Potorous gilbertii
CTTACACAACACGATTATTATGGAAGTCACTTGCTGAACTACACAGAAATGGCCTATATTGAATTGTCTGCCTTCCCAAAGGGAATGGGTGGGGAGGGAGGGATGGGGAGAAGTTGGAACTCAAAGTTTTAGGACCAACTGTTGACTATTGTTCTTGCTACTAGGAAATAAGAAATACAGGTAATGGGGAATAGAAAGTTATCTGGCCCTACAGGACAAAAGAGAAGATGGGGTAAGGGAAGGGAAGGATGAAAGAAGAGAGGGCAGAGTGGTGATATGGGTAATTAGAATATTCAGTGTGTTGTGAAGGGGGGTGAGGAAAAATGGGGAGAAAATTTTGGAACCCCAAATCTTGTGAAAATGAATGTAAAATGTTAAATAAATAAATTTATTAAAAAAAGAAGTTTTTCTTTATCTTTCTCATCATGAATTTTTTTTCTCCTTCTTACACTGATATCTAGTCAACTGATTGCTTAAATGGTAAATTCTTAACCACCCTCTTTGTAAAATATTAATTCCTTGATGTCAAGGCCTCTTTTTAATTTTCTTTTTATTTATACTGTGTCTTGTATAATGGTAACTGAAAAAATGCTTATTCTTTAGAATGTATTGGAATGAACCTTTTATGTAGGGAATATTTGTTGTATTACACAGCAAGTTTCACTTAACAGAAAACTAGGACATTTGGTTTTGTTGTTGTTGTTATTAATATCTGCAAAATGAGTTAAGGCAGTATGTTGATGCTAAGTAAAATTACTTCAACTATTGAAAGTCAGTAAATCACCTTGTTTTGAACGCTACTTGAAAAGACGGTCTTGATCTTCTTGGGGTGGAGACAAGATGGCAGAATGAGAGCAATAACTCACCTAAGCTCTTGGACAAACTCACTCAGATACCTCTGAAAGGAGAACCTGACTGAATTTTAGAGGTGTGGAATCCAGCGAGAGACAGACTTCGGCAAATTTGGAGCCCAGGACAGACTGGAAAGTCCACGGGAAGAATCTCTTCCATGGGGTGAGCCTGCAGTGCACAGAGACGTAGTTTCTATTCAGCAGAGCAGTAGGGCACCCCGGAAACCTGAGAGCAGCAGGCACAACCAGTGGAACGGTAGCCGAGGGTGGAACACCAGCAGAGCCAAGCCAGTGAGAGGCATTGAGCACCAGATAGTGCAGCAGCATTCATATTAAATATCAATAAGTTACCTACTTGAACTTCCAGGAGCCAGGATGGGGGAGTGATCAGTAAATGCTCTCTCCTTACCCCTTGATGACCTTGAAAGGACCATGAAATATTTCCCCAGAAAAATCCTGCATCAACAAGAACAGCAGAGGAGGCAAATAGTCTCGTAACACCTAAGGCTAGGAAAATAGCTAAGGGGGATTCCTTCTACTGTGGTGGACACAAATCAGAAGGACAGAGGACCCAGGGCAGAGAAAACTGACAATAAGACCCAGGCAAGCTTCAGCGCCAGGAGAGGAGCTCCAGGAATGGTGGGGACTCACACTAGCTTCTATGCATGCCTCAGAACTCCAGGGGAAATGGGAAGACATTAAGGAAGCTGGGATCACCATCCCCTGAACTTGCCTTTGCCTCAATTCACCTGGGTTGATCTCCCATGACCAGACCACTCCTCCTCCATACTTAAGAAGTTGAACCCAGGGCTGATCAGGGAAACACAAAACAAAAACCTGCTCTTAGCTTATACAGATATGTAGGCTCAACACCAATTTCTGCAGTTTTTAACTGAAAGAACTAGATGCCACAACACACAATCAACATCATGAACAAGAAAAAGCAAAATAGGTATAAAAAAGCCATAGAATTTTTCCATGGGGATAAGGACCAAAACACAAATACCAAAGTGGTCAGTACTGAGACTGTACTTCCATCTGAAACTTCAGAAGGGACTATGAACTGATAACATGCACAAACAGCTCTACTGGAACAGCTGAAGAAGGAAATAAAATAAAAACTGGCCAATGATTTCAAAATTATATATAAAAAAAAATTCGATGATGAGAACATCTCTTTGAAAAGGAAAATTGGCCAGATGGAAAAAGAAGTACAAAAATTACTTGGAGAAAATAACTCCTTACAAGGAAAACTTGGACAGATAGAAAAGGAGATGCAAAAGTTAACGGAAGAAAACAATTTGATAAAGATGAGAATTGGGCAAGTAGAAATTAATGACTCAATGAGACAGCAAGAATCAGTCAAACAAAATCTAAAGAATGAAAAGATAGAAGAAAATGTAAAACACCTAATTGGAAAAATAACTGACCCGGAAAATAGATCCAGGAGAGAAAATTTAAGAATCATTGGCCTGCCAGAAAGCCATGATTAAAAAAAAGAGTCTGGAAAATATCTTCCAGGAAATCATCAAGGATAACTGCCCAGAAGAGCTAGATCCAGAGGGAAGAATAGTCATCTAAAGAATCCACCGTTCACTTCCCAAAAGGGAACCCAAACTCAAAACCCCAAGAAATATTGTTGCCAAATTCCAGAACTAGCAAGAGAAGGAGAAAATACAACAGGCAGCCAGAAAGAAATAATTCAAAAATCAATGAGCATCAGTCAGAATCACACAGGACGTTGCAGCTTCTTCATTAAAAGATTGAAGGAATTAGAACCCAATATTCCGTAAGGCAAAGGAGCTGGGACTACAACCAAGGATCAACTACCCAGCAAATTTCAGAATAACACTTCAGGCAAGGAGATGGTCATTCAACGAAATAAAATATTTCCAGACCTTCCTGACAAAAACACCAGAACTTAACAGAAAATTCAATTTTCAAATGCAGGTCTCAAGAGAAGCATAAAAAGTAAACGGGGGGGGGAACATATGTGTTACTCAGTTTGGGAAAACTGTTTATTTCCCTATAAGGGAAGATGATAACTGTTAGTCTTGAGAATTCTGCATCTATTATGAAATATAAAAGGGGTATACATAGAGGGACTGGGTATAAAATAGATGAAATCATGTTCAAGTATAATTAAAGTATGCTGAAGGGATTGTAACAGGAGGTGTGAAAAGGAGGAAGCAGAAAATGGTAAATTGCATCACAGGAAAAAGTGCAAAATTATAGTAGAGGGAAAGAGGGGAGGGTGATGAGGATTGTTTGAGAGGTACTCTCGTCTGATTTGTTTCAAGGAGGGAACAATAAATTTAAGTAGATAATCCTAACAACCTCTATAGACAGTAGGAGGGGAAGGGGAAGAACGGTGAGGGAAGCTAAAAGAGAGGGAAGAAGCAGTAAAGGTAAAGGGGAGTATAAGGGAGGCTAAAAGTAAAAAAAGACTAAAAGAAAGAGGGGAAGGCTGTAGGAGGAGGTGGTGAAAAGTGAAAACTGTTGAAGAGGGGAAGGGAGATGGGACAGCTAAAAGCACAAACGATGGGCAAGAGGATGGAGGGAAATACACAAATTGTAATCATGACTGTGAATGTGAATGGAATGAACTCTCCCATGAAATAGAAAAGGATAGCAGAATAGATTAAAAGCTATAGTCCAACAATATGTTGTTTACAAGAAACACATTTGAAACGGGGTGATACACACAGGATAAAGGTTAAAGGTTGGAGCAGAATATATTGTGTTCAGCTGATGTAAGAAAAACAGGAGTAGCAATCATAATTTCAAAGGAAAACCAGAATAGATCCAATCAAAAGAGATAAGGATGGAAATTATATCCTGATATAAAGCACCATAGACAATGAAGCAATATCATTATTAAACATGTATGCTCCAACTGATATAGCATCCAGATTCCTAGAGGAGAGGTTGGGGGAGTTGAAGGAAGAAGATTGACAGCAAAACTCAATCTCCCCCTCTCTGAACTTGATAATCTAACCTCAAAATAAATGAGAAAGAGGATAAGGAGGTAATTAAAACTCTGGATAAGGTAGATATGATAGATATCTGGAGAAAACTGAATGCCAGTAGAAAGGATTATACCTTTTTCTCAGCGGTACATGGCACATTTACAAAAATTGACCATGTGCTAGGACATAAAATCCTCACAATCCAGTGCAGAAAGGCAGAGATAATCAATGCATCATTCTCAGATCATAATACAATAAAAACATCATATGTAATGAAAGACCATGGAAAGATAAACCAAAAATCTATTGGAAACTAAATAATCTATTCCTAAAGAAGTAGTGGATTAGAGAAGGATTATTTAGAAATCATAGAAACGGTCAACAACTTCATTCAACAGAATAACAATAATGAGACAACCTACCAAATCTTATGGGATACTGCAAAAGCAGTTCTTAGGGGGAGTTTAATATCTTTGAACCTACAAGAATAAAATACAGAAGATCAATGACTTGGGCATGAAGCTGAAAAAAGTAGAAAAAAACAAATTGAAAATCCCTAAGTAAATAACAAATTAGAAATACTGAAAACCAAAGGAAAGATTAATAAAATTGAAATTCAGAAAATTATTGAGCTAATAAATAAAACCAATAGTTGGTTGTATGAAAAAAATCTAATAAAATTAATAAACCTTTGGTCAATTTGATTAAACAAAAGAAAGAGGAAAATCAAATTACCAATATTAAAAATGAAAGGGGTAAGAATAGGCAAAGAAGAAACTAAGTTATCACTCTTTGCAGATGATATAATGATATACTTAGAGATTCAAGTAAAAAGACTACTTGAAATAAAAAAAAAAACAACTTTGGCAAAGTTTCAGGTTACAAAATAAACCCACACAAATCTGCATTCCTATATATTAGCAACAAAGCCTAACAGGAAGAGATAGAAAGAGAAATCCCATTTAAAGTTAGGGTAGACACTATAAAATACTTGGGAGTTTACTTGCCAAAACAAACCCAAGGCCTATATGAGCACAATTACAAGACACCTTTTACACAAATTAAGTCAGCACTGGGGGCTGATTTTCAGATAAGCTGGATAGGCAGGGCTGCCATTCAGTGGGAGACAAAGACCAGCTCCTCCAGGTCCTCCACCCAGGGCAGAAGTAAGACTCAGCTCTTCAGTGCCCCCAGGGGTTTTTACATTCCAACAAGGAGAGGTCTGTATGGGCTGCTGTGCAGCCTCTGTGGCTGCTGCTTGCTGCTGGAGCTATGGGAAGACCCTTCTCCCTTCCTAGCCAGCTGATAAAACCCAACCTGATGCCTGTGGGTTGAGGGATCTGAGGTCACGTTACTGCAACAGGAGATTTTGCCCCAGAGGTGTCTTCCTCCTAGAGTCTTGCGCGGCTTGACCAAGGCTGGGCTGTGCTCCTTGCTCCACTCTGCATTGAGTGCAATTGGCATTTCCGTGGGCCTTTCAGGACACCGTGGGCTGGAAATCTCCTCCACTCTGTTGTTATCCACTTCCACTGCTCCAGAATTTGTTGAGAGTCCCTCTCTACAAGTATTTTGTGGGCTGTGTGGGGAGACCCTACAAAAGTACATCTTTCTAGTACACCATCTTGGCTCAGCCCCACAATCGTTTTCTAAGGCAAAAGGCCTTCCACACTCAGAGAAAGAATTATGGAATTTACTTGCAGAATGTGGCAGATCATGTGTGTGTGTGTATGTGTGTGTGTGTGTGTTATGTTTTGATTTGTTATATGATTTCTTTCATTTATTTTAGTTCATCTATACAGCATGACTATAGTGAAAACGTATTCAATGGGAAAGTATATGTGGATCATATATAGAAATGCATGGCATCTTGGGGAGGGAGGAAGGTGGTTGGGGGTAGGCGGGGGGGTAAAAATCTAAGGTTTTTGGTTGTGATCGTAAAACACTAAATAAATAAATATTGTTGTCAAGAAAAAAAGAAAAGAGTCTTCAGAAGTATTAGATTAAGTAAAAGGACAAGTATATTTGTATGATTTCAAGAGGAAAATAATCAATTCTATCATATCCTTATCACATCAAATTATATTATCATGAAATAATTTTCTGCCAAGTCCGTCAGAATCTATTATCGTAGACTATGGGGTGCCAAGATGTTGGAGTGAGCAATCAATTGTCAAAACTCTCCCATATTCACCTCCAAAAAACCCCAATGAAACAGTATCTCAAAACAAATCCTGAAACAGTAACACCAGCAAAAAGATAGAGTGAAACAACCTTTTAGCCCAAGAAACTTGGAAGATAGGCAAAGAAGGTCTGTATCACTTGGGTAAAGGAAGAGTGCAGTTCAGGATAGCAAACTTCCTAGCGAGCCATAACTTATCAAATCAGCCAGAGCTCTTGAGCCCCAGTGTGGTGGAGCAGGAAAATGCCAATACCACGATCCCCTATGTATCTCAACATAGCCAGGGAGCCTGGTACAATTCAGCTCCAAGAAGCACCATGTTCTGCAGTGTAACCTTGGGCAAACAGACAGGCTCCAGTGACCAGACTGCCACGTACTTCAGTGTAGCCCTGGGGAAAATGCAAAAAACAGTCTACCAGCCTCAGCACACAGCAGACACCATCAGTGTAACCCCAGCTTAGCACCAGATAAGCTGCCAGGCTCCTGTGGTTTCCAGTAGCAGCCACCTCCATCCAATTCTCTCACCAAGGCAACAGACTTGAGAGGCACTTAGAGCAATACCAGTGCAGCAGAAGGTAAACAGCTAGGGTCTGCAGACCCAGGAGCAAAAAGCCCGAGAAAGTGGCCCCCTTCCACCTTGGAAGCAGACCTCAAATTTAAAAGAAAAGGATAAGGCAAAAAAAATAGATGAGCAAAAACCATAACAGAAAGAATCTGACAATAGAAAGTCATTACTGTGATAGGCAAGATCAAGATACAACCTCAGAAGAGGATAAAATCAAAACAGTGGTGAACGAACCCCAAAGAAAAATTGAAAGTTGTCACAAACCCAGCAAGAGCTCATAAACTCAAGGAGTTTAAAAATTGTACAAGAGAGGTAGAAGAAAAATTGGGAAAAGAAAAGTAGGTGATGCAAGAAAATATGAGGGAAAAATAGCCAAAAGTTTGGAAATAAAGAAAACAACTGCTTAAAAAGTAGAACTTGTCAAGTGGCAAAGGAGACACAAAAATCTCTGAAAAGAACAATTCCTTAAAAAGTACAATTGTGCAAATGGAAAAAAGAAATACAAAAGATAATTGGAGAAAAAGAAATCAAAAGTGAGAATTGGGCAAATGGAAGCTAATGACTCTATGAGATATAAAGACTCAATTGAATTCAAAAGAATGAAAAAGATAGAAGAAAATGTAATATGACTCCAGGGAATAAAAAACAACTGACCTGGAAAATAGATCCAGGAGATACGGTGTCAAAATCTTTGGATTACTGGAAAGTCAATCAAAAGGAAGACCTGGACAATATCTTTCAAAACATTATCAAGGAAAACTTCCCTGACATCCTAGAACTGGAAAGCAAAATAGGTACTGAAAGAATCCACCAATCACCTGAGGAAATAGATCCCATATCCAAAACTCCAAGAAAACTATAACCAAATTTCTGAACTATCAAATCAATGAAAAAATAATACAAATGGCCAGAAAGAAATAATTCAAGTATAAAGCAACTGCAGTCAAGATTAGAATCTGCAACGTTAAAGGACCAGAGGTCATGCAACCTGGTGTTCTGGAAGGTCAGGGAGCTAGGACTACAATCAAATATCACCTTTGTCACAAAATTAAGCAAAGAACAAGGAGAAAAATGTTCATTCATTGAAATAGATGAATTTCCTTTATTTATCTCTAACACCAAGAATTTCTCTAATTTGATTTCTACTATCAAGATCCAAGAGAAGCCTCAGGATGTAAAAAGGGAAAAGAAAACAAAAATGATTCAGTGGACCCTAATTGTTTACATTTCTACATGGTAAAATACTTCTTATATTTATTAAAAAGTGTACTGCTAATAGTACAGCTAGAAGGATTGTATATAGACATAGAAAGGACATAAGCTGAATTTGAGGGAATGGCATAAAATAATTAGGAAGTGAGAAAGGGGAGTTCACTGGGTACAAAAGGAAAGAAGAGTTAGAATAAGGCAAATTAATTCCTTGAGGAGGTGCAAAAGACCTATTCCATTTGAGAAGAAAGTGGGAGAAAGGGTGATGGGAATCATTTGGACTTTACTTTTAACGGCATTGACTTGAAGAAGGAATAATATACACAATTAGTTGAATATAGAAATCTATCTTATCAAGCAGGAAAGTAGGAAGGAAGGAGACTGAGTAAAGGGCAGGAAGTGGGTGGGAGGTGACAGAAGAGGGGGAAGGTTGGTTGAGGTGATAGAAGAAAATCATGGTCAAGGAGAGAAAGGATGAGGAAAGAGAAAGGACATACAGGAGGAAAAATAGGATAGAAGGAAATATACAGTTGGTAATCATAATTGTGAATATGACTGAGATGGAATCTCCCATGAAAAGGAAATGGATAGCAGAATGGCCCCAAAATGAGAATCTTACCATATGTTATCTACAAGGTATGTATTGAAAACAGATTGACAAATAGATTAAAGGTACAAGGATGAAGCAAAATCTATTACACCTCAGTTGAAGTTTAAAAAGGGAGCACAGCAATCCTGATTTGAAACAAATCAAAAGGAAAAACAGATCTTGTTAGAAAAGGTAACAAAGGAACCTCCACTTTGAAGGTACCTTAAATAGGAAAGTAATATTAATGCTACACATATGCGCTAAATCATATAGTATCCAAATTTTTAAAGGAGAAGCTAAGTGAGTTGCTGATTAATGACTAAATGAGATAGAAAGTAATGTGGATTACAAAATAAAGAACTTAATAATATTAAAATAAAAAAGTTTTGCACAAAAAAGAACAATGAAATCACAATTACAAGGAAAGAATAGGTGATATTGAGATGAAAAAATCAAAGCTATCTTTATGCATATTAAGAAATTTTGGGGTGGGCAAGAGCAGAGGCAATATGTCAGAGTCGAAAGATGAACCTGTAGATGCTTTCCCCCCACCGTTGATAAAATACCTTTAAAAATGACTCTAAACAAATTCTATGGCAGCAGAAACCACAAAATGACAGAGTGAAAGAAATTTCCAATACAAGACAGCCTAGAAGGCTGACAGGAAAAGATCTATCACACTGGCATCAGAGATGAGCACAGCTGACCCATGGTTGGGTAGCATAGCATGGACAGGACCAGAGCAGGCTACAGGGTGCAGAATCATGGGCAGTAACTGTAGTTCCTGGATTATTCAACCCACAAACCCAAAAGACAGCTTCAAAGTTCAGTGAGAAAGCTCTCTCACCTGGTTGAAAAGGGAGCAAGTTTTTGGACTCACTCTGGCCCCAGGCAGGACCAGGTGGCAGCAGTGACCATTTATGGAGCTCTTGGCCTATGGATCCTGGGGGAATTGAGTGATTGATCAGAACCTCAAGCTGAGTGGTCATCCAGAGGTGAGGAGCAGTGCTGGCATGGTGGAGATGGTGGAGGCTGTGGAGACAGAGCCTTATCCCAGTTCAAGGAAAAAAAAAAGAGTGTTTGTGGTTGCTCTCAGACCAGAGTGCAGACCAGGAGAGGAATGAACTCCTGTCCCTTGATTGTGTCACTTGGAGGAACTGAGAAGTAACAGGTCCTTAGAGTATACCCTCCTCTTGAAAAAGGACTCAAAAGTCAAGTAACTGGTTGGAAAAATGCCAAAAAGAGGGGAAAAAATAAGACTATAAAAGGTATTGGTGAATAGGCATTTTCATCCATCCTTTTGGATGAGGAAGAATAATTCATACCCTCAGAGGAAGATATAAAAGTTGAGGTTTCTGCATCCAAAACATGCAAAATAAATGTATCATGGTATCAGGTGATGGAAGAGCTCAAAAGAGATTTTGAAAATCAAGTAAGAGAGGTGGAGGAAAAATTAGGAAGAGAAAAGAGAGCAATGCAAGAAAATCATGAAAAGTGAGACAACAGTTAGTTATAGGACACCCAAGAACATGCTGAAGAAAATACTACCTTTAAAAATAGACTAACTCACATAGTAAAACAGGTCAATTTAGGAAACCAATGAGTTAAAAAAAATGCTTCAAAAAGCAGAATTATTGAATGGAAAAGGAGGTTCAAAATTTCATTGAAGGAAGTAGTTCTACAAAAATTAGGATGGAGTATATGGAAGTCAATGACCTTATGAGAAAACAAAAAACTTACAAACCAAAACCAAAAGAATGAAAAAATAGAAGACACATTGGAAAAACAAATGACCTGGAAAACAGATCCAGGAGAGACAATTCAAAGTTTATGGAACTACTTGAATGTCATGATCAAAAAAAGAGTCTAAGCCTCATCTTCAAGAAATTGTCAGGGGCGGAGCCAAGATGGCAGAGTAGAAAGACTCATATATGCTAGCTCCGAACCCACAGCCCATAATTATCTATAAAAAGAACTCGCAACAAATTCTGGAAGAGTGGAGCTGCGCAGCAACGGGGTGAAGGAGATTTCCATTCCAGAGAGCCCTGAAAAACCGATCCCAAAGGTCCCTTGCGCACCAGACAAGAATGGAGCCCAGCCCTGCCCTGGTCACGCGGCACTGAGAGGAGTGAGCAGATCCTAGCCGGCTTCAGGGACGGATTCTCTGGCTGCCGCGATGGTCCCTCCACCCACAGATACACAGGTCAGTGAAAGAGACATCTGGACTGCCTGAGAGAGGAGCAGGGTGTCTCCATAACTCAGGCACCCTCGGGAGGAAGCAGCAGAGGCAGCAGGTGGCCAGAGGCTCCCACAGCAGGCAGGAGCTCAGCCAGAGCTCCATTACAAAAGGTCTCTGCATAAACGCCCTGAGGGAACTGAGACTGGGAGGTGGCCCTGCCCACACCTGAGAACCTGATTTAATCTTACCCTGAATAGCATCCAGCCAGCCGCCAAAAGCCCTGAGGCTGGGGAGCAGTTTTTGAATCTCAGACCCCAAGCACTAGGGGAAATAAGAATGCTCAGTGTACTAGAATGTGGGGAGGGGACAATTGGGGAGGAAATTTTGGAACCCAAAATTTTATGAAAATAAATGTAAAAAGTTAAATAAATAAATTTATATTTAAAACAAAAAAAAGAAAAAAAAATAAATTGTCAAGGGAAACTGCCCTGATACTCTAGAACCAACAGGCAAAGTAGATATTGAAAGAATCCACCAATCACCTCCTAAAAGAGATCCAAAAGGAGAAATTTCTTGGTATATTGTAGCCAAATTCCAGAGTTCCCAGGTGAAGGAGAAAATATTGAAAGCAATTAGAAAGAAACAATTCAAATATTGTGGAAATACATTCAGGATAACACAAGATCTAGTAGCTTCTACATTAAGGGGGCGTGGAATAGGATATTCCAGAAGTCAAAGAAACTAGGTCTAAAACCAAGAATCACCTACCCAGCAAAACTGAGTGTAATACTTCAGGGGGAAAATGGCTATTCAATGAAATAGAGAATTTTCAAGCACTCCTGATGAAAAGAACAGAGCTGAATGGAAAATTTGACTTTCAAACACAAGATTCAAAAGAAGCATGAAAAGGTAAACAAGAAAGAGAAATCATAAGAGACTTACTAAAATTGAACTGTTTACATTCCTACATGGAAAGATAATATTTATAACTCTAGAAATTTTCTCAGCATTTGGATAGTTGGAGGGATTATACTTACATATATACCTATACATATACATATACATATATATATATATATATATATATATATATATACACACATACATGTATACAGATAGAGAGATAGAGAGATAGATGGATACTCTCATGGTCTCTCTCAAGGACTTTGGAACTGATTGTGCAACATGGGAGACACTTGCTCAGCACAGCATTTCCCCATTAGAAAGGATACTGTGCTCTTTGAGCAAAGCAGAATTGAAATAACACAAAGTAAACATAGGAAGTGCCAATTTATCATATCTGGTGTAGATATTCAGCACATATTATCTGTGCTCAATCTATGGTAGAACATTCTGAGCTAACATTGGACTGATCAGACACACCAAAATTTTACTTTATCATGGCGGTATCATTTTGGCCCTCTTTGAAGATGAAGGACAACAACCAACCAATATAAGACAGTGACCATAGGATGAGCTGAACAGGCGGGGTTGATACCTTGAAAGATACAATTAAAGGGTGATAGAGTAATATATTGAGAGAAATGAGGCAAATTATCTCTCAGAAAAGAGACAAGAAAAGGTTTTGTTCAACGGAGGGGACAAGGGGGAAGGGGAGAGGCAAAAAGTAAAGGTTACTGTCATCACATTTGGCTTAAGGAGAGAACAACATGGACACTCAATTTGGTATGAAAATCCATCTTACACTACAAGAAAGCATGGGAGAAGGGGAGAAGTGGGGTGTGGGGAATGTTAGAAAGGAAGGCAAATGGGAGAAGGGAGTAATTATAAGTAAACACTTAGGAGAAGGATATGGTCAAAAGACAGAATAGAATAAATATAGGGCAGGATGGGGTGGAGGGAAATATAGTTAGGTTTTCACCACATGCCTATTATGGAAGTCTTTTGCAACAGTACACATATAGAGCCTTTATTGAATTGCTTGCTTCTCAGTGGGGATGGGTGGTGAGGGAGGGAGAGAGGAAAGTGGAACTCAAACTTTTAGGATGAATGTTGAGAATTGTTTTTACATTTTACTGGGAAATAAGAAATACAGGTAATGGAGTATAGAAATTTATCTTGTCCTACAAGAAAAGAGAGAAGATGGGGATAAAGGAAGTGAGATTTGTGATAGAAGGGAGGGTAGATTGGTGAAAGGGGTAATCAGAATGCACAATGTCATGCTACAGGGAGAAGTGAGAGATGGGGAGAAAATTTGGAACTCAAAATCTTGTGTTAATGAATGCTGAAAACTAAAAATAAGTAAATTAAGTCAAAACCACAAGTAAATAAAATTTAAAAAATCTTCTCTAAATCCCTTTTGATTAGAGAAATACAAATTAAAACCACTCTGATGTAGGACTTCACATATATAAGATTGACTCATAAAATTAAATGATAAATCTGGCCTGCACAACATTCAACCTGTAGGCCACAAGCAACCCACCAAAGGATTTTATGCAGCCCATGAAAAACGTGGAGGCTATAGAAGAAAGTAAAGCTACAACCAGTACTTCATCCGCATTCTAGTCAACATGCTTTCACTATTCTCTATTGATGGCTGGGCTACTTTTCGCACTCTCTCCTGTTTTTCAAACAATCTGCAGCAACCAATCATCATCAGTCTATCTCTGTTCTGAGAAGAAAAATAATTATATCTTTTCCCTATGTTTTCAGTCACTACTGGCATCCAACAGACACAAAGTAAGTGTATCCATGCACCAATGCAGCTGCCGTGCCGTATGATGTGCAACAACAGTTTGGGGGCTTCTTCTTGTCCCTTGCTGTGCATTTGATCTCCAAGTTACATCAGTGTCTGGTACTTTCTCCAAGGTTAGACACTCAGTTCAGAATTTCTTTGTATGTGAGCAGTTGCTGTGGAGACGCTTTTCGTTCTAGTGTTAAAGTTTTTGGGATGACATGGGATAATGGGTAAAAAAAGAAATAGAAGAGAAAATCACAACATAGAGTGTTTAATTGGGAGTAGATAAACAGATACTTATCTCCATACAGTAGAGACAAAGTATTATACTTTGAGGAGAAGTAATAGCCGTTCTGAAGGAATACAATCTTTGTTGCCATTGTTAATCAAAACATTCTACATTAAGCAAATCAGAAACCAACAAAAAAACAAAGCATCCATGTTGAAAAATCTCATTGGGGAAAACAGATTTTCAAGAAAATAAACTCAGAAAAATGAGTCTACTTACAAGGTTTGTTTTCAGATTTCTAAAGAAATTGCTGTTTGGAAGTCTTTAACTGAAGCTAATTTCATGACGAATTGTTTGCTGATTCAAGTTTCTAGATTATGTTCTCCATAGCAAAGTATTTTCTTTTTAACATTAATGTTATTTCATGAGAAAAAATCCTACCTACACCAAGTTGTGTGGGTCCGGGTTAAACGTTCCAGAGGATGTGGTAAAATTGTTGATAGAAGGGTGAACTGATCAAACCATTCTGGGTAGCAATTTGAAATTGTTCCAAAAAGGCAACTAAAGTGTTCATACCCTATGATCCAGCAATACCATTTCTAGGTCTGTATCCAAAAGAGTTCATATAAAAGAGAAAAGGATTTATATGTGCAAAAATATGTATAGTATCCCATCATTTGGGGGGATGGCTGAACAATTTGTGGTATGTGAGTGTAATGGAATACTATTATTCCATAAGAAATTATGAACAGGTAGATTGCAAAAAAAGCTGGAAAGACTTGTATCAATTGATACAAAGTGAAGTGAGTGAAACCAGGAAAACATTTTACACTTTATCAGCAACATTGTGTGCTCTTCTCAGCAACATAGTAATCCAAGACAAGTACAAATGACTCACAAAAGAAAAGGTTATTCACATGCTGAAAAAGAACTCATGGATTCTGGATACAGACTGAACCACAAATTTTTCACCTGCTTTATTGTTTTTCATGGATTTCTCCCTTTCTGATATGTTTCTTCTTTCATAACTGTGACAAATATGGAAATAATTTTAAATGATTGTTCATGCATAACCTATATCAAATTACCTAACATTTTAGGAAGTAGGGAGGGGAGGAAGGAGGGAGAAAAATTTCGAGCTCAAAATCTTATAAAATATGAATGGTAGCAATTGCCTTGACATGCAATTGGGACTTTGCAAATGTTATTTGTAAAAATAATATTTTATCATACATGTGAGTGAGAATATTACAATGTTAGGAAATGTTGGCCTGTAGATATGTCTAATTATCTCTCCTTTTTTTCCTATCCTTTTAGTTAATTGAACTTGTGTCTTGATTCTGTACAGCTTTTCTCAGTTGTATTCACAGAATATATCCACATATTGAATTGGGAATGTTGAACTAAAATCTAGCATAATATTTGCTATATGAAAATAGAAATGGATGCTGTCATTAAAGCAATGAAAAGAGATTAAAGTATATTTCTGTTCTCTCAAGTTTTACATTAATAATCTATATCTTTAATTATTCATAGAAAAAAGGCTTAATCCAATAATTTATTCTGGTGGTAAAAGATTAATTTAATGGGATGCTGTTATAATATGCCAAATAGTTTTTGAAACAGGAGAAAATAAAAACTGAACAGAAAAAATTATTCATGACAAAAATAGCTTTCATAATATTAGCATTGTAAGGCTAAATTTGGGAGGTATCTTAATCTGAAATAGAACAGAAGAGCAGAAATGTGTAGCTCTGATAATCTTAACATAATTACTTGAGATTCAAAATGTAATTCAATATGTGTTCATAAGCTAAACATAATTCTTCCCCTATTTATAAAATGCCTCCTAAATTATGCCTCAACAAATTCAGATTTGCAATTGATTTTGACTTTATCGGTATATAAATCATGTCCTTTCCATAAAAATTCACTGACATTGACATAGAGGCTGTTTTAATATTTTTTCATGGTAATTTTCTTTATAAATATTCTTAAGTGATAATACTGAATATTCATGAGCAAAACATAGAGATAATATTGAATACTATGTAAGTTATTTGAAGCCTTTTTGAATTCTCCCGATTACAACAGGGTTTTTGTTTTGTATTTTCTTTGTCTGTATTTTATATTTATTAATTTGTATAGATGTTTATACATATTATATATGACTTCTTATACCCATTATCCACAACTCTGCAACAAAGTTAGGTAAATTCACCTTATTTGCCATTTTCTGAGATTTGCCTGCGTGTTCATAATTATGTAATATTTTGTTTAATTTTAAGTTTTTTTCTTTTTCTATCATTATATTTATATATGTACATGTATATATGTATTTTTGAAGTTAATATTATTTCACATGTTTTCCCATGCTTCTAAGAATTATTCATATTTTGTTTCCCCCCTCTGGAAAAGTAATATTCTATTCCCTTCATATACAACAGTTTGTTTATCATTTTCTTACTGAATATGAACCTCTTTGATTTTTATATCTTTACTATTACAAAATAGACATTTTGAATATGTTCCAGCATGTTGAGTCTTTTGTGCTATCTTTTACCAGTGTTTATATTTCTACTCTTGTTTTATTTCTCCTGCCTGCATTGCTAGAAATAAATCAAATAATTGCAAAAGGAGCATGCCTGTTTTATGCCTGGATTTAGTGGGAAAGATTCTACCTTTCTTCTACTGAAAATTTAGCTCTCTTTCTTCTCTCCATTGCCAACTCTCATGCATACATAAGATTTTGAGGAATTATCATTGCAGTTTTAACATACTTTGGATCCTCACTCCTAAACTGAGGTTTATTATCCCTTTCGGGGCATTTGCCATTAATAACTATTAAGAGGGCACAATTATGTTCAATAAAGACATGTACTTAGATGGTATTGTAAAAAAAAAAGAGTAGCATTAAACCATTGTTTCAGTACCCTTGATGTACTGTCTCACACAAATACAAACAACAAACCTTGGTAAGAGGGGTCATATACATTCACAGAGTACATTAGCAAAAATCTCACACTTTAAGTGGAATACTTCTAGGATGGAATATTTTTTCTTTTCTCATGCACAAATCTACTTTACTCCTCTGACCCCAATACACACACACACACACACACACACACACACACACACACTCACACATACACACACATCATTGTGGATGGCTTGCTTAGATGGAATCCTGGAGCCAATGTAGTACACAGTTTAACTCCCAATGAACAGGAACAACTCATTCTTGTTTCTTTGGTTGCACTCCCTGGCCCTGCTCTCTGCTAGACAAATCACAATCTATTGAGTGAATAAATACACTTGAAGGGATCATTACTTACAGAGAGTTAAAAATAAATAAATATCTTTTTTGACAACTAACGTTATGGATCTAGATCAGTGGTTCTCAAAATACAGTCTGGGTCCCCCTAGGAATTTCTCAGATACTTTCATGGGGGTCCACAATAATCAAAACTATTTCCAAAATAAGGCTAAGATATTTTACTTTCTTATTCATAAATACTAATATATATAACCCATAGAAATAAAAGTTCTTCAGGGGATCCTTAATATTTTAAATAGACAATGGATCTTGAGTGAAGTGGAGTGAAACATGTGAAAAACATTGATTGGATCATTTTCTGCTTTCTCTGCATGAGCAAGAAGAGGTTATAAATAAATAGCAAGAGTTATTTCCTTGTTCTGATGGCTTCTAATAAATATATTTCATTCAGTTTTATTAGCTTGGTTTTTGCTTTGTAATACAAATTATCTAAACCCTTACAGGAGCGTAATATATGCATATCTCATTCACCCTACACATGCACGAATTTGGGTATGTCTAAGAATATTCATATATACATATAGAGGTAAGGCATTTTTGCATACATTTGATATAATTAAGCTTTTCATTTTTCTTTTCAGTGTGAAAATCCAAATGACTATAATCACCCAAACAAAAAGGTCACTGAATCCCATTAAAGACATAGTTTTTAATATAACCTGGCAACGGGATTTGGCTTTTCTTCACTAGTATGTATGCCAGAAACAACAGACTAATATTTATAGCCTGCTATTAAGACAAGCTCCAGAGGAAAACAGAATAGATGTGATCCAATACATCACAATTTTATTCAATCACTCAATATGTACAATTTGAAATCTTTAAATAATATCAGACTTTGGTCTTTACTCATTGTTCATTATTCATTATGTTAGCAATTCATACTTAAGCACAATTCCTGTTTATACATTGTCTTAAAATATTACATTCTAAGAGTACATACTTCAGAGATACTTCAAACTGACTATTTTACTTTATTGACCTCAATATCTGTGGGATTATGCCTGACATATTTGACATGTCATCTTCCTTGAAGCTATGTTTTGCTTCTACCTTCATATGTATTTATTCTCCAAAATAATAGCACTGTATTTTCACTTATTTATTTATTGTTGAAATATAGATATCTTGCTTGTATCATAATACAAGAAATGGTCATGAATTTCCTTCTATTGCAACAAATGCTGACATTTTACAAATGATCCAATATACTCAATAATATTCAATAAGCATTAGGAACAACCTGAGGGAAAAGAAAATAATCTTTCATCTCTACAGAGTTGATTTTAAAAGGGTTTTGAAATCCAAATTGGGGTCAATTTTAATTATAGATTTTTTTATTTAAGGAACTTCTATGAAAAATAATGAGCACTTTCTTACAAATTAAGACAACTCACATTTCCTAACTTTGGAGGAGCATTAATTCCTTTAGGCAAAGCAATAATCATGGAACAGTTTTCTTAAAGAATAAACACAGAGAACTGAGCAGTGGCTTTGAGCCAACAGGGTAATTAAAAAGAAGTGAGGATATTTAACAAAATGAGAAGGGACTATGCTGAGACAGAAGGATCAAAAGACAACTTTTAATGATGGGAAATGATAGGAGCCCACAGGACACAGGTCTCCTGGAAGAAGAAAGAGGATTTCTGTTTTGTTTTATTTTGCTAGTGAGGTAGTGTGATCTTTCAAGGTTCATAAAGAGAATAGATGACTATTTGTCAATGATATTGGTAATGGGATTTGTGTTTCAGGTAAGAGTTGGACTACTTGATGAGTATAAAATTTCTACAAATTGATTATTATAAAGATTTCATTATAATGAGTTATGGGTATTTTTAAAGTCAAATAGAGCATGAAGTTTTCTGAGTTGTCCATACAGAATCAAACCCTGTTGTTCACATAATGCATATATACATATGTATGTGTGTGTATTTGACTAAGAAATAAAAGTCAAGGGAAAATATTTAAATTGTGAGCTTTGATACTATCATTTATTTCCAAAACAAAAAGAAAAAGAAAGAAAATAGATGACACAATTCAAGCATATAGTGGTTAATTTTTAAACTAGAATAGCCTTTAATACAGATTATAAAGGCAACAGAATTAAAAAGTATTCAAATATATAGAAGATTTTATAATTTGAAAAAAATGCACAGTGGGAGTTTTGAGGAAAACCAATAATATACTTCTTTCTCCTGAAAGAAAGAAGGAATGACAAACCATGAGAAAAAAGAAAGACAATCAGATTAATTAAAGTTTCATATTCTGTTTCACATGACATGCTTATCAACGCAAGATTAAATGGTTTTCATCAAATTAGTGTCAAATGGTGGTTCAAATGGCTGATGGAACACAACCAAAGAGAAAACCAATGGCATGGTTTCAACTTCTATTCCCCCTGGCATCAAATGTTAGAGACATAAAGTTAATTACACAGATATTAGATTGGATATGATTGAAAAGGCACACACATTAAAAACATTGTGCCAAAATAATTATTCAGAATTGGTATTTGAACTGTATTTTGAAGCAAACCAGGGATTCTAAGAGGTAGTAATGTGGGGAGAGTACATTCTAGTCATGAAGGAGAAGTGTTCAAAAGTGAAAAGTTGAGAGATTAAATTTCTTATATAAGGAACTGTGGGAAGTCAAATTTTGCAGGACATTAGAGTTTTGAAAGGATATCATTTTATAATAATGATAAAAATGTATGTTTGAGCAGGTTATAAAATATTTTAAATGCCACACAGAAATTGTATCTGTTTCTGTCTGTCAGTTAATAAGGATTTATTAAGTGATAGGCAAAAATACCTCCTATCTTCCACTAGTCCAAGGACTAATAGGATGAGAAACAACAAAAATGAACACCAAGTTTCAAATAAGGAATACACATATGTGTACAGTATACATATACATACGTGCATATATACATATATGTATTTTTTATATATAGGCATATACTACGTATATATTACATATATGTGTGTGCATATATATATATATATACATATATATATTATATATGTACTTCAGACGATTTTATTTCATGGGGTAGCACTAATACTAAGGAGCATGGGGAAAGAATTCTTGAGAGTTGCCTCTAAAATCTGGGACTTGAAGGAACCCAGAGAATTAAAGAAGCAGAGTTGAGGAGGAAGGGCATTATAAGTATGGGGAATAGACAGTGAAAGTACAGAATTGGGAAATGATGTGTCCTCTGTGAGGTTAAGCAAAGGGAATAGAGAAGGTGGATCATAGTGCCTACTGATAATAGCATGGTGTAAAAAACCTGAAAATATAGGAAAGGGTGAGATTATAAAGTACAGCAAAAGTCAAACAAAGGATTTTATATTTGATATTGGAGATAATAGGAAATCATTTGAATTTCCTGAAAAGTAGTAGGGTAACATACTCAGATATGTAATAGTCTGAGTTAGTGCTAATGAGGAACCAAACTAGGTTGGTGGTCATGTGTTTAAAGAAAACAGGGACAGTGTGAATTAAGGAAATAGAATTTTAAAAATGACAACATACTGAATGAGTAGGGTTAGGGAAAAGGAAAAGATAATGATGACTACAAGATTGCAAAACTGAGTTTGTGATATTCTAGAAAGAAATAGGGAAGTTTAGAATAGTGCCATTATTGTTTCTTGTGGAGATAATGTATTCTATTTTGACAGTGCTGTGTGAGATGTTAATATGATGTCCATCTCGAATATGCAATCTTATAGATTCAATCTTCACAACATTTCTTGTGTATGTAATTCCAATAACTTTTGTATGAGCATTTATCATTCCCTATCTGGACAATTAAAATAACTCTCTACCTGATCTTTCTACTTCAAGTTTCTCCCCATTCCAATTCATCCTCCATTTAAATGTCAAGTTGATTTTCCCATTCCCAAGTTGAATATGTCACTCACCGTGTCTAGTGAGCTCCAGTCCCTCCCTATATAAAATCTTATGTTTGGTATTTAAAGTTCTTCATAACATCCACAATTTGACTCCTTACTACATGCCACATCTTTTTGCATTTTACTCCTCTCCACACCCTGTAAAATCCAGTCACACTAATCAACTTGGAGCTTCTTGAATATGACACTTCCATCTATTCTCGAATCCTTTTTTCTACCCTGAAGGTGATTCTTGGTCTCTCACCAAAGTGGATTACTTCAAGACTCAGTTTCACTTTACACAGAAAGTTTTTTCCTCCTGATTCCAGATGTTAATGCTTTCCTCTGCCAGATGCCTTTCATCTACCCCATCAATTTCTAGTATATGTCTATTTTTTTTTAGCATTTTTCTGTGTTATGTTAGAATGTCATCTTCATGAGGGCAGATACTGTTTCTCCCTTTTTTTTTGCATTACTATGACTTTGTGCAATACATGGAACATTTTTGTTCTGTCGTATCTGACTCTTTGTGACCCCATTTGCGGTTGTCTTGGAGAAGATACTAAAGTGGTCTACCATTCCCTTCTCTAGTTCATTTTACAGAGGAGGAAACTGAGGCAGAGATGGCTTAGTGACTTATCCGGGATTAAACAGTCAAATTTGAACTCAAGTTCTCCTGATTCTAGGGCTTGTGCTCTATCCATTATGTCAACTCACTGCCCGGTATTGCACGTAGTTAGTATTTAAATTTAATTTAATAAATAACTAGTATGACACGGAAGCTTAAGGGGGAATGGTCAAGGTATATACATCTGGCAGTTACCTGTATAGAGGTGACAGTTGAACTCATTAGAGGTAATGAGGTCACCATTTGAGAGACTGTACAAAAAAATAAAAGACAGATTCCACCTACAGTTAGGAGGCAGAAAACAGATGAAAACTCCAAAGAGTCTGAAGAGGAATAGTCAGACAAGTAGGAGGAAAGTCAAGAAATAGAACTGTCACAAAAAGCCAAAAAAGGGTAAATAGTACTCATCAGAATCAAATACTGCATAGAGATAAAAAAAAACAAAGTCATCATATTTGGAAATTAAATGAACATTGATAATCATTTTTGTGTTTCAATTATTGAGTATTTATTTTATCTTCATGATGATATAAATAAACAATTAAAACAAAACCATTATAACAAATATGCATAATCTAATAATACAAATTCCCACATTGTCCATATTCAACAATGAATGTCTCATTTTGCATCTTGAATCCATCATCACTGTCAAGAGATAAGCCATGATCAGTGAACTGTAATCGTAGATTGTCATTGCATTGATCAGAGTGTTTAACTCTTTCAAAGTTGTTTGGTTTTATAGTTTGGTATTTATGGTATCAATTGTTCTCTTGGTTTAGAGAGAGCAATTTGAGTGGAATTATTACTCTGAAGAGTAGTAAAAGGAATCCTCCCCAAAGTCATGCAGAATTGAAACATAACACTAAACAGAACAAGATTAAGGAAGAATAATAAGAAGGACACAAATGTTTCCTTACCCTTGTGTACGCCATCATAATTCACAAATAACTTTACACCTCTTATTTCTTTTGATCGTCACAAAAGCCCCATGAGGATGGAATAATTCTACTTTCACATATAAGAATCTGAGCTTCTGGGAGCTTAAAACTTGGAAAATTATACACTGTAGAGAAACTTAAACTGCTTTATTTAAGCCGTCAAAGAATAAAAGGTCTTAAAGTCACTTCAGACTCTGAGAACTTGCTCAGAACAGATCACTGGAAAATTTTGTTGTTGTTGTTGTCTTAGCCATGGCTTTCAGTACATTGCTTCCCCTGTATCCTTGCCTCTGCTTGGAAACTTATTGACCCCAGAATTGTCTATCATTGCCTTTCATATGGTCTTTTTGGTCTGAAACATATTGCCTTTCAATTTCCTAATTTGTCACATGGAGTTAGTTATGGTTGCCTTACCTACATAATCACCCCTCCCACTTTAGTAGTCATCCACAGAATATGGAAGTTATCTAGATTTATGAAAGCTATACCAGTAGATGTTTGTAGAGAGCTTTGAATATAAACTAGTGACAATTTTTCTTAAATTTCACAGCCAAACTTATAATAGGTTGACTACTAAGAGATACTCTATTGGCCATTTCATCCCATGAGAACTACCTCAAGGTTATTATAAATGTCAAATCATGATCTTGATCATGGAGGTCTCATCACACGTGTACATAATCAAAATCTTCAAGATGATTTATTGTGTCAAGTCTTCTAAACATTACTCTCTCTCCCTTCCACCTAATATGTCCTCCCTGCTTACATCTCAGTCTTATACCAATCAGCTCCCTCCTTAAGTAAAATCAGCTATCTTTCACTAACCTTTTAAACTCTGGATCATGTGCTTTAACCTTTTCTAGACCTTATTCTTTTACTTTTGTGCTCCTTCACCAATATCAGCTTTGTTGACAAAAAACAAATTCCATATCGATTTGATATATTATTTTTGCCTATGCTTTGCTACCTGGCATTAATGGAAATTTTGCTGTCAAGTAAAGCAAATTATATCTGATTGAAACAAAAGTGAAAATTCCCTAATAATTTTAGCCAACCACAATTGAAATTAGGCTAGGGAGTCTTGAGTTCTTTATCTCGAAAGGCCTTTCTTTACATGAAGATTAGCTAACCCCTTCTGAACTAGATGTGTTTTGAACTGTGTTTGAACTCTACACATCTATGATTCTAAAAATATTTTTGTCTGAGGATACCATACCCTACATTAATTTGGAGTCACAGAAGATAGTTTGTTGAACATGGCACCAAAATGCCTGCATTCAAATCCTATCACAGACATACACACTAGATCTGCAAGTCACTGAACAAGTCACCTAATCTCTGTTTGATTCAGTTTCCTTATCTGTAAACTGGACATTAATATTATTGTGGGTATAAATTATTTGTACAGTAATTTACAGCCCCATAGAGTTATATAAATGCTAGCTATTATTAATTCTGCTTTGAGACATTGATAAATCAGTCACCCATTTTTTATAATCCCTTTCTCAGGATTAATATATTTTTGCTTTCCTCAATATTGATCCAAAAATTTTCCATTTAGTTATCACTGTACAGTATCCAAATGTTTCATTCTCTTCTTATATGTCTTAGTATAATTTATAAAACTCTAGGCTGTTTTTTTCACTATCCTCAGTAATTTCCATATTTAGTGAACAGTACACTTTTCCTCCTTATACTGTGGTTTATATCTATACATACTCCTTCTGTCTGCCCTAATAATTGGAAAGTTCCTATGAGTTGCAAGTATCATATTCCCATGTAAGAATGCAAACAGTTTAACCTCATTAAATCTCTTATGATTTCTTTTCCAGCTTATCTTTTTAATGCTTAAGTTTTGTATTTGAAAGTCCAATTTTCTATTCATCTCTCATTTTTTCATCAAAAATATTTGAAAGCCCTCTATCTCATTAAATATTCATTATATTCCTTTTGAAGTATTATATTCAATTATGTTGGGTAGAAGATTCTTGGTTGTAACCCTAGATCCTTTGCCCTCGGGAATATCATATTCCAAATTCTCCTATCCTTTAATATGGAACCTACTAAATTCTATGTTCTTCTAACTGTGGCTCTATGATACTTGAATCCATCATTTTCTGGTTGATTTTAGTACTTTCTCCTTGCTTGGGGAGACCTGGAATTTGGCTTTAATATTCCTGGGAGTTTTCGTTTTGAGCTCTCTTCCAGGAGGTGAGAAGTTATTTCTATTTTACCCACTAGTTCTAGAATATTAGGTGAGTTTTCTTAATAATTTCTTCAAAGGTAATGTATAGACTCTTTTTTTATCATGACTTTCAGATGGGGAAATAATTTTAAAATGACCTTTTGTGGATCTATTTTTCAGGTCAGTTTTTGTTTTTCCAATGAGAAAGTGATCTTGTCTTCAATTTTTTATTTTTTTTTGTTTCATTTTATTGCTTTTTGTATTTTTTATGAAGATTTTAGCTTCCATTTGCTCTATTCTTATTTTTATTTTATTTTTTATTTATATTTTAATTTTATTATATTTTATTTTATTTTTATTTTTATTTATATTTTATTTTCTTCAGTGAGCTTTTGGTCTCTTTTCCATTTGGCCAATTCTCTGCTTTAAGGCATTCTTCTCATTGGCCTTTTGCACCTCATTTGCCATTTGACCTAGTCTGAAGGCTTTTTTGTCTTCAATATGTGTGTTTGCGTGCATGTGTTTGTGATTTACCAAATTTCTGACTAATTTTTCATGAATTTCTTACATCATTCTCATTTATCTTTCCAACTTTTTCTCTACCTTTCTTATTTCATTTTCAAAATTCTTTTTGAGCTCTTGACTGCCCTGACAATAATTAAAATTTTCCTTGAATGCCTTGGATGTAGGAGCTTTAACTTAATCTTCTAACTCTGCATTTTAATCTTTTTTGTCACCATAATAACTTTCTATGGTCAGAAATTTTTTCTGTTGTTTCCTCATTTTCCCAGACTATTACTTGACTTTAACTCTTGGTTATAGCAGAAATCTACTTTTACAGGGAGAGCTCACTAAATCAGGTTTCAGAGATTTAGTATACCTGTTTCTGGGGATGCTTTCTGGGGACCTATAAATATTCAGTTCTTCAAAATTTGAATGATCTAAGAAGAAGTGTGTTTACTATTCTCCCACATTGTTCTCTGGTCAATGAGTGACCTCAGGAACTCTTTTCTCTCCAGAAACTATGAAGAGAGTCTGTGCTCCACTGTGGTCAAAATCTCTAGTATGCTAATGCTCTTCCTAACCCTGGGATTGCCACTCAGGACTGCAACCCATATCTGATTAGGGATAAGGTCATGGAGGACTACCTCAATGATAGCAAAGAGATACCTCTAATCTCCTTCTGATTAGTTGTTAAATTCCTTTATTCTCTGTCTCTTGAAAGCTCCAGAAACAGCTACTACCACTGCTGATTCAGTGACTCCCATGGCCTGCTACTGGTTTGCTGGGGCCAGGGCTATTCTGGTTTATCCTGCACTTGACTGTGCTGCTCTCTCACTCACAAGTAACAGACCTTAACTGTTGATCTTCTAAATTGTCTTTGACCTCTGTGTACTGAGAGGTCTGGACACTACCACTGTTAACACTTCTTTAATTGTTCTGAGGCCTGCTCCTGGATGGCTGGAGCCCAGTCTGTCCTAGCATGGTCTGAGTTGGACTATGTTCCTCTTTTTACCCTGGTGCAACAGATCTTTCCCACCAACTTCCAATTTGTCTTGGACAGGAAAATTATTTCATCCTATCTTTTCTGTGAGTTCTGTTGCCCTAGAATTTATTAACAGTCATTATAGAAAGGTATTTGGAAGGGTTTGGGAGAAAGCTCAGGTGAGTCCTTGCTTTTCCTTTGCCATCTTTGCTCCTGCTCCTGTTTTGAAGCATATTTTAACTATACCGTCACTCAATCATAATCGGCATTACTAGATCTTACTACATCTTCACTGTCTCCAAAAACTTAAAGTCATCAGAAATGTTTGTTTCCATTGATAACATTACAGTCTTCCCAGGCTGAAAACAAAAAAGATATAGCAGCAAGACAAGCAAGGATAATAACTACAATTTCCTCAAAGCCTTAAGGTCGTCAAAGTGCTTTATATATAATTTCCAGTTGTCTTAGATTCTTCTTCAGTTCTCCCAAATTTAATTATTTTCAAAGTTTTATTTTATTTTATTTTATTTTTTTTATTTTATTTATATTTATTTTAACCCAAAAATATCTATCAAATTTTTTATCTCCTACTGTCAGAGTTCTTATTTATACCTTCAATAAACTTATACTCTTCTATATATAACTTTTTGATCTTCATCCTTGTTGATCATCATATGGAATAGCATGTAGATTCACGGTAGGAGTCTATGTATCCTGGAACACTAAATCTCTCGTTCATTACATAATTCAAGCCTGTCTCTCTTTTCTTTTCATATGAGCACATATTGATATTTCAATATTATTACGAGTGTTTTCTACATGACAGAACTGAAATTCAGAAGATCAAATGACTTGTCCAAAGTTAGGTATCATCTCTGGGCTATTATTGTATAAGAATATTCTAAAGAAAATCTTTCTGTATTAAAGGGGGGGCTGAAATCTTGATCCCAAGAGAGGAGAAAAATAACATTATTCATTCTTCCTTTTGTCCCTTTTAGTTTTTCACCTACCTTAGTGTTAACTTTTCATTATTGAGACAACCTGCCTAAAAAATGCATGCTTTTCCTGGCAGTACCTATGTGAACAGACTGTTCCTTTGATGAAACCGAACAAATCAAAAGAATAAAGCTGCTTGATCAATGTGCATTTGGGAGACATTCACAGTGGCAAACTTCAACATTAAACCAGATATTTCAGGCTTTTGCAAATGAAACCTCAATAGCATTCAGTCTATTGAAGAGAGAAATCAATGAAATATGTTTAATCTGGAACTACTGTGTCCCTTTGATTGTAGTACTTCAAAAGATGTTGAGATTATGCAGAAGCAACAGTTTCATACATTTTTAAAGTATTTTCAAAAGTATTAATGCTTTGGGATTCTTTGTGGTTTGCTTCAGATTTTTTGATTCTTCAGTCAAGATGTTTTGCTGTGTTCATCTTGTATCCTAGTGGAAAAAGTTACTTTTCAAAAAGCTAAACCCTTAACACTAGTAAGCATTTTTCTTATACATGTTGATTCATTCATGTAATAGATCCTAAATGGTGTCACAAAAAGCCACTTCTTCAGACTATTTCTACTTTCACCAATTGTCAATGCCAGAAACAGATTGAGAAGTCACTCCTTGACGTTAAGGTTTTTGTTTATTAAAATCCAGTCTGTTCAGCTTTGTGAATAAAATAATGTCTAATAATTTGGATGAGATATTGTAGATTAGAAAAATCTAAATAGATAGATAAAGATGAAAATTCATTAGATTGTGAAAATGAAATATCCTTCCCTTAGGTTGAAAAATCACATGCAAATAATATTGATGCTTGAGTCAGAGAATTGAAAGGAGTTGGAGTTCTCACACAGTCTGACCATACAGAATAATGAAAAGACCAAATAAATGAGAAATGAATAAATATACATAAAAATAAGAAACTAATAAAAAAGAATGTTTATACATTTATCAAATACTTTCAAACAACTGAATCAACTAAAATGCTGGAAACTCAGGAGTTAACTATTAAAAAAATAACAAATTAAACTCTTTCAAACAATGTCCTTAAATTAATGACATTATCAAATTAATAAAGAATCACTTCAAAAGACATGAAACAAATAAAAAAGGAGAAATTTGGGGAGAGAATAAACTAGGAATTTACATGGGACATAATTCTCCCTATAAATCATAAAAAATGCTCAGTAATGCAACAAAGTAGCTCCAATATAAGAAAAACCCAGGAAAGAACTCTCTGCAGAGTAATTCTTACAGATAAATAACTAAAGACCTTTACTACTGCTGTTCTTACCTAATGATCCAATATGTGAGCTAGTATAACTCTCCATCCCTTGTGTGCAGGTCATTTTAAGAATTTTATCTTTGTATTCACTGCACCTAATGCAATTCATGGCATGTAATAAACACTTAATAAGTGCTTATAAATTGGCTGATCATACTATCATAGATTTAAAACTGGAAAAGAAGAGATGAAATTCAATCCAGTCTAATTTTATCATACAACAAATGGGGAAAATGATCCCAGAGAAATTCAATGGCATACAGATCACAGAGATTTTAAGAGGGAGTGACAGAAATTGATTCAAACCTTTTAATTCTAAAAATGTCATTTTTCCTTTTTTCTAAGGGGCATAAACAAATAAATTATTGACCCTTTAGCAATGTCCCAGAGGCTGATTCTCTGGTGAGTTTGAGGCCTGTGGAACAGAAAACCCTTTTGGTATAAGACTTATTAAAGGAACCAGTTGCAGAGAAACATGGACCAAAGGGCAAAGCAACAAACACTGGAAAGGCCCCAAAGTGTGGTGTAACATAAAACTATTGAACATAATTCTATAAGGTCTAGTAATGAAAATCAGAAAGAAGAAATAAACAGTGTCCTGATATCATATAAGCATAGGGAAAAAGGAAGAAAAAGAAAATTTTCTCTACTTGCACTTGATATTAACATAAACTATGAAAATCATATATCATCAATAAAGAATATTCATTTATAGGTTAATAATAATAAAAATATGATGATGATTTCTTGAAGTAATATCCATTATTTAAAGTCAAAAAACTTTCTAACAACCATAAGAGGAAAATGAGTCACACATGTGACATAAAATATAATGCTCAAACAAATTAGAACTAACTAAAGCTTAAGAGACCTGTTCAATTTAGCTTCATCTGGTCAACGTTAGATGTTATAAATTGACCTACTATTAGGTACTTCTTCCACTGGAGTACAAATTCATGAATATTGCTACTGCTTTTTTCCCTTTTCTGAGCTTCATTTTACTCAACATGTTGAAGAATCAATCTATTCATGCTATAAAAACATTTTTGTGTATTTCAGTGTAATAATCAGGATGCCTTTTTATGATACCCATTATACAAATTGAGTACTTACTGTTCAAATTGCCTTTTTGATCATCATGACACTCATTGATTCATAATCATATACACTTACATGACCCACAAAATTATGGGATATACAAAAACAGTTTGCAATTTTCCAAATACTTTCCCATTTTCTTTCCCTGACCTATTTATTTCTGGGACTAGACACTTGCAGAGACAGTCAAAGGTATATGAAGATATATGTTTGTGGATTGATTCAATGGACTGACCAGCTACCTTAAATATATAATCTATCAATACACCAAGGAGAAAACATAAAGTAAGCATGGACACAGATGCTTCTTTATTGATAATATATAGTTTTGGGGCATAAGGTAATATCAAATACAAATAAGAAAATTTGATTTATTTTGTTGGCATATTTATTTTGCTTACAATTGTATGATGCCAGTGAATTGGTCATTTATTTATTTATTATGTCTTATTTCCATTACTAGTACTTATAGAATTATGCCAATACAGAATAGATGATACATAGTTATGTATGTCTTTGTATATTTACTATTTTGCCCTCGGTACGTTGCTAGGTCATATGTATTGTATGGACAACAGTAATTTTGAACAAGCCATATAATTTTATTGGACTTGATATAATTCGTGACAACTGAAATCCTTAATCTTCTATAGAGATCACTTCTTTTATTTGAATATTATAGTTCAGGATACCTTTCATGACAATGGCAAAAATTTTAAAAAATAACACGCCTGACTCTTCTATGTCTTCTTTGATATTTTGCTCATTTCATCATTTTAAAAATCTTCTCTGTGGTTCCATTTTTCAAAAGACATCACATGATAAAAGTAACCAATCTCAGAAACTATCTCAAAAAAATGCTGACTAATGCCATCATCACAGAATCTAGCACTTCTTATGTATTCCCCATAATGCTATTGCTTAAGAAATTTGAAAGTTTCAGACGTGTTTTTTTACCAAAATTTGAATAGACGTACTAAAGTAGACAAGTACACTATGCCATGAGTGAAAGAGGCCCTGTCTTGTCTTCTAAGCAGCCAGTGACTATCTGTCTTGGGTATATATCATGGATTCAGCCAGATTCCTATGTTTGAAGAAGACAAAATCAAATAAGAGAGGTGAAGGAAAAACTGGAAAGAGAAATGAGAGTGATGCAAGAAAATCATGAAAAGGGAGTCAACAGCTTTCTAAAGGTGATCCAAAAAAAATGCTGAAGATAATATCAAGGCTCACTCAATTGGTAAAAGCGGTCCAAAACACCAATGAGGAGAAGAATGCTTTAAAAATCAGCATTAGCCAAATGGAAAAGGAGGTTCAAAAGCTCACTGAAGTAAACAGTTCTTTAAAAATTGGAATAGAAAAAATGGAAGGTAATGACTTTATGAGAAACCAAGAAATCACAAAACAAAACCAAAAGAATGAAAAAGTGAAAGATAATGTGAAATACCTCATTGGAAAGACAATTGACCTGGAAAATAGATCCAGGAGAGACAATTTAAAAATTATGGGACTGCCTGAAAGCCATGATCAAAAAACAGACCTAAATATCATATTTCATGAAATTATCAAGGAAAGTTGGCCTGATATTCGAGAACCAGAGGGTAAAACTTCCAATTTGTACCAGGAACATTGTAGCCAAATTGCAGAGTTCCCAGATCAAGGAGAAAATATTGCAAGCAGCTAGAAAGAAACAATTCTAATATTGCGAAAGTACAATCTGGATAACACAAGATCTAGCATCTTCTACATTAAGGGATCAAAGAGTGTGGTATATGATATTCCAGAAGTCAAAGAAACTAGGATTAACACCAAGAATCAATTAACCAGCAAAACTGAGTATAATACTTCAGGAGAAAAAATGGCTTTTCAATGAAATAGAGGACTTTCAACATTCTTGATGAAGGGATCTGAGTTGAATAGAAAATTTGACTTTCAAACGCAAGAATTAAGACAAGTATGAAAAAAATTAAACAAGAATGAGAAATCCTAAGGGACCTACTAAAGTTGATCTATTTACATTCCTACATGGCAAGATAATATTGGTAACACTTCAAACATTTCTCAGTATGTGGGTAGTTGGTGGGATTTTATACATTCACACACACACACAGACACACACACACATACACATATGTATGTATACACACACACACAGAAACAAAGACAGACAGCACAGGGTGAGTTGAATAGGAAGGGAACATATCTTTAAAATATAAAATTAAGGGATGAAAGAGGAATATATTGAGGAGAAATGGAAAAATGGAATGGGACAAATTATCTCTCATAAAAGAGGCAAAAAAAATCCTTTTCAATGGAGGAAAAAAGGGGGGAGAAGAGAGGGGGAAAAAGAAGCTTACTCTCATCACATTTGGCTCAAGGGAGGAATAACATGCACACTCAATTTGGTATGAAAACGTATCCTGCCATACAGGAAAGTAGCGGGGAATGTTAGAAGCAGTATGAGGGGTATGATGGAAGGGAGGGAAAATGGGAGGAGGGAGGAATTATAAGTAAACACTCTTGGGGAAGAACAAGATCAAAAGAGAGAATAGAAGAAATGGGGAGCAGGAGAGGATGGAGCAAAATATAGCTAGTGTTATACAACGTGACTATTATGGAAGTCATTAGCTAAACTACAGATATGTAGCCTGTATTGAATTGCTTACCTTCTCAGTGGGATGGGTGAGAAGGGAGGGAGGAAGACAAGTTGGTACTCAAAGTTTTAGGAATAAATGTTGAGTATTGTACTACATACATCTGAGAAATAAGAAATACAGATAATGGGTTATAGAAATTTATCTTGCCCTATAGGACAAAAGGAAAGGTGGAGATAAGGGAAGGGAGGGATGTTAGAAGGGAGGGCAGATTGGTGGAAGGGATAATTAGAATGCTTGGTGTTTTGGGATGGGGGAGGGGCAGAGATGGTGAGAAAATTTGTAACTCAAAATTTTGTGAAAATGAATGTTGAAAACTTAAAATAAATAAATTAATAAACAGGAAAAAATAGTGCCAAAGAATGTAAGCATGATTATGAAGACAATTTGCTACAGCAATATATTCCCCATAGTAGGGTTAGTTGGATTCTCTAATGAGTAGGTGATTATTGTTCCCATTATTAAATTTGTCACCAGCTGAGGGCAGGCATGTCTTTTGTTTCTGTATTTTTTATGGATAAACATGGTGTTTGACATTAAGTAAGGTTTCAATAATCAAAGAAATAAATGATTAATATTTTCTCAATATACTTATATTTATTTGAGCATATAATAAATGTTTCCTTTCTTTGAAAAGACTTTGAAGGAAGTTACAAGTTTGTCTTTGTCTTTATGTTCTCAGAAATGTAATTTGTAATAGTAGATTCTTAATAAATATTTACAGACTTTAATTCTTTTCTTCTCTTTACCACCACCACCACCACTACCGCTGCTGCTGCTGTTGCTGCTGCTGCTACTTCTGCTGCTGCTACTACTACTACTACTATTACTACACTACTGCACTACTAATACTACTACACTACTACCAATCCTACTACTACTCCTACTGCTACTTCTACACTCTACACTACTACCACTATAGCTATTACTTCCAATATTTATGTATCAATTTTCATTTTTCAAAGGGATTTATATTTCATTTTCATATTATCTTATTTGATTTTTTATTTTAATTCTGTAGGACAGGCAGTAATATTATTCTCATTTTAGAGATTAAGAAACTGAGGCAGCCAGCCTTTAAGTGACTTTTCCATGATTAAAAAACTTTTAAACATCTGATGCAAGACTTCATTCTCAGAATTTCCTGATTCCAAATTCATCACTCAATTACACCATCTAGCTACCGTAAGATTTCTTTAAAGTCTTGGTAATTAAATTAAAACTAAGTGGTGTGTGAAATATTGAGATATATAATAGAATGCTCACATATGAAAAAATATACGCACAATTAAAAAAAATAATTCCCAAATATATAAAATGTTGTCACACTCCAACAATCTATTAATTTTTGTAAATTTTGTAATCTATTACACATCTATAACACATCTATTTCTAAAAAGGAATCTATAAAATATAACCAACTTCACTTTGATATTCAGTACATAACTTGGAAATCTGTCTCTTTAAATTCTATACTATGAAACACCTAAACTGAATCTGTTGCATAATAGTGATTTAAGTATACGCATCCTAATCCTAGGTTAAGCATTTCCTTAATAGGTTATTCATCTTAATAAATTCAGACATTATAGCTTTTAAAAAATTCAGAGGAAATATATATATGCCTTTAATATCAACATTAGCGATGTCATGTAAATATAAAGTTTTATTTTTAGTTTCTAAAGCTCCCCCGTTAAAATGTAAGAATCAAGTAAAATGCAAAACACATTTTTACTTTCTGGTACAGCAATGATGTGCATTTGAAAAGAAATCATATATTGTGGAACCAATATCTTGTTTTTCAATTATTTTACATCATGAAACGAATACTATCTTTTCTGTATCTTTAGTTAGATCTCATCTCCCATGAAAAATAACAGTATACTTCTATATTCTGACAAAAATGACTTTAATGTCTCAATTTGAATAGATGTTTCCCTACCAGAAATATAGACAATTTCAGTATATTATATAGGCATACACTGCCAAATACATTATTCAACCTCAATTAGAATTAAATAATTTTAAACTTATTCTAAATTAATAGCAAAATAGTATAAACATCAAAAGATAAGTGCAAAAATATCAGTAATATTAATATCTCAATAAAATAACTTATCTCATTGAGTAGAGTCCTTTGAGAGTGATGGTGTTAGGTTTTGGATAGAGATTTAATGTTAAAGTTAAGACGATCTGAGTTTAAATCCTGCTTCTTTCACTTTAAGTCTCATGATGTTGAGATTAATCTAATACTAGTATAAGGATTTCTATTAAGGAAGTATGAGAAAATGTTAGAAAGTGGTGCTATTTGCTATACTTAATGAGCTTAGAAGGTCACACTTATAGAAACTAAGAATCTCTTCCTTGTCACTAACCATAAAAATCAACTACCTACGATTAAGTGTTATTTTAACTCTGTCTTGCTGTAGATATGGACAAGGGATAAAATGTAAATGAATACATAAGGAAACTATTGTGTGAAATGAAAAATAAAATTATTTATTTTCATTAATCATCTACATTAAAAATAATTGAAATAAGTCACCTTGATGACCTTAAATTCTTCCCAGACCTGTATATCTAGTTTTTGTCATTATCATCAGTTACAGTCTTAATAACATTGTCAAATAGATGTCCTAAAAACATCAAAACACAACCTGTTCAAAATAGAACTCATTATCCCACCTTTCCACAATGTACCATTTTTGGAACTTCCCTATCAATGGGGAAAGCACCACCATCTTCCTAGGTCCTGAAGTTTTCTTTCATGGTTCTGTATTTGTCATCCTCAACCCCTCACTTTCTCTTATCCTACATTTTCAATCACTTGCCAAATTTTGTTGTTTCTAATACTACATTATTTCACATAAGTACCCTTTTCTTCATTCAGCCACTCTGCTAGTTAAAATCCTCATTATTTTTCCATTGGACTATAATAATATCCATCTTTTTGGGTGAAATATCCAGCCAATACAATCTCCTTCACACAGCAACTAAATTATAGCCATCATCATGTAACTGAATTATGGCTTAATATTAAATCATTAGTGCCTCCATAATAAATTGAGTAATTCTTGTTACCTGTACAGTCAAATATACACTCTTGGTTGGCATTTAAAGCTCTTTGCTTTTCCAGTTGTCTTATGTACATTAACATTTCAACACAATGAAGTACTTAGTTTTTTTCACATGCCACATTTCATTCCTTATCTTTGTGTTTGTTTTTTTCACTGAATGAGCCCATGATTGGAATGATCTTCCTTCTCATCTGCACCTCTTGGAATTCCTAGAATCCTTCAAGACTCTGTTCAAGCATCATCTTTTACAGAAGCATTCCATGGTTTTTCTAATTCTGCTCCAAGTTTACCTCTTATTATATATGCATTCATTCATAGATACGTTGTTGCCCTCACTGGAGTACAACATCTTTGAGGTTAGAGACTATTTTTTTTTCTCTTGCTTTGTATGTCTTACATAAGGAGCACCATTTGTCAAATAGGAAAGTTCTTCATTTGTTTCAGTCATGCCTGACTCTGTGATTCAGTTGGGGTTTTCTTGGTAAAGATATTGAAATTTTTTTCATTTCTTTTTTCAGATCATTTTAATGAAGAGAAACTTGACATAACAGGGTTGTCACATAGCTAGTATGTTTTTGATGCTTAATTTGATGCTTAATCAGGTGCTCTATCCACTATCTATCTAGCTAACTTTCTAGTCACATATGGAATGCTTAATAAAAAATCGTTGATTATTAGAAAGGAAAAAAGCAAACAGATGCATGCTCCTACAAAGTTATTTACTACTGTCATACAGGACATCCTCCTTGAAATCCAATTTGAAGGGGGATGTGTGCAGACAAATCCATGAATGCATATCTTGGCAGATAGGTTTTGTAATTGAACAATGTGTCAAGAACAAAATTTAATAGGGGTAAAGAAGATTGGATTGCCTTACTTTAAGAAATTGCAGAAGTATTTCAATAGATGTAACCCAAAGCCCACGAGACAAAGTCCCATCATTTTAACATTCATAGGATCAAAGAAGTTGAGTTGAAGAGAACTTAGAATTCATCTACTCCAACTGCTCCTGCCTTCCATTTCATACTGGTACCCAAACATGTGAAGTAATATTAGTAGTCAATGTAGCAATATATATTTTGTTTCTGTTTTCACTTGAAATTTATTTTTCTTTCCTCCTTTAAAACTACGTAACTGATCTAATCTTTACTAAAGACATCACACCAATTTTTATTTCTAATTTCTGTAAAGTAAAATTGAATAAATCTTAAAGTACAGAGTTTTCAGCACACATGTAAAAACACAATTTAGATGGTGTAATTACAAAGTCAACCTAAAAATTAAAATGTGAGACTAAACAAGGACACAACGAAAGTTGAAAGAGCACTGGTTTTGGAGTCAGAAGATGTGTGTCCCAATTCTGATAACTTGTGCATAACACCTATGCAAATGACCAAAAGAAAATAACATAATTTCTTTGGCTCAGTTCCTTATTTGTAAATCAAGGGAATTTGCAAAAAAAAAAAAACAACAACAACAGCAACAAAAAACCCCTGATACCTGAAAGAAAAGATATCAGGCCTAGATTTAACCTCCCTATGATTGTTGATACTGTTTTCATCTTCCCCGAAACTCAGGATTGTTACCTAGACGTCATCCTCATCTTTTTCCTCCCTCCCACTCATCCTCTTCCATAACATATCCAATCATTAGTCATGTGCTGTCATTTCTACCTTCCTAACAACTACTTTTGCAGGTGCTTATCAGCTAAGACCTTTATGATGGCAACAGCCTACTTTTTGGCCTTCTTTACTCAATATCCTCCCATTCCAATAAATCATCCACTCAAGAAAATATGTCTTCCTAAAACATAGACTTGACCTAGAAAACAGACTAAGCATATCCTCATGCTATAAACCCCACAGGCTCCTTGTTACATGGAGAATCAAATGCAAAATTGTCTGTTAGGCTTTAAAACCCTTAATGACATCACACAGGTATATTTGTTATCTGCTATGCTTGGAATATTATTCCTCATCATCTCTTCTTCTTCATAGTTTCCCTTGTTTCTTTGAAGTCTCCTTTAAAGTTTTGCCTTCTTCAGGAACCTTTTCCAGTCCTCCTTAATATTTGTGTCTTCACCCTAAACTACCTGGAATGTATATATTTTGTTTATACACAGTTGTTTACAAATATTCTACCCAGCTTTGATTAGGAGTTACTTGAGAGAAAGAATTGTTCATCACCTTTCTTTGTATCCTCATTGTTTGCTATAGGGCATGGAACCTTGGAAGTACTTAAAAAAGGTCAGTTTACCTGATTTTATTTGAGTCAAATAGATCTAGCACCCTTAACTTGTATCCCTTTATTTATAGAAGCTATCATTAGGGTTTCTTTTTAGCTTAATAGTATGATCTTCATATTTTCATTTTAAATATTATTGTGACCCTCCATTATTATTAGACCTACAATTTTATTTTTTTATTAAATAAATTTACTTATTTAACCTTTTACATTTATTTTCATAAAATTTTGGGTTCCAAATTTTCTCCCCATTTGTCCCCTCCCCCAACCCCACTACACTGAGTATTCTAATTACCCCTATCACCAATCTGCCCTCTCTTCTATCATCTCTCCCTTCCCATACCCCACCTTCTCTTTTGTCCTGTAGGGCCAGATAATTTTCTATTCCCCATTACCTGTATTTGTTATTTCCTAGTAGCAAGAACAATACTCAACAGTTGGTCCTAAAACTTCGAGATCCAACTTCGCCCCATTCCTCCCTTCCCACCCATTCCCTTGCGAAGGCAGGCAATTCAATATAGGCCATATCCGTGTAGTTTTGCAAATGACTTCCATAATAGATGTGTTGTGTAAGACTAACTATATTTCCCTCCATCCTATCCTGCCCCCCATTGCTTCCATTCTCTCTTTTGATGCTGTCCCTCCCCAAGAGTGTTGACTTCAAATTGCTCCCTCCTCCCATTGCCCTCCCTTCCATCATCCCCCCAACCCTGCTTATCCCCATCTCCCTCACTTTCCTGTATTGTAGGATAGGTTTTCATACCGAAATGAGTGTGCATTTTATTCCTTCCCTGCTCAAATGTGATGAGAGTAACTTCATGTTTTTCTCTCAGCTCCCCTCTTTTCACCTCCACTAAAAAGTCTTCTGCCTGCCTCTTCTGTGAGAGATAATTTTCCCCATTCCATTTCTCCCTCTCTCCTCCCAATACATTTCTCTCTTATTGCTTAACTTCATTTTTTTAAAAATAGGATACCTTCCTACTCAACTCAGTCTTTGCTCTTTGTCTCTGCGTGTGCATGCATGTGTGTGTGCATGTGTGTGTGTGTGTGTGTGTGTGTGTGTGTGTGTGTGTAATCCCACCAACTACCCAGATACTGAAAAATTTCAAGAGTTAGAAATATTGTTTTTCCATGTAGGAATATAAACAATTCAATTATGGTACGTCCCTTATGACACCTCTTTGCTGTTCACTATTTCATGCTTCTCTTCATTCTTGTGTTTGAAAATCATATTTTATTTTCAGTTCTGGTCTTTTCATCAAGAATGATTGAAAGTCCTCTATTTCACTGAAAGACCAGTTTTTCCCCTGAAGTATTATACTCAGTTTTGCTGGGTAGGTGATTCTTGGTTTTAGTCCTAGTTCCTTTGACTTCTGGAATATCTTATTCCATGCCCTTCGATCCCTTAATGTAGAAGCTGCTAGATCTTGTGTTATCCTGATTGTATTTCCACAATAATGGAATTGTTTCTTTCTAGCTGCTTGCAATATTTTCTCCTTGACCTGGGAACTCTGGAATTTGGCCATAGTGTTCCTAGCAATTTCTCTTTTTGGATCTCTTTCAGGTAGTGATCACTGGATT
>CM053771.1:432790788-432810499 GCA_028658325.1 Potorous gilbertii
CTGGTTCTAGAATATCAGGGCCATTTTCCTTGATAATTTCATGAAGGATGATGTCTAGGCTCTTTTTTTGAGTATGGATTTCAGGTAGTCCCATAATTTTTAAATTGTCTCTCCTGGATCCATTTTCCAGGTCAGTTGTTCTTCCAATGAGATATTTCACATTCTCTTCCATTTTGTGATTCTTTTGGTTTTGTTTTGTGATTTCTTCATTTCTCAGAAAGTCATTAGCCTCCATCCGTTCCATTCTAATTTTGAGAGAACTATTTTCTTCAGTGAGCTTTTGAACCTCTTTTTCCATTTTGCTAATTCTGCTTTTAAAAGCATTCTTTTCCTAATTGCCTTTTTGAACCTCTTTTACCAATTGAGTTAGCCTATTTTTCAGGTGTTATTTTCTTCAGCATTTTTTTGGTCTCCTTTATCAAGATATTGACCTGTTTTTCATGCTTTTCTTGCATCTCTCTCATTTCTCTTCCCAGTTTTTCCTCCACCTGTCTAACTTGATTTTCAAAATCCTTTTTGAGCTCTTCCATGGCCTGAGCTCATTGGATATGTATTTCTGATGTTTGGGATACAGAAGCCTTGACTCTTAAGTCTTTACCTGATGGTAAGCATTGTTCTTCCTCTTCAGAAAGGAAAGGAGGAAACATCTGGTCCGCAGGGAAGTATCCTTCTATGGTCTTATTTTTTTCCCCTTTTCTGGGCATTTTCCCAGCCAGTTACTTGACTTCTGAGATTCCTCTCCACCCCCACCTAGATCTGCCCAGGTAGTGCTTGGGGTCTGACATTCAAATGCTGCTTCCCCAGCCTCAGTGCTTTCAGCTGTGGGCCCTGCTTCTATTCAGGGTAAGATTAAATTCAGGTTCTCAGGTGGAGGTAGGGCCTCCTCCCAAGCTCAATACCCTCAGGGGATTTATGGGGAGACCTTCAACAGTGGATCTGAGGTCCTGCCTGCTCCGGGAGACCCTGGCCACTGCTGCCTCTGCCATTGGCTCCCGAGGGGGCCTGAGTTATGGAGACACCCTGATCCCTTTAGCCAGCCCAGAAGTCTCTCTCACTGACCTGTAACACCTGTTGGTGGAGAGACCATGGCTGCCAGAGATTCTGTCCCTGAAGCCTGCTTGGATAGGCTCCTCTTTGGGCCTGCATGGCCAAGGTAGGACTGGGTTCCACTCTGGTCCTGTGTGTGACAAACCTTTGGTAAAGATTTTTCAGGTCTTTCTGGAACAGAAATCTCCTCCTCTCCATTGTTTTTTGGCTTCCACCACTCCAGAACTTGTTAGGAGTTCTTCTTTACAAATATTTTATAGGCTATGGTTTTGGAGCTCGCATATGTGTGTCTTTCTACTGTGCCATCTTGGCTCCTCCCCCTAGACCTATGATTTTGTCAGTATAGAAAATTTCTGGTGCAGAAATTACGTCCCTCGTTATAAAATGGAACATACTCTGTAACACATACTCTTAGATGGTTGCTTGAGGCTGTCTCTCAGGTGTTGAGTAATTTGGCCTGTCTTGCTCACTCAGTATGCTTCAGAGAAGGGATTTGAACTCAGATTTACATGATTACATATCGAACTCTCTATTTACTATGCCAATGCTACCTTAATTTAGAAATATGAAGGTAATATTTAAAGAAAAAGAATTGCATAGCATGTTTCATTCAAATTGTATAGTTTCATTTTATAATAACTGAAGAACCATGAAACTGGCTTTCCAACTCATCAGTATATAACAATTTTTCCCCTCATTCTATCTGGAAACATCTCACATCTGTGGTTGTAAACATCATAACACAGCTGTTGAAGCTCTGAGTAAGTACTCTAATTTATTTAATTTTGACTTAAAAAAACCTTTCAATTTCATTAAACATCAAAGCTGTTAAATGTTCTTTTCACAGCGATAGGAAACAAAAAACAAACAAAAGCCGCTATATCCTACATAAAAGAATAATAATGAGCCTTAGATGGAATTTATAGGATGTGAAGTCCTTCTATAACTGAAGAAGCTGTTTTGTGCTGTTATAGAAGCTATAGGATTTAGGATTGAAAGACTTTAGAGGTAATCTATTGTAATTCTCTTAATTATCACATGGGAAAGATGTCCCTTAGGAAAGTTTGGTGACTTTTCAAGGTTGTATGGATGGTGAATAGAAGCAGGAGAATGAGAACCCTTGTTTCCTGACTCCATGCAGTTCTAACCATCATATCACAAATATATCTTTCAAAATTAAATCAAATCCAAATGCTTTCATTGAAAAAGATATCCTTATGGATAAAGGAAACAAGGTACATAGAGTAAGAAAATGTCAGATGTACTTAGAACTAAATCAATAATAAATAATTGCTTTTACATAAAATATTAAATTATGAATATAAACTCATTAGAAATCAAATTTGTATTGTCTATCTATAAACTAAGTCAATGCTTCTTCTATAATTTTAATTCCAGTGTTAGTTAGAAATAGAAAAAAGTGAGTATGATAGTGATTCAAATTAGTATTTCCAGTCTAGAGTGAATGTTGCAAAGTAAAGATTTCAGATGTTGATCCTTATTAACTTACACTTGATAAACAACAAATACAGAGAAACCATGAGTAAGACAAATAGAAAAACCCACTCACATGTCTGTTTCAATATCATGATCATTCCCACTTCTGGTATGGAAATTCATTCTGAGATAATTATTTTTAAAGTAAAATTCATTCAGAGAATAATTCTTATATCATGACATGAATCTCTCCACTAAACAAATAATATTTTCTGTTGCCTGCTTATTTGACATATTAAAATCACTCACTTAGAGTAGAAAGAATCCCCAGAGTTATCTTATTCAATCCCTTCATTTTACATGTGAGGGAATGTGTCAACAAGGATAAGAATTTCTTTGTTTCAACAGGTAGAATGTAGCAGAGGTGAGAATTGAAACAAGACCTGGTGACTTTTTCCCAATAAATGGCAGTATTTCTTGTTATATCTATGAAACTCTGGAGATCAAAACAGGACACAAGCTATATTATATTTGCTCTTAAGTATTTTAATATAACTAATAACCAGATTTGAAAATAGCTGGTATTAATACTACAATCCTTGGTTTGTTAAATTTTACATGTATTATCTCATTTTAATAGTACACTGTTCTTGACAGGTAAATAATTAGATGTTATTGTCCCTGTAAAACAGATTAAAAGTTAATGTCCTCAGGTATTTGAGCCTAGAATTCAAATCAAAAGTTTTCTATTTTCATTTACTCATTTTATAGAAAACAAATCTAAGACAGGAATTTTAAATGACTTATCCATGGTCATAAATCCAGTAAATATCAAAGTATTTCAACTCCATGTCTCCCATGGAAGATCTTTATCCATTTGACCAAATTTCTGACACTAAACATCGACTCCAACAAACTTCAGATACAAGTGGTATTCACGAACATACTAACCATTGTGTTTCTCTCCACTTGAAAGCCTTCATAATAGGGAACTCACAATCCTTTAAAGAAACACATTTCTCTTTTGGACAGTTTTAAACACTGAGAATTATTTTCCTTGAATTAAATTAGATAATTATTACATTCCTGTTTGTCAGAGTCTTTAAACAAAATGTTATTTATTGACTACTCATATTTCACTTATAAATAATGGCATCTGTATACTTCTTTCCAATCTATTCAGTCCTTCTCTATTTTCAATCCTTTCCAACCCCCCAGTTACATTGAAATCCTACCCAAATTTTTCATCATGATGTAGAAATGAACTTTGTAACTTCGTGCTTAGAATGGTGGAAGATTGTGACTGGGGGTTATTCCATTCTTTTCACTTTTATCTAACTAATATTAAACATGAAGTAAGGGACTAATATGTGTCAGGGACTGTACTAAGCACTAGGGAAACAAAAGAGACCAAAAAAATCTGTCCTCACCTTCAAAGAAGTTACAGTGTGATGGAGGACACAGTGTGCAATACACAAACACACCTACATATGGAAATATTAATATAAATGTGCACATACATGCATATAGATGTGTATCTATACACACATATGCATATATTTATTTAATTTCTTTGATATATTTATTTAAATATATATGCATATATATGTATATGTATAACAGAAAATTATAAAATAGGGGAAAGCACTAAAATTAAGAAGGGTTCAGAAAGGTTTCCTCTAGGATTTTAGTTGACACTTAAAGGAAGCCAGGTAGTTGAATTAATCAGTAATTATCAGTTATTGAAGTGTAGAAGGGAGAATATTTTAGGCGTGAGAGACAGAGAAAATGCCTATAGGCAAGAAATGGAGTTTTGTTCATGGAATAGCCAGGAGGTTATTATCATTGGTTTGAATAGCGTGTTTTGTGAAATAAAGTTTAAAAAGACTAGAAAGGTAGGAGACAGTTACATTAAGTAAGACTCTGAATACCAAAAATAGCATTTTGTATTTGGTTTTAGAGATCATAAGAAGCCATTGAATGTTATTGAGTTAGGCAGTGGAATGGGGGATAACATGTTCAGACCTGTTTTTGGGAAAATCACTTTAGTGGATAAATGGAGAATAGATTGGAGCGAGGAAAGTGTTGAATCAGCTAGATCCATCAGCAGATATTTAAATAGTCCAGACTTGAAGTCTGCACTAGAGTACTAGCAGTGTCAGAGAACAGCAGGCATATTCAAGAAATATTGCAAAGATGATAGTGACAGACTTTGGGAACCCTCGAATGTGGGAAGTGAAAGACAGTGATTAACACAGGATGACTCCTTGCTTATAAGCCTATGAGACTGGGAGGATGGTGTTGTTTTTATAGTAAGAGGAAAGGCAGGACGTAGGGAAAGTTTAGGGGGATTTATGCCTTGGACATATTGAGGTTCAGATGTCTACTGGATGTCCTGTTAGAGATAGCTGAAAGGCAGTTGTAGATGTTAAATCGGAGGTCAGCAGAGAAAGTGGGAAAAAAAAAGTAAATTTGGGGACTGTCAGTCTAGAGATGATATTTAAATTCATGAGATTTTATGACATAACCAAGAGAAGTATGATAGAGAGAGAAGAGAAGATGGATGAGGACAGAACCCTAAGTTACTTCTACCATTAAAGGGCATAATCTTCAGGATAATACAGCAAAGGAGACAGAGTAGCAGTGATGACATAGGTAGAAGCCTAGTACAATCCTTGCCAAATGTTCCTTAATAAATAATTTATTTAATAATTGACAATATCTTGAGAGAGACTTTGAGAGTGTCCTTATATTGCTTCCTTTGACCACCATGTAATTGCCTGCACCATGTGAGTTCTTCATAAAATAGTCTTTTTGGTAAGCATATATTTTGCATTTGAACAAGGTGGCCAGCCCATCAGAGTTGCACTCTCTGAAGCATGCTTTGAATGCTTGGCAGTTCAACTTGAGTGAAAATATCAGCGTCTGGTCCTTTATCCTGTCAAGTGATCCTCACAATCTTCCTAAGAATTCAAATAGAAGAGATTCAGTTTCCTGGCTTGGTGCTTGCAGACTGTCCATGTTTAACAAACATACAACAATGAGGTCAACACAATGGCTCTGTAAATCTTCAGTTTGGTAGAGTAGGTACCTCTGAGGAGAGGTTCCTAGACTTTTCTTCTGAGCCTCCCAAACACTAAACTAGCTCTAACTGTGAAACATGGGAGACATTAGCACAGTACCACTCAGCATGGTGTACCCACATCAGAAAGGGTGCTATGCTCTATGAGCAAAGCAGAATTGAGGCAGCACAAAGTAAACATAAAATGAGAAAATTTGGAGTATCCATCCCAAAAATTCACATGGACTCTCTGTGCCCAGCCTGTGGTAGATGTTTCCAAACTCGTATTTTTCTGATCAGTCACAGTCGGACACGCTGAAGCTTCACTTTGTGATGGTGAGGTCATTTTGGTCCTCTTCACAAACGAAAGACAAGAACCAATCAACCAACCAACCAATTGACAATATGGCACAAATTCTGCTATTTTAATTGGTGCTGATGAACATTTTTAAAAACTATGTTTTAATCTGAAATGATATTTTAAAATTACAGAATTAAGAAGTTAAATTACTTCCCTGGGGTCACATAGTCCAGAAGTATGATTTGAAGATCTTGACTCTAGGTTGACTTATTACTCACTGTGCCACACTACTGAAATCCATAGACATGATTAGAGAAAAGAAATTACATTATGTGAATAGATATATTAACTAACTTTATATAAAGACCACAATTAAAATTTAAAAGTGGTTTTTTATTTGGATATTGCTTAGACTTTAACATAATATCATGGGTGGTATTTGAGGAAATTTTTCTTTAAAAAATGGTTACTATATTTGAGCAAAATATAGATTATCTAGAAGCCAAGGACCATAATTTTCTTCAAATATCTTCTAGTTAACATGCAGGTTTCATATAATAAAAAGACCAGGAAATTTGGAAACAAAAGATCCCTATGGATTCAACCCCAAAATATGTTATATCTTAATCTATGTGACTTTGAATAGGTGCCTTATCTCTGAGACTAAACTTACTCATTTGTAATATGGATGGTTGTTTCATACTCCATGATTTCTAAGATCTCTTCATTCTGTTATCCTCTAAATCTAGACAAATTCCCTTCTACATCTCATTCATTTGAATCTGTAGGTAACTTCTGTTCTATTTTGTAACACCACATCAAAATGAATACCCTTCTATGGTCAAGTAATCTAGAAGCAATCCATAATACAAATGGCTCCAGGGAGATGTTTTTTTACACCAAGGATTTTGCCCTCTGTGTTCACCTTGGAAATGCAGGCCTAGTAATAGCGTTTAAAGATGATAAATACATAGGTTTATATATCAATTAGCACATATATCACTGCAGGACAATTTGACTGCTGAAAGAACATGATTCATGACTAAAATATTTTCTGCCTGAGAAACCAGATGTGAATTTATCATGAATAATTGTTCCAAAGGAGTGGGAAAATACATAGCAGTGTGTACATTGCTGTAATCATGCTATGTTTAAAAAATGCTTTCTAAGGCATAGGCAAGCACTTATATTGAATACAAAATTTGAGATTGATTACATTAGTGATTATTAAAATGTCTATATAAACAGTAGTTAAGAATAGATAATATGTTTTCTATCTATTATAATCATTCAAACAAGTATCCACCTTTACCTTTCTAATATCCAAGTGTTGATGGAAAGAATAAGAAAATTCATATTGTCATTTTTTTCTTAAATCATATCTTGATTACATTATTATATGAAACAGAATCAGTGCAGATTAGAAGTTAGTAGGGTTAGAGATAAAGACACTTGCCAAAAGTCATGTAGACAAAATATGTCAGAAACCTAACTTGGATCGAGATCTTATCTATAAGCTAGCTCTTTAGTTACTATGCCATTCTGTCTCTCATATTCTCTAATTACTTCATAAAATATTCTTGAATTACTGGGTAAAGTCAGGCTGGTTGGGTAAAGCTAATGTTTCACCATATTGGGGGATTCCTATAATTAAAAGTTCCCACCTCTATATAAATACATTCTATCAATTTTAAACTTTGAGATAATTTCTTATAGCATGGACCTATTTTTCAGATAAACATATATTGCTTGTAGTTTTAAGTTTTTGACCATTTTCTTTTCTTGTATTTATTCTTTTCCCTCTGATCCCCTAAAAGAAATGATTATTAAGCATGAATTTTAACGATTTCTACTGCTTAAAGGGCCATCAATTAGGATAGAGTAAAGATGATGGAGGAGAAGAAGGGGCCCGCTTGGGCCTCCCCCAAACCCTTAAAAATATCTGTAAAATGACTCTGAACAAATTCCAGAGAAGCAGATGCCACAAAATGACAGAGTGAAATGAATTTCCAATCCAAGACAATAGGGAACATCCATTGCACCAGGTTTGGGGGGAGCACCCCTCATGGTGGACCATGCTAGCACAGATGGGACTGGAACATGACTCAGGGCACTGAATCACTAGCACCTGTGGCAGTTTCCAGACTTCTAAACCTACAAATGCCAAAGACATCTTCAAAGGTCAGTAGAAAAGCTTTCACATCAGAGAGAGAAGAAATTTGTCTGACCTCAACCCCAGCTCCAAAGTGGTGGCAACCACTACTATGGCAATGGCTGCTTCTAGAATTCTTGGCCTACATGTGGTGGGGGAATTAAGTGGTATACTTGTTTCACAGTCCTAAGTGGTGGTCCTGGGGTGAGTAGGAGTGCTGGTGGGGCAGAGTTAGTTACAGCTATAGAGAAGTAATATTACTCACAGTTGCAGGGCAAAAAAGAATTCTTGTGGTTATACACAGACCAGAGTGCAGGCCAGAAGAGGTGGTGTAAACAACTCTTCTTTGATCATATTGCTTTGGAGGAGCTCTGAATTTACAGGTACCTAGAGATATCTCTGAAAACAAGTGCACAAACCTTCTGAAACTTGAGGCAGTAATACTCTACTTAACAAAGTGCTTAAAAGTCAAGTAATTGGCAGGATAAATGACCAAAAAGAGGAAAATAAGATTATAGAAGGTAACTTTCCTGGTGAAAAGATATTTTGTTACAAGAAAAGTCAAAGAATAACAATAAAGGGAGAGAACAAAGTCATGGCTCTTACATCCAAAGACTTCTACAAAAAAAAAATGAAATGGTCTCAGACCATGGAAGAGCTCAAAAAGAATGTTGAAAGTCAAGTAAGAAAAATAGGGGAAAAAATTGGGAAGAGAAATGAAAGTGATGGAAGAAAATCATTAAAAGTAACTCAAGAGCTTGCTAAAGGAATAGCTCCCAAATGTTGAAGAAAATAACACCTTTAAAAATCAACCAATCCAAATGGGAAAAGTGGTCCAAAAATGAAAAAGGAGAAGAATGCCTTAAAAAACAGAATTAGCCAAATGGAAAAGGACTTCTGAAAGCTTACTGAAGGAAATATTTCCTTAAAAGTTGAAATGGAACAAATAGAAGCTAATAACTGTGAGAAATCAGCAAATTGTAAAAGAAAACCAAAGAATGTTAAAACTAGAAAACAATGTGAAATATCTCATTGGGAAAACAACTGAACTGGAAAATAGGTACAGGAGAGATTATTGAGAAACCATTGGTCTACCTAAAAACCATGATCAAAAAAGGACATAGAGGTAGACTTTCAAGAAATTATAAATAAATTGCTTTGATATTCTTTAACCAGAGGGTAAAAATAGAAAGGGAAAGAATCAAATTGTCACTTTCTTAAAGAGATCACACAGTAAAATTTTGAGGAATAATGGAACCAAAGTCCAGAGTCTCAGGTTAAGGATCAAATATCACAAAGAGCCATAAAACAACAATTCAAGTAGTATGGTAATACAATCAAGATAACAGAGGATTTAACAGCTCCTACACTAAGGGATTGGAGGGCTTGGAATATGACACTTTGGAGGTTAGGGGAGGTAGGATTAAAACCAAGAACAACCTAAGCAGTGAAACTGACTATAATATTTCTGGGGGTGGGGCAGGGGCAGAGAATGGAATTTCAGTGAGATAGGGGACTTTCAAGCAATCATGTTGAAAATACCAGAGCTGGACAGAAAATTTGACTTTCAAATTCAAGAATCAAGAGAAACATGAAAAGGTAAACAGAAAAAGAAGTCATAATAGACCCATTAAAGTTGAACTATACATATTCCTATATGGAAAAGTGATATTTGTAACTCATGAGGCCCTTCTCAGTGTAAGGGTAATTAGAGAGAGAGAGAGAAAGAGAGAGAGAGAGAGAGAGAGAGAGAGAGAGTGTGTGTGTGTGTGTGTGTGTGTGTGTGTGTGTGTGTGTAGACAGGGAGCACAGGGTGGGTTGAATATGGAAAGATACCTAAAAATTACAATGAAATATTAAGAGAAATGTACTGAGAGAAAGAGAAAGGCAGAGGTGGAATATAGTAAATCATCTCACATACAAGAGGCAAGAAAGGGCTTTTCCTGTGGAGGGAAAGAAGGGGAAGTTGAGAGGGAATAAGGAAACCTTACTGTCATTGGATTTGACTTTGGAAGGGATTAACACACAAATAATTGTGTATGTAAATCTACCTTACCCTCCAGGAAGGCAGAAGGGAAAGGGATGGAAGAGTGAGGATAATAGAAGGTAAAGCAGATTTGGGGAAGAAGGAGTTGTAAGCAAACACGATTGTGGGGAGTCAGATCAAGGGAGAGAATGGAATAAATGGAAGGCAAGGACAGGATAGAGGAAAATGTGGTTAGTCTTTCACAACAATACTGATATGGAAGTGTTTTGCATGGCTACTCATTTTTGACCTATATCAAATTGCTTTCTCAGTGAGGGTATATGGGGAGGGAGGGAGGCAAGGAGACAATGTAGAACTCAAAGCATTAAAAATCAATGTTAAAATCATTTTTGCATGCCACTTGGAAATAAACTATATAGACGATGGAGTATAGAAATCTATCTTGCCCTACAGGACAATAGAGGAAAGGGGGTGGAGAGAGGAGGGAGTGATACCAGAAAGGGAACATTTGGGAAAGTCACATTTTGGGTCCACACTGTCCTGGAGTCAGGGGAGGGAAGAAAAAGAGAGAAAATTTGGAATTCAAAATATTGTGGAAGTGAATGTTGAAAACTGAAAATAAATAAATTATCTTATTTTTTCAAAGAACCATCAACCATTAATTGTCATTGAGGATCTTTGAATTTGTTAATAGAAAATTGTCCTAGATTATTAATAGAGATAATATTAATTTACACCATCTAATTATAATACAGGGCAACGTCTTGTGAACTAATGAGACAACTGTCACTAGGTTTAGCTGATTCCACTTTGAATAATGGAAATATAGTTAATTCTAGGTCAATAATAATTTATACAAGGTTTGAGACAGAGAAAAATGAATATACAAATAAAATTATCAAAACCACAACATTATTAAAGTTATGTACTTATCAGAAAACACACTTCAGTGCTCTAGACAACTTTCCAGAATTTTAAGGTTTTTTTTAAAAATATAGAATGATAAACATCTCCATGACATTTCAATTCTCTCCAGCCTCACTGTGGGGTTTTGAGCTCCTTACAGGTCTATGATCTCTACACCTAAAATGACCCAGCTTGCTGTTCACTGACTGTTTCCATGCCATAGCGAAAGCTCTTATTTCCTATTCCTACACCCATACTTGTTACCTGTAACAATCAAAATATTAATGAATTCAGCATTAAGCAAACGATTAACTTCTTTATGACTTCATTTAACATTCTGGAGACATCCATAATTAAAATATTCTTGTTTCTTGTTACCATTTTCCTAAATACTTAGTTTTTCTCTTTTAAATAGCTAGTTTCTAGGGCAGAGGCAAGATGGTCAAGTGAGAACAACTACTCATCTAATAGGAGACAGACTATGGCAGATTCACAGACCACAACAGACTGGAACTGGAAGGATCAGCTCTACAGGGGTGAGCCCAAAGCACACAGTGCAGAGAATCTGCTGCAGCATGGTCAAGCAGAAAACCCCCAAGGTGGCCTGTGGCAGCAGTAGATGGCAGAGTGGTGGGGTGGCAACCCAGGGCAAGAGACCAGTGGAGATGTGTGAGTGATAGCCACTGAGTACCAGGTATCAGTATCAGTAGCTCCTGTGACAATCAGCCCACAGATAAAATCTATAAGTCACCTACCTGAACTTCAGGAAGTCAATATGAAGGGGTGATCAGTAAATGTTCTCTCCCCCTCCCCTTGTTGACCTTGAAAGAAGCATAAAGTATTGCCCCAGAAAAATCCTGGATCAGTCGAATCAGCAGAAGAGGGAAACAGTCTCATAGCATCTGAGGCTAGGAAAATAGCTAAGAGGGATTCCTCTTACAAGGGCAGACGCAAACCAGAAGGACAGTAGCCTGGGGGGGGCAGGGTGAAAACTTACACTGGGACTGAGATGTGTTTCAGAAATCCAGGGGAAATGGAAAGAAAATAGAACAGCCAGGATTACCAAACACTGAGCTTGCCTTTGCTCTACCTCAGCTGAAGCAATTTCCCATGATTAGACCACACCTCTTCCCACTTAACAAGCTAGCCCCAGGGCTGATCCTGAGAAACACAAAACAAAAAGAAAAAAAGACACTTACTCTTAGCTTTTTCACACCAGTCAGCTGAAAACCACGTCCTCCAGCTTCTAACTGAAAGAATCAGTGACCACATCACACAAAGCCTCACCATCATGAGGAAGAAGAAACTAAGCAAGCAGGAAAACATCATAGAATATTTCTATGGCAACAAGGATCAAAACTCCAAAAGGACCTAAGAGGTCAGTATTGAGGGTGTACTCCCATCTGATACTTGAGAAGGCAGTATTAACTGCTCAAGTGCACAAAAAGCTCTCCTGGAAGAGCTGAAGGAGGAAATAGAAGAAAAACAGGCCAATGATTTTAAAAGTACGAGAAAAGAATTCAGTAACAAGAACACCTCTTTAAAAAGGACAATTGAACATATGGAATAGGACATACAAAACCTAACTGGGAAAATTGGACAAATGGAAAAAGAAGTACAAAAACTAACTGTAGAATATAATGCCTTCAAAGGCAAAATTGGAAGATGGAAAAGGAGATGGAAAGGTTAACTGAAGAAAACAATTTGATAAAAATTAGAATTGGGCAAGTATAAAGTAATGACATTATGAGGTATCAAGAATTAGTCAAACAAAATCTAATGAATGAACAGATAGAAGAAAATGTAAAATATCTAATTGGAAAAACAACTGAACTGGAAACTAGGAAGAAATAGACAGGAAAACTGTACTATTGGGGGACCTCAACCTCCCTGTCTCAGAACTTGGTTAATCCAACCTCAAAATAAACAAGAAAGAAGTTAAGAAGGTTAATAAAACTCTGGATAAGTTAGTTATCATAGATCCTTGGAGCAAACTGAATGGGGATAGAAAAGAGTATACATTTTTCTCACCAGTACATGGCACATATAAAAAAAATTGACCATGTTTTAGGGCATAAAAACCTCAGCATGCAGTGGACAAAGGGAAAATAGTCCATGAAACTTCCTCAGATCATAATGCAATAAATTATATGAAATAAAAGACCATGGAAAGAAGAATCAAAACTTAGTTGGAAAATAAATAATATGATAAAAATCATAATACTCTAATATAATCCTATAGAAGGAGTGGGTTAAACAACAAATCAGAGAAACAATCAACAACTTTATTCAGGAGAAGGAAAATAATGAGACATTTATATCTTTGAATGCCTACATGAATAAAATAGAGAAAGAGGAGATCAATGACGGGTACGCAACTGAAAAAGTGAGAAAAAGAACAAATAGAAAATCCCCAAGTAAACACCAAATTAGAAATACTGAAGACAAAAGGAGAGATTAATAAAATTGAAATTAAGAAATCCATTGAACTAAGAAAAAACACGAATCATTGGTTTTATGAAGAAACTAACACAATTGATAAACTTTTGTTCAATTGGACTTAAAAAGATGAAAACAAAATTATCAGTATCAAAAATGAATGGGGTAAGCTAACGTCCAATGAGGAAGAAATTAAAGCAATAATTAGAAATTATTTACCAAACTTTTTGTCTGTGAATTCGACAATGGAAATGAGATGAATTGATATTTAAAAAAATATAAATTGCTTAGATTAACAGAAGAGGGAGTTGAATACTTAACCCCATCTTGGAAAAGAAATTGAACAAGCCAACAATGCACTGCCTAGGAAAAACCTAGGATGGATTTATAAGCGAATTCTATCAAACATTTAAAAATAGTTAATTTCAATGCTTTATCTTTTTTGGAAAAATTAGGGAAGGAGTCCTTCAAATTATTTTTATGATACAAATATGATTTTGATACCTAAACAAGGAACATACAAAACAGAGAAAGAAAATTATAGACTTAATTCTCTAATGAATATAGATGTAAATTTTTTAAATAGGATTTTAGCAAAATGAATACAGTAACTTATCATGAGAATAATACTTTATGATCAGGTAGGATTCATATCAGGAATGTAGGGCTGGTTCAATATTTGGAAAACTATTAGCATTTTCAATCATATCAACAACAAAACTAACAGAAACCATATGATTATCTCAACATATGAAGAAAAAGTTTGTGATACAGTACAGCACCTATTCCTATTAAAAACACTGGTGAACATAGGAATAAAGGGAACTTTCCTTAAAATACTAAGTGTCTACCTAAAACCTTCAGCAAGCATTTTATGGCATGGGGATAAGCTAGGTGCTTCTCCAGTAAGACCACGGGTGAAAAAATAATATCCACTATCACCACTATTATTCAATATGGTACTAGAAATATCATATGTGTCAATTAGACAAAATAAAGAAATTTAAGTAATTAGAATAGGCAAAAGAGAAACAAAATTATAGGTCTTGACAGAAAATATGATGATATACTTAGAGAATCCCAGACATTCATGTAAAAAATTACTTAAAAAAATAAACAACTTTGGTATAGTTGCAAGTTACAATATAAACCCACACAAATCTTCTGCATTTCTATATATTAATAACCAAGACCAACAGCAAGACATATAAAGAGAAATCTTCAAGTTAGGGTAGACAGTATAAAACATTTGGGAAATTACCTGCCAAAACAAACCCAGGGACTATATAAACACGATTACAAGATGCTTTTCATACAAATAAAGTTGGATCTAAGTAAGTGGAAAAACATTAGTTGCTCGTGGGCAGGCCAAGTCAATATAATAAAAATGACAATTCTACCTAAATTAATCTACTTATTTAGTGCCATACCAATTAAACTATCAGATAAATATTTTCCAGAGCTGGATAAAATAATATCAAAATTCATCTGGAAGAACAAAAGGTCCAGAATATCAACAAGAATAATGAAAAGAAATTCTAGTGAAGGTGGCCTAGCACTACCAGATCTCAAGTTGTATTATAAAGCACAAATTATCAAAACCACTTGGTACAGTCCGAAAACAGAAGGGGAGACAAGTAGAATATGCTAGGTACTGAAGACATATAGACAAAGAAGACAGCAATGCACTGTTTGATAAACCCAAGGTCCAAAACTTCTGGGATAAGACCTCAGTGTTCGACAAAAACTGCTGAGAAAACTGGATAAAAATATGGCAGAAACTAGGCATTCACCATCGCCTGACACCATACACAAGAATAAAGTCCAAATGCGTACGTGATCTATGTGTAAAGATTTATACTCCTGACATTTTAGTGGAGCAAGGAATAATGTGTTTATCAGATTTATGGAGAAGGGAAGAATTTTTGACTAAAGAAAATATAGAGAATTTATGAAGTGCAAGATGGATAATTTTTATTACATTAAACTGGAAAGATTTTGCACAACCAAACCCAATGCATCCAAGAAGTGTAAGGAAAACTGGGAAAGAATTTTTGTAGTTTGGGTCTGTGATAAAGGCCTCATTTATAGAATATATAGAGAACTGAGTCAAATGTACAAAATTACAAGTTGTTCCCCCCTCTGTTTTCAGAGGAAGAAATTAAAGGTATTTATAGTCATATGAGAATATGCTCTAAATCCCTATTGATTAGACATGCATATTTAAACAACTCTGAGGTACCACATCACCCCTATCAGATTGGCAAACATAACAGAACAGGAAGATAATAAATGTTGGAGAGGATGTGGGAGAGTTGGAATACTAATTCGTTGTTAGTGGAGTTGTGTGCTGATGAAAATGTGATGGAGAGCAATTTGGAACTATGCCTAAAGGGTTACAAAAATACATATATCCTTTGACCCAGCAATACCCCTTCTATGACTGTATCCCCAGGAAATCATAAAAATGGGAAAGGGTCCCTCATGTACAAAAATAGCAGCACTTTTTGTGGTGAACAAAAACTGGGAATCAAGGGGTACCCATCAATTGAGGAATGACTGAATAAATTATGGTATAGGAATGTAATAGAATACTATTGTACTGTGAGAAATGACAAACAGGAAACCTTCAGAGAGGCCTGGAAAGACTTGTATGTTCTTGTGTTGAGAAAAAGTAGCAGAACCAGGAGAAATTTGTACATAGCAACAACCACAGCCTTTTCTGGTAGACTTAGAACTTCATTGTAATGCAAGGACTTAAAAAAATTCCCAATGGTATTTTAAGCCAAAATGCCTTCCACATCCAGAGAAAGAACTATGAAATTCAATCGCAGAATATAACATCAGTGTGTGTGTGTGTGTGTGTGTGTGTGTGTGTGTGTGTGTGTGTGTTACATTTTGGTTGCTTATATGATTTTTCCTATTCATTTTAATTCTTCTACACAGCATGACTATAGTTAAATGTATTTAGCAGGAATACATGTGTAGAACCTCTCTAAAATTTTATGCTGTCTTGGGGAGGGAGTGAGGAAGTAGGGGGAGGAAGGGGAAAAATCTAAGTTATGTGGTCGTGATTGTAGAACACTGAAAATAAACAAAATTCATTGAAAATAAAAAATACATAATCAAACCTAAAAACATAAATAGCTAGTTTCTTGGGGACAGGAATTGTATTATTTTTATATTCATATTCTCAGTCCTGATATTTGCCTAATTATATCGTAAGTACACAACAAATAACTTTTCATTCATTATTTTCTGTTAATTTGGTGGCAATATCTAAGCTCCTGGTATGGTTGTCATACATGTATTTCAATATGTACATGTATATCGACTATTTTGTTTATATACCCATTAATTTTTAAAATGTAACATCAAGTGTACAGATATATTTATATTAATAAAGTACACTATACAGAAAAAAACGCCTTTTTGATTTTCACTTAAAACATTACCATTCTGCTTGGTAATCTGTAGTGTCAAGTGGGAAAAGTAGAGTAACTGGTCTTTAATGTCTTTTAATCTTTTTTTTTGACATTTGCTTCCACAAAATTTTGAGATCCAAATTTTCTCCCCATCTCTTAGCCTCCGCCTCATGACAGCATTCATTCTGATTATCCCTTGCCCTATTTTCCCTCCCTTCTATCACACTAACACCCCTTCTTATCCCCTTTCCCTCTATTTTCTTGTAGGGCAATATAAATTTCTGTACCCCATTGCCTACACATCTTCTTTTCCAGTTGGCACCCAAAAACATTTTTTAAAATTTGTTTCTAAAGTTTGAGTTCTGAATGCTCTACATCCCTCCCTCTCCATCCACTCCCATTGAGAAGGTCAAAAATTCAATATAGGTTATGCACCTGTAGTAATGCAAAGCACTTCCATAACAGTGATATTGTAAAAGACTAACTATATTTCCCACCATCCTACTCTGTCCTCACTTATTGTATTCCTACTTTTAAATTTCCAGCTCCTCAAAAGTGTTTACTTCTGATTACCCCTTGAATTGCCAAGGTAATGTTGACACTACTGGTGGTGACTGTCAATATGCCAGTATAGTTTTCAATGGCAAAGCATAGAAGGCAGAAAAAACAAACAAATAAGCATTTATTTAGCCACCAGAAAGCCAAATCATAGAACCAGAAAGCAAAATCTGTCATGGTGACTAAGAAGTTAATAAATATGGTCACAGGGGACAAAGTCACTCCCAAGCCTCCCCCTACTCTTGTATGGTCTTCTCATAAAGGATCCTGAACTTTGGTGTGACTGCCTGCGTCCTCTTCTCTCTGACCTGATAACACTTATTCACTTCCTATAGGTTGTGCTCTATCCTTTCTCTTCAGCGTATTCAGCAAGCTCTTCCCACTACACGTGTCTTAGACTTCCAGGTGATTTAAGCAGGTCATGTGGTCCTATTAACGAATGAGGAAAACCTTTCCATTTAAATTACTATTACATTCAGCCTGAAGATTTTTAGTATTCATTACATAGGTTGGTGGGTAATAGATTGTAACAGAGATAACAGAAAATAAGCATATAAAACATCCTAGGCAATTGATGTTAGTAGAAATTTACAACAGTATAACAGGTATCACAAAATATGAGCATATAAAACAAAGTCTTAGGATGGAGCTTGAGCACAAGCAGCCCATCATGCCCCCCTCGAGTGAATGGGGCCTAAAACCTTGGGGTAAGGGGCAAAGGTCTCTTATTCCATAGCTATTTCCTGCTGAAATTGGTCATAGAACTATCCCCATCCCAAGAGGTCCCATTTGAAAGATTAGTTCTTTAGCTGGCATCTGGAGTTTGATCAATATCAGGTCCAGAGATGACACATCACCATAGGGCATAGGGAGTGACATACATCTTAAGTGAACAGGCATTTGCAGGTGGATGGTACCCAGCCTAGAGGAAACAAATTTAGCAAACAAATTTAGAACACAAAATGTCAAAAATAAACGAGAAGACAATAACCAGAAGTAGAGTAGTTATAAGGTCAGTGGTTCTTCTAGAGTCCATAAATCCACTCTCATAGCCTCATTCATGGCAGAATATGTGAATTAAAGGTACAATTTGGTAATCATCGTCTCCTGAGTAATCAAGAGTTATAGTATTATCTTTCCCATGTGCTATAATTTCTGCACTCTTTGGAATGTAATGTGGTTTCCATGTTACCCATATTTTAACTTCCAATTTTATTCTATCAATATACCCCAAACCTGCAGTTCTTTGGTTAGTTATTTCATAAGGAGGTTCAGTATTCAAAAGTGTTATTGTTTCACAAGGAATAATAATCACTTGAACTATTCTATCATTTTTATAAAACTATATGGGTGCAGCACCTAAATTCTGGAATATCACAGTAATTTTTCCTTGAAAATTGGAATCTATCACTCCAGTCAATACATGTGTTCTTAAAGCTGCTAATGCTATATAGGTAATATTCATCCAAAGTGATGATTCTTAGGGATTATCATAAACACACATGCATATATACATATATGTGTATGTGTGTGTATGTGTGTGTGTGTATATATATATACACATATGTATGTATATATATATATACATATATACATACATATGTGTATATATATATATATATATATATATTCTATCAGAGAGTGTTCTCATTTCTTTCCTATTCCACGAAAAGTCCTCAAAACAATGTAAAACATGTCCTGGTAAACCTATATCCCTGGATATAGTGCTGGGACATCTGGCCTCACAGACTAATGCTCAAGAATTGGGATTTTATGTGTTTGTTGTTTTCTAATGTGCAGATTTGGGGTCATCACTCTATCTAGAGGTATACTTCCTCTCAAAGGCCTATTACAAAAATCACATGAAACAGTGAACAAAATATTTTTCCAATAACAGTTAGCTATTGATTCTTTCAATTAACCCAGATGCTTGTGTATAGTATGGAATATGATATATCCATTCTATGTTGTTTAATACACCATATGTCTTTGTTTCATTACCTTTGCAAGCTGACCCACTGTTTTTTTTTAAATAAATTTATTTATTTAACTTCTTACATTCATTTTCACAAGATTTTGGATTCCAAAATTTTCTCCCCATTTGTCCCCTCCCCCTCCCCAATACACTGAACATTCTAATTACCCATATCACCAATCTGCCCTCTCTTCTTTCCTCCCTCCCTTCCCTTACCCCATCTTTTCTTTTGTCCTGTAGGGCCAGACAACTTTCTATTCCTCATTACCTGTATTCCTTATTTCCTAGTAGCAAGAACAATACTCAACAGTTGTTCCTAAAACTTTGAGTACCAACTTCTCCCCATCCCTCCCTCCCCACCCATTCCCCTTGGGAAGGCAGGCAATTCAATATAGGTCATATCTGTGTAGTTTTGCAAATGAC
>CM053771.1:432810999-432843025 GCA_028658325.1 Potorous gilbertii
ATTATTAAATAAGATCCAATGAAAGCAGAATATAACAGAATTACAACAATCTTAATCCTGGAAGGTAGGCCGGTCTTGCAGTGCAAGTCCAATTTAGCTATTTTGGACATTACATCGCATTGCTAAATTTTATTGAGGTTCCATTCCACTAAAATCCCCAAATTAGTTTCAGAATTTCAGACTATCCTAACATTCCCATCGCAGACTTATGAGTTGATTTTTATTTACCAGAATGTAAGACTTTATTTCTCTTTACTATATGTAAACTGAGAAATTTAGTCCATTATTCTTCCCAGTCATGAACCTTTTGGATCCTGACTCAAGTCATTCATTGCATTAACTAACTCTTCCAACATTGTGTCATCAATATATTTGATGAGAATATCATCTAAGATGGATGGAAGATAAACAAAGTACTGAGTAAATTAAATATAAAATAACTACTTATTTCCTCTATTACAAAAATCAACATGCTTAACTCACATCATTGTTGCATATTTGATAAAAAAATTAAAATTATGTTGTGAAGAGAAATGTTTTTGTATACTAGTTGATGCTGAAATATCTGTGAGCAAAATACTTAAAAGATAAGAGATGTTGTTGGAATCATTTATATCTTCTAGAAGTTTAACAGATGCAACTTTGGAGACTTTCTTGGATTCTTGAAGAAGAATCATACCTTCAAATTGACAATTGTATTCAAACACTCATTCAATATTCATTTTTTATTCCTGACAAACCAAGGCATGACTTGGGATTGTCTTCCTATTCATAATGATGGACAGGACTGCTTGAATTCTTTATATAGCCTTTCGCTCAAAGCATCAATTTCTCAGTAAACATTTTAGTCATGTGATTTCAAGGAAAGAAAAATAAATTAGAAGAGGTATCTAGGGCTTTGAGACTGAGATCCAGTCTGGAACTCAAATACATAAGCACATGCATTTGCTGCTATATGCTAGCAATTTCCTTGCATCCAGGTAGCTGGTGAGAATGGAGAGAAATTCCAACAGGTCTATCACTCCCACCTTAAAAGAAATCCACTGACAAGTCTTTCAAAATCTTGCACGTTTAGAATTTTACATACATTAAAAATAAAAAAGGAAAGAGCCAGAATGATGCTCTATTAAAGTCTGCTTCTTTAGATATGTGATGCCCATTTCTCCTAAATCCCAGTTTCCACTATGGAGAAGTTTCTTTTTGTTTAGGATATTGAATTACATCTTGCCTTTAGGGTTTCTAAAGGAAGTTCCCAATTATCACCACTATGCTTGCTTGTTTCATTGGAAAGATTCAAATCCTTCCTTCCATTTACATAGCATTGTACATAAATAAGCATGCAAATAATTAAAATATTTTTCTATTAAATATTTATCTATATTACACAGAAAATATATTCTCTAAAAGACTGGTTTCACTTTTGGCAATTATGTAGAACAATATAAATAACTTCAATTTAAATTAGTCTGTAATATGTGGATGTTAGCCCTTAAATGAGTTCAACCTCTATAGATATAGATAGACAGATAGATAGATAGATAGACAGATGATAGATGCAGGTAAATAGATATACATATGTATACATATACATATGAATACTTTATGGATATGTATATATATATATATATATATATATAATTATTCCTATTTATACCTGTTTAAAGTGTTGAAAAACACATCATAGGAACAATATAAGGAAGGTAACACAAGTATTAGCTTACTATTTTATTAATGAAAAAATTGAGACAGAGGTTAACTGACTAATCCATGAACAGAAAACTAGTTAGTATTTCAGAAAATATGAATCTAATATAGCCCTCCATTCATTGTACCAGCATTTTCAACTAACAGTGTATATCCGTAAGCACATCAACATACACTAGGGGGTGCTTTCACAGATTCTTTGTTCTGTTTTTCTAAAAGGAAAGGCAAATTTTGAGGAGTCAAAAATTACTTTAACCAGGCGTATGTATCATTCACTTAGGGGGAAAAAGTCAATGTCCTGAGCATCAGAGAAAGTAAAGAGAAATCAAAGATCAATGGTCCGGGGTCCAAACTATCTAACATGTATAACAGATTAACAGATTACTGTGTGACCATACATACATAGTTAATCGAGAGGGAAAACACCAACATCAGGATTTTAAATGCTGCTGAGCCCCTTAGTGGCTTCCCAGAGTCTGGACACAAAAGAAAACAAAAACAAAAACAAACAAACAAAAAAACTTATAGTCAGTAAACCTCAAAGCAAAACCACATCTCAGAGTCTTTTTGTTTTCTAATTTATTTCTTTATTGTTAGTTTTCAACATTCATTTCCACAAGATTTGAGCTCAAAATTTTCCCCATCTCTCAGCTCCACCCACGCCAAGAAAGAGTGCATTCTAATTACTCCTTCCCCCTAATCTGCCCTCCCTTCTATCACAGCCCTTCCTTCTCTTATCTCCATCCCATCTATTTTCTTTGAGGGCAAGATAGATTGCTATGATCCATTGCCTGTATATGTTATTTCCCAGTTACATGTAAAATAATTTTTAACATTTTGTTTAAAACTTTCAGTTCCAGTGGCAGATTTGGTGTGAGGAAGAGTGCTGATATGGTAGAGTAAGAGGATGCTCTGGAGAGAGAATCCTGTTCATAAACCAGAGTGCAGGGCAGGAGAGGAGAAAATTCCTTTCCTGTGATTATGCTTGGAGGAACTGAGAAATAACAAGCCCCTGAAGTATGCCCTTCTCTTGAAAAAGAACTCAAAAGTCAACTAACTGGCTGGAAGAATAATCCCCAAAAGGGGAAAAGAATAAGACAATATAAACATACTTTATTGGTGAGCAGATATTTTCTTCCAGCCTTTCAGATGAGGAAGAGCAATGCATACCATCAGAGGAAGACCTAAAAGTTAAAGGTTCTCCATCCAAAACCTCTAAAAGAAATATGCAATGGTCTCAGGAAGAACTCAAAAAGTATTTTCAAAATAACGTGAGAGAGATGGAGGAAAAATTGGGAATAGAAATGAGACTGATTCAAGAAAATCATGAAAAGTGAGTCAACAGTTTGCTAAAGGAAACCCAAAAAATGCTGAAGAAAATAACACCTTTAACAATAGACAAACTCAAATGGCATATAGGCCCAAAAAGCCAATGAGGAAAATAATGCTTTAAAGAGCAGAATTATTCAAAAGGAAAAGGAGGGTCAATAGCTCACCAAATAAAATAGTTCCTTAATAATTGGAATGGAGTAGATGAAAGGTAATGACTTTATGATATACGAAGAAATTTAAAAAAATGAAAAATATTGAAGTCCCTATGAGGTATCTCATTGGAAAAACAACTGATCTGAAAAGTATATCGAGGGGAAACAATTTAAAAATTATAGGACTACCTGAAGCCACGATCAAAAAGAGAGTCTAAACATCATCTTTCATGAAATTATCAAGGAAACCTGCCCTGATATTCTGGAACCAGAGAGTAAAACAAATATTGAAAGAATTCACCATCACCTCCTAAAAGTGATCTGAAAAGACAAACTCCTAGGAATATTTTGGCCAAATTCCAGAGTTCTCTGATCAAGGAGAAAATATTGCAAGCAGTCAGAAATAAACAATTTGATTTTTGTGGACATTCAATTAGCATAACATAGCATCTGGTAACTTCTAAATAAAGGGATCAAAGGGCTTGGAATATGATATTCCAGAAGTGAAAGGAACTAAGATTAAAACAAAGAATGTCCTATCCAGAAAAAACAGTACAATACTTCAAGAGAAAAATGATCATTCAGTGAAAGAGAAGACTTTCAAGTATTCTTGATTAAAAGACCAGAGATGAATAGAAAATTTAACTTTCAAACACAAGAATCAAGAGAACATGAAAAGGTAAACAGGAAAGAGAAATCATAAAGGACTTACTAAAGTTGAACTGTTTACATTCCTCAATGGAAAGGTAATATTTGTAACTCTTGAAATATTTCAAAGTATTTGGGTAGTTGGAGGGATTATACACACACAGATATATCTTTATCTATCTATATCCATCCATCTATGTATCTATCTATCTATGTTTCTATCTCTATCTCTCTATCTTCCTGTCTATCTATATCTATATCTATCTATATCTATATATATATACATAAAGAGAGGAGAGGGGAGAGAGAGAGAGAGAGAGAGAGAGAGAGAGAGAGAGAGAGAGAGAGAGAGAGAGATTGGAAACCGAGTGAGTGGGTTGAATAGGAAGGAATGATAGGTACAAAATAAAATTGAGAAGTGATAGAGGAATATATTGGGAGAAGGGGAAAATGGAATGGGGTAAATTATCTCTCATAAAAAAAATAAAGAAAAATATTTTTTAGTGGAGGGGGAAATGGGGAGGTGAGATGGAAAAAGTGAAGTATTCTCTCATCACATTTGGCTGAAGGAGGAAATAACACACACTCTCAATTTCGTATGAAAATTTATCTTCCACTACAGGAAAGTAGAGAAGGGGATAAATGGGGTTGGGGCAAGATAGAAGAGAGAGCAAATGAGAGGAGGAGGTCAATTAGACGTAAACTTTTTTGGGGAGTGATAAGGTCAAAAGAGACAGTTGAATAAATGGGGGGCAGGGTAAGATGGAAGGAAATACAGTTAGTCTTTCACAACATGACAATTATGGAAGTCTTTACAAACAGTAAACATATATAGGCCACATTGAATTGTTTGCCTTCTCAGTGGGGTTCAGCGGGGAGGAAGAAAGGGAGAGAACTTGTAACTCAAAGTTTTAGGAACGAATGTTGAGTGTTATTTTTGCATGTAACTGGAAAACAAGAAATAAAGATAATGAGGTATAGAAATATATCTTTCCTGTCAAGAAAATGCGGAAGGGAGGGGTGTGAAAGGAGGGAGGATAGATTGGGGGAAGGTGCAATCAGAATGCAAAGTGTTATGGGGTGGGGTTAGGAGAGAGATGGGGAGACAATTTGAAACTCAAAATCTTGTGGAAATGAATGTTGAAAATTAATAATAAGAAAGGAATTTGAAAATAATAGAACCCACATGTCCTAACTGCTAGTTCAGTGCTCTTCTCACTACAGCATACTGAGTCTGAGTCAAAAAATCCTCTGATGTCATTTTATCTAATTCGTCTTTTTACAAAGATACATGTATGCATGCATGCACATGCACATATTTGTGTGTGCATAATGTACACACACACATATAGGCAGCTAGGTGGCTCTGGGCTTGGAGTCAGGAATACCTGAGGTCAAATCTGGCCTCAGATACTTATTAACTGTGTGACCCTGGGTTAGTCACTGAATTTCTGTTTCCCTTAATCCACTGGAGAAGGAAAAGACAAACACTATAGTATACTTATGAAACAACCCCCACGTATAATTCTGCCATGTGGTGGTCTATTGGGTCACAAAAGGTTGAATAAGACCTAACAACTAAAGAACAATACACACACATGCATAAATATATACACATGTATACACATACACAAATACGTACAAAAAAAAATGTTTGCATTCCAACTTCTCTCCCTTCCTCCCTTGCTACACATTCTCACTGAGAAGGCAAGCAATTCAATATATGTTATATATGTGCAGTTATACAAAATACATCCAATAAAGTCATGTTGTGAAAGACAAACTGATTTTCTCTCCATCCTATCCTGACCCCCATTCTATTCTCGATTGTGACCCCATCCGTCCTAAAAAAATTATTTACTTTTAATTACACCCTCTTTCCATTTGCCCTCTCTTCTATCATCCCACCACCACACACTTAACACCTTCTCCTCTATTTTCCTGTAGTGTAAGGTAGATATTTATAGCAAAGTGAGTATGCATGTTATTCTCTTCTTAGGACAAATGTGATGAGGGTAAAGTTTACCTTTTCCCTCTCACCTCGCCTCTCATCCCTTCCATTGGAAAAAAAAAAGCTTTATCTTGCCTCTTTTACTTGAGTGAGAATTTTCCCCATTCTCCTTCCATTGTATACCTCTCTCCCTCCATAATTTTATTTTTTTAGAAATCATCCTTTCCTATTCAACTCACCCTGTATTCTCTGTCTATATGCATGTAATCCCTTCAACTATACTAGTACAGAGGAAAGTCTAAAAAGTTATAAACATTATCCTTTCAGTAGGAATGTAAACAGTTCAACTTTAGTAAGGCCTTTATGATTTTTCTTTCCTGTTTATCTTTTCATGTTTCTCTTGATTGTTGTGTTTGAAAATCAAATTTTCTATTCAGCTCTATTACTTTCATCAAAGAAAATCCTCTATGTCATTGAATGACCATTTTTCCTCCTGAAGTACTATACTCATTTTTGCTGGGTAAGTGATTCTTGGTTTTAATCCTAATTCCTTTGACTTCTGAAATATCATATTCCAAGTCCTTTGATCCCTTATTGTAGAAGCTACTAGATCCTGTGTTATCCTGATTGTATTTACACAATACTCGAATTGCTTCTTTCTGGGTGCTTGCTGTATTTTCTTCCTGACCTGGGAGCTCTGAAATTTAGCTACAATATTCTTAGGAGTTTTCATTTAAGGATGTCTTTCAGGAGGTTATTGGTGGATTTTTAAAATATTATTTTACTTTCTGTTTTTAGAATATCAGGGATGTATTCTCTGATAATTTCTTCAATGATTATGTCTATACTCTTTTTTTGGTCATGACTTTCTTATAGTCCAATAATTTTTAAATAATCTCTCCTGAATCTATTTTCCAGGTCAGTTGCTTTTCCCATGAGATATTTCACATTGTCAGCTATTCTTTTCATTCTTTTTTTTTTATAGTTTCTTGATTTTTCCTAAAATCATTAGGTTCTATGTGCTCCATTCTAAACTTTATGGAATAATTTTCTTCAGTCAGTTTTTGGACCTCCTTTTCCATTTGGTCAATTCTGCTTTTTAGGGAATTCTTCTCTTCATTGAGTTTTTGGATCTCTTTTGTCATTTGGGTTAGTTTACTTTTACTATGTTATTTTTGTCAGTGTTCTGTCTCTTCAAGGCCTGCTCAGGTCCCATCTGTGCCAGTGTGGCCTCTGCTGGGCTGTGCCCTGCCCCTTGTGTGATACTACAGATATTTCTCAGTGACCTGTCACGTTGTCTTGAGCTGGAGATTTCATTTACTCTCATCTGTGAACTCTGCCGTTCCAGAATTTATTGAGTAATTTTTTACAGGTATATGGCTGGACTTGGGGGCAATGCCCTAGAAAGTTCATGCTCTTACTCTGCCATCTTGGCTTAGCCTTCCACATCTCAGAGTCTTTACACACTTTTTAGAACCAGAAGACATCACAACTCCTGAGAACGGGTGACTCATTAACAAAAGATATGGGCCTGTATTGCCAAGGTAATATTCACAGCACTGTTGGTGACTATGAATACTCCAAAGTAGTTCTCAATCACATAATGTAAAAAGATTCTCCATATAAAAGGCAGAAGAAAAACATTTCTTTAGATACCAGAAAGCCAAGTCCTAAAACCAGAAAACCAAATCCATCATGGTGACAAAGAAGTTAACAAATATGATGACAGCAGAAGGCAAAGCCATTCTCAAACCTCCCCTCACTCAGCGAGGGCCTTCTCACCATCAACTGTCAAAATTCATCAATTGGACCTGTGTCAGTTGGCCTTCCTCAGTTGGCCTGTATCCTTTCTCCTCAAACCTGACCTCATTCACTCACTTTCTCCCAGTTCTACTCCACTCATCCCGTTTCACCTCTTCAGTTCCTTCCACCACATTTGACCTAGGCTTAAAGATCATATAGGCCTATTAATTAATGAGAAATATTTTTCTATTTTAGATTACTATTACAGGGCCTTCCTACAGATCTTCCCAGTCCTTTAATGGAGCTGGGAAGATCTTCTTTAATTACATTATTCAATCATAGGCTCTATATACTGAAGCAAAAATAACAAAAGATCCTACTTTCCTTTCCCTTATACAAGGCTGACTTTACGACTTCAATAAGAAGTTTCCCTTGATATCTGGATTATATTTTCATGTTATGCTGCTTGTCCTGTTAATCCCAGTTAGATTCCATGCTAAGGAGTTGCCTTTGAGATATGTAAATTATAATATAATTTTTCTTATTCCTGGACAGGCTACTTTTTCTTGGCTAATTACTGAAAGATGTCATTAAACAATCTGTTATAACTAAATCAAAGTAAGATAAAGGTCCATTAAAATATGGTCCTAGTAACATTATTAATTTATTGTTATATGAGGTATAGAATTTATGAAATGATTAAAAGCAGAATTCTTACCTCTCAAAATTCTCTTCATATTATTATAACTTATTGTTTATGAATTGTTATGTTTAAATAGCCAAACTCATAGGAACTCTAAGGATGAAGAAGTCTCAGATGTCAAAGATTGGCTTCAGGATACAAGAATTTCCATTAGAGACGTTAGGGATTCTATAAGAGTTGCTTATTCACCCTATTTTTGTAAATTCTCTATCTAAAATGGAGTGGTAACACCCTGGGAGAAACATATGTGGTGTAAGAAATGTTAAATTTTGGGGGATATTGAATCTTTCCTTTGACTGAAAGAACTGCAGCAACAAGAAGAGAATTCAAACTAAGAAGCAGCTTTAGGGAAACCTTCAGGGAAAGACAATCTGCAATTGGTTATAGGGATGGGGAATACATTTTCTTTTTTCAGGTTGCCTTCTGGCTTTGTTCCTATATAAAATTCAAGTTTATTTTTCAAAAAGTAACTTAAAGAATACCTGGGACATGTTGTATAGGCTATATTCATTATATATCAAGAGAAATGGGGATTTATGCCCCTTCTTTCTGTTTTGAGAGAAAAAAATCTATAATATGAGTAAAAAGAAACATAAATTTTTTTACTACTGTTGACATTAATAATTAATTTCAGAATATTTTTGAGATACTAAAAATGACTTAGTTTAATACACCAACTACTCAATTATTAGAGACAGGAAATTCATTCACCTTCTACTCATGTAGGTTTGTTAATGCATTGGATATTTTTATTTATCATTTTAGCATTTAAATAGTGTGCTTGATTATTATGCCTTAAGATCAAAACTTGTTGAATAGATTTAGTTTATCAGAATACTTAGAAGTGGAAAAGATTCTATCGTTTGGTCAAAATGAAGAGCTACTGGCAAAGGTGAGTGTGTTTGGATCCTTGCTATTAAACTGAAATATAAGCATACTTACTCAAATTCAAAACAATGTTATTTGTGGTGGTAATAACATAACTGATTGTAAACCTTATGAGTTCATAAAAGGAAGGGATCATTTCCCTTGAAAAATAGGAGAGTTCTCATATCCAGAATGAAAAGATTTGCTAATTATTTTGTATGTTAGCATTTTGTTGTTATTGTTCACTAAGAAACAAAAAGAAAAAAAAGTTTAATGAAATAAATGATAAATTATTGGCTCGTCATCCTCATCTTCTGCCTCATCCGCCTTTTTTTTCTTCCTCTTTTCTGTTTCTCCCTTAGCATAGGAGAGGGATGTTCCAAGATGAGAATGCCCCAAATGAAGAAAAGTCCGGGGCAGAAAGGTCCCAGGTGAGGTCCCTGATGCTAATGGGGGTTCTAAGGTGAGACTGTCAATGAGGTATAGCATTGATATGTACAAAAACAACACACTCTCTATTCTCAAAGAGTTGGTTGCCTAACAAATAACCACAAAAAAAGCCCAGAGAAAGAGGGTATAATACTTTCTAAGGGATAGTCTTTTCCCTATTAGAAACAACCAATCCCTTAAATCATTCCTCAAGATACGTTTATCCCAATAAATGTGAAAAAAGTCAGCATCAGGAAGGAATATTTTAGACATTGAAAATGTCTAAAATCAGAAACATCAAAGACCATGTCATGTACAAGTGGTATAAAGGAATCCAAAGAAGGAAAATAATGGTCATGTATTATATACCAAGACACTTGACTTATTGATATGCGTGCTCTGAAGTTCCACCTAGTTTTTTCTCATTCTCATCGCAAATCAAAATTTAAACCAAAGCATATGATTTTCCTCTTTATGATTATATGCATCTATGTGTAAATATTTTAAAAATTGCAGTTGATAGAAGTATCAATATATGTTTGCCAATACATCAAGGATAAATGATTTGTTTGGTCTGGGCATATTTCAATCTGTATCATGATCCCCCTCTTCTTTAACAGATCATAAATGAATTGATGTTATCTCCCAACTCCCCTCCACCTCATTCCTTACCTGGTGGCAAAGACTGTCTTAGATGTGACAAGTAGCCTTTCTGAAGTCAGGTAGGCTGGCTAAGGCAAATCACATCTATTATTGGACTCAAATAGAAACATTATATTTCATTTTGACTTGTGACACTACACTGTTCTGAAACACCTTTCAGAATACAAATGTTTTCTACATATGCCAAAGAGACATTGGGAGTGAACGTTTTATGGACAAATAATGTAATGTATGAACAAATAAATGATTTCACTTTTCCATGAAAACTAAAAATAGGAAAAATCGATGACTCTTATTAGACATAAGTGAAATGTAAATTTGTAATTCACAACAAATGTATATTTAAGTATTTCTGGGATATAAGATTGCATCAGTGTGAGCATTCATTTAGAAAATTATAAGCATTCCAAGTCTTAGATGATCTTTATAAGTTTCTGGGGCTGAAAATTCCATCATCTGACATATAAAGTGCTAAACATAACATTTGCCAAACTGGACCTAGTGAAGTATAAGTATTTTGACAATTGTCTGTGCAGTATTTGAAAACTTCCTAACTTAGAGAAACCCAATAGACTTTCTATTCTGCTAGCATGGGCTTTGGCAATTCAGGACTAACTGCTTCAAATGATGAAATAACAAGGCAAGGTCTTTAGTGCATTACAATAAATTTAATAAGAAGAATTAGGTCTTTAGAACAAAAAAAACTTACAAGTAACAAAAGTATTTGAACTAATACTAGTACTGAATGATTCTTGCCCTAAACTAGTTTAAGATCACACATTTAAAAACATATATTGTAAATATATATACATATATATATATGTGTATACATACACACATATACATATGTATGTGTGTGTGTGTGTGTGTGTGTGTGTGTGTGTGTGTGTATGCTTTTCTTTTAGATCAAAATGGTGGAGAGCACAGACAGGAATTCAGCTAAGCCCTCCCAAAACCCCACCTTTAAAAAAATTACTCTGATCAAATTCTAGAGCAGCAGAAAACACAAAGAGACAGAGGGAAACAAATTTATAGCCATCACAACCTGAGAGATCAATAGAAAAGTTCTGTCACACCAGGCTAAGAGAGGAGCTCAGTCCAGCCCAGGCCATGCAAGCACAGGATTGGCCCAAGCAAACCTGAAATAGGGTTCAGGGTGTTGAATCCTAGGCAGCAGTGGTGGATTGCAGATTTCTTAGCCCAAAGATGCTAGATAAAACTTAAAAGGTCAGCAGGAAAGGCCTATTGCACCCAGGTGAGAGAGGAATTTAGTCCAGTTCAGTGTGCACCAACAGAGCCCAAGAAGCAGCAAAGCAGGGGCACACATTGTGAGTGACTGAATTTGGAAGGGCAGTAAATGCTTCTTGAGTTCTCATTCCATAGACAGTAAAGGGGTTGTGCTGAACAACTGGTTAGAAGGTGATTTCAGGGGTTTAGTACCAATGCAATATCCACAATGGTTAAAATGGCCAGGAATATGAAGGAGAAATTGTGAATTGCAAAATGTAACAGAACTACCACATGGAAGACAGAACCAAAGCATTTATTCATATACCAGAAAACCAACTCCATCACAGTAACAAAGAAATCTATATACAATTGCAATGCAGAGGGCAACACCATCCCCAGGCCTTCCCTCTGTTTTGCTTCCCACTAACCAGTTCCCTTAAATCTCAAACAAGTTCTCTCATTCATGCAAGACAGCTGCCTGATTTTCTCTTTCTCCCTCAGTTCTGACTACTCTGACCAAGTTTTTTCTCAGTTTTCTTCCAGCTCTGTCTCTTCCTGTATCACTTTTCCCACTCCAACCCTTCCTTTCCCATGCAACTTAGACTCATGTGACTCAGGCTTCCATGTGATTTAAGTAGGTCACATGGGCCTGTTAATGGATGGAAAAGATCTTCCCATCAGGAAGAACAATTGCAATAATAATATGCAAAATTTCATTCTGCATGCAAGGGGTCTCTTTGTTAGCACAAAGGGAGGAGTCTATTGCTTTGCCCATATTTCGATCTGGGTTGTAATCCCAGGTGGCAGTCCCAGGCTGAGAAGAGCACATAGCAGGACTTGCAGCCACACTGGAGGGGAGGCTCTCCTCACAGTTCCAGGGCAGAAACCATTGCTTGTGGTCACTCACAGATGAGAGCACAGGCCAAAGAGAGAGGTAAACACATCTCCTTAGATCATACCACCTTGAAAGAACTAAAAACTCACAGGTCCCCAGACTTTTCAATGAAACAGCTGGACAAACCTCCTGAAGCCTGGGACAGTTCAGCCTACACACTGGAAACAGAGGTAAAGAGCTAAAAGTAAAAAACATGCTTGGGAAATGAGCAAACAATGGGGGAAAACCTCTTTCAAAATTTACTATGGTGACAAAAAAGATCCAAAACACACACACAGAAGATGACACCAAAGTCACAACTCTTACATCCAAAGCCTGTAAGAACAACATGAATTTATCTCAGGCCATTGAATAGACCAAAACTATTTTGAGAATCAAATAAGAATCAAATTGGGAACAGAAATGAGAGTGATACAAGAAAATCATGAAAAAGAAGTCAACAGCCTAGTAAAGTAGACTTTCACTCCCACCAAAAAGAAAAAAAAAAGAAGAAAACTGAAGAAAATAATACCTTTAAAAATAGACCAGACCACATGCAAAGGAGATCCCAAAAGTCAATGACGAAAAGTCATTTAAAAAGTAGAATTGTCCAAGTGGAAAAGAAGGTCAAAAAGCTCAATAAAGAAAATTACTACTTGAAAAATAGAATGGAGCAAATGGAAACTAATGACCTTTTGAGAAATCAAGAAACAATAAAGCAAAACCAAAAGAATGAAAAAAATAGAAAACAATGCAAAATATCATTGGAAAAACAATTGATCTGGGAAATAGATCCAGGAGAAATTATTTAAAAATCATTAAACTTTTGAAAGCTACAATTAAAAAAAGGGATGCTATATATTATCTTTCAAGACATTATACAGGAAAACTGCCCTGATATTCGAGAACTAGAATATAAAAGAGAAATTGAAAAAAAATTCACTGATATTCTCCTGGAAGAAGTCCCAAAAAGAAAACCCAGTGGAATATATTAGCCAAATTCCAGAGGTGAAAAATTAAGGAGAAAATACTGAAAACGGTCAGAAAGAAACAATTCAATTATTGTGGAACCATAATCAGGAAAACACAAGTTTTAGCATCTTCTACATCAAAGTATCGGAGGTCTTATTATATGATATTCTGAAAATCAAAAGAGGTGAGATTGCGATCATGAATCACGTACTCAGCAAAACTGAGTATAATCCTTGAGGGGAAAAATTAACATTCAAGGAGATAGAGGAATTTCCTGCATTTTTGAGAAAAGACTAGAGCTAAATAAAAAATTCAACTTTCTCCTAATTCTGGACAAGCAGCAAAAGGTAAACAAAAAAAAGATAGGATAAGGGATTTATTAAAGCTAAATTATTTAAACTCTTACATGAAACGGTGGTATTTGTAACTCAAAAGACCTTTTTAATTGTTAGGGTAGTTGGAAAGATATTAGCATTTTAGACTGAAACAATAGAGAAATGGTAAGATTTCTTACATTAACGAGTATATGCAGCAAAAAGATTATGAATAAAAGCAAATATATTTCCTACTTTAAATAAAATCTCATCCCTTTAAAGAACTCCTTCATGAGGCAAGTATATAAAAAATACACAACGATAAGTGAAAAATTATTGGTTCTTCTTCCTCCTCCCTTCAGAGTGCAAAGGCATGAGTTGAATATGAAGGGATGATATTTAAAAAGAAATAAAATTAAGGGGACAAAGAGGAATCTGTTGGGAGAAAAAGAAAGGAGAGTTAGAATGTAGTTATTTATCTCACATAAAAGAAATGAAAAAAAAAATTTTTAAGGTGGAGGGGGAAAAGGGTTAAGTAAGAGGGAGTGAGTGAACCTTACTCTCATCAGAATTGTCTCAAACAGAGAATAACATACAAACTCATTTGGGAATAGAAATTTGTCATAATCTACAAGAAAGCAGGGGTGAAGGGGATATGTGAAAGGAAGGGGTTATAGAATGGAGGACAAAATGAGAAAAGGGGTAGACAGAAGCAAAATACTTTTAAGGAGGGACCATGTGAAGGCAAAGAGAGAACAGAATAATCAGGGGGGGATAGGATGGAGGGAAATATAGATAATCTTTCACAATATGACTATTATGAAAATGGTTAGTATGACTACCCATGTCTAACTTATATTGATTTACTTGCTTTCTCATTGGGGGTGGCAGAGAGAAGAATGAAGAGGACTGGGATCTCTGAGTTTTAAAAATACATGTTAAAATTGTTTACCCATGTAACTGGGGGCAAAAAAAGTATAAAATATTAAATTAAAATACTAAATTAAAAAATTAAAATGCAGAAAGTGTGTACATATCTATACATGTGTGTGTGTGTGTGTATTCTTATATATAATTTTTAAATGATACTGGGATTTCAAAGAAAAATAACTCTCCCAAAGGATGTCAAAATTTCAACAAAAATATTAAGCTACACAAATATAAATTTACACAGATATATGTGTATTTATGCATTATACATACTGACATGTGTAAGATGGGACAGTTAGTGGTTGTGGTGGACAGAATACTGGAAATGGGGTCAGGGAGACTCAAATATCTGAGTTCAAATCTGGCCTCAGATACTTATTAGCTATGTGATTCTGGGCAAGTCATTTAACCCCATTTGTCTCTGTTTCCACATCTGCATAATAAAATGGAGAAGGAAATGGCAAACTATTCTAACCTTTTTTGCCATTAAAATCCTCAATGGTGTCACAGAAAGTCAGATATGACTAAACAGCTGGACAATAACATATATATTAGATATATTATATAGATATGTATGTGCGCATGCACATACATATGCTTGTGTTTAAACACAAACATGTACACATGTACGTGTTCACACATATATGCACAAAAACACATATTCAAGTGTCTATTGATATACAGATAAGGCAAAAGAAAATAAAGTAAGTTATTTTTGACATTAATTTGCCCATTGTGATTAAGAATGGATTTTAATACTACTGCTAAAATGTTATTAGTATAATTTGATTATTTCATATGTCTAAAAACTGATGAAATTATGAAATTCATAAAATGAACAGCTAGATGACCAAGTAGTTAGAGTGCTAGGGCTGCAGTCAGGAAGGCATTGGTATCAGACACTTACCAGCTATATGTGTCTGGGAAAATCACCTAACCTATGATGACCTTGTTTTCCTCACCTAAAAATGGAGCTTATAATAACACTTTCCTCCCAGGGTTGCTATGATCAGAATACACATACAGAGACATACACACATACATAGACAAATATATGTGTATCACACACATATACATACACATATATGCATGTATTTATATACATATAAGTAAATTACTATAAATCTTAAAGTATTATAATAATATTACTGCTATCATTACCTTCATTCTTTTTATTTAATGCCCCTTTGGACTCTGCTATTTGATTTCTGAAAAGAGGACTGTTGGTAATGTGACATACCAGAAAAACACAGTTTTGGTGTACTTCATAGGTCATGAAAGCTATATATCTGTAGGAGGAAACAGCAGCAAAAATTCAGTAGAAAATATATACTTGTTTCATGAAGGAGTTCTTTAAAGGGATGAGATTTTCTTTAAAGTAGGAAATATATTCACTTTTATCATGTTTTTGCTGCATATACTCATTAACGTAAGAAATCTTACCATTTCTCTATTGTCTCAGTCTAAAAGTATAGTGCTGAATTGCCTCAAAATATTTAAATTAACTCTCAAAGGCTATATCCATGTTACATCTTCAATTCTCAAAGCAGTTTCATTATTTATGAGAACTAGTTTCTAAACGGAAGAGTTACAGTGTCCTTTTATGGGCATGAAAAAGTCCAAAAAATGGGTAAATTCTCATGGAAGCACAATATTTCAATCTGATTTGAGGCTTTGTAAACAGTCCAATAATTGAATGAAGTGAGAAATTCTTGCTACATGAAACAATTACAATTTATTAACAATTAAGAACTCGGCAGAGGAAAACAGGTGCTCTCTACACTAGTTTTATATCCTTTTTAAAATAGAATTACTGAACAAATATAAATTTAGAAATGGGAAATTTATAGACTGAATAATAAAATATTTTAAAGACAATTCAGAAATTCAGCCTATAAAATCTTGAAGCTTTTACATTAAAGGATTGAAGGGCATGGAATATGATATTCCAGAAATCAAAGGAACTAGGGATAAAACCTAGAATAACCTACCCAGCAAAACTGAGTATAATACTTCAGGGAATAAGTTGTCTTTCAATGAAATAGAGGACTTTTAAGCATTCTTGATGAAAATACCAGAGCTGAAAAGAAAATTTGACCTTCAAACACAAGGATCAAGAGAAGCATGTAAAGGTAAACAACAAAGAGAAATCATAAAGGATTTACTAAAATTGAACTGTTTACATTCATACATTGAAAGACAATATTTGCAACTCTTGAAATATTTTTCAGTATCTGGGTAGTTGATGGGATTGCACACACACACACACACACACACACAGAAAGAGAGAGAGAGAGAGAGAGAGAGAGAGAGAGATCACAGGGTGAATTGAATAGGATGGGTTCATATCTTAAAAAAATGAAATTAAGGGGTGAGAAAGAAATATATTGGGAGGAGAAAGGGAGAAATGGAATGGGTCAAATCATCTCTCATAAAAGAGGGAAATAAAAGACTTTCAGTGAAGGGAAAAAGGGGGGAGGTGAGAGAAAAAACATGATTACTCTCATATTCAACTAAAGAAAGGGATAAAATGTACACTCATTTTGGCATGAAAACCTATCTTACAATACAGGAAAGTGGGGGAGAAGGAGATAAGCAGGGTGGGAAGGATGATGGAAAGGAAGGCAATGGAAGGAGGGAGCAACTTGAAGTCAACACTCGGGGAGGGACAGGATCAAAAGAGAGAATAGAAACAATGTGGGGCAGGATAGGGATGGAGGGAAATATAGTTAGTTTTACACAGCATGACTATTATGGAAGTCATTTGCAAAACTACAAAGATATGGTCTACATTAAATTGCTTGCTTTCCCAAAGGGGATAGGTGGGGAGGGAGGGAGGAAGAGTAGTTGGAACTCAATGTTTTAGGAACAACTGTTGAGTACTGTTCTTGCATACAAGTAGAAAATGAGAAATACAGGTAATGGGGTATAGAAAGTTGTCTTGCCCTACAAGACAAAAGGGAAAATGGGGATAAGGGAAGGGAGGAATGTTAGAAGGGGGGCAGATTGGTGATAGGGGTAATTAGAATGCTCAGACTTTTGGGGTGGGGGAGGGGACAAATGGGGAGAAAATTTGGAACCCAAAATTTTGTGGAAATGAATGTTGAAAACTTAAATAAATAAATTTAAATAGAAAAAAAATGAAGCATATTCTGTCCAAACAGTAAGGTAGAATTTCTATTGACAAGAAAGAAATCAGACTTCTCTTGATGATATGTGCACTTTCACAACAAGATCTACTTATCATTTTTGTAATTTAGGTACCAAGAAGAATTGTAGTTAAGGGATTTAAGGTTTGAAGTAAATCCAAGGAGAGGGAAATTTTATGATATCTCCATCATAATTTATAGATTGTGCATATCCTGAAAAATGCTGATAATTACTTTGTTTTGATATTTTGTTGAGTATTTTTTACAACTTTGCATATCACATAGCAGAACTGACCTGAACCTTAGATGTAGGAGATATGACAACTTCAACAAATACACCACCATCTTACTTATATAAAACATTGAAAATAATTATCTAGAACAATACAAATGTATAAAAATAATAATATGGGGAGCCAAGATGGCAGAGTAGAAAGACAAACCTGTAAAATTCCTTCCCATAGCCCATAAAATAGCTATAAAATACTTCTAAACAAATTTTAGAGCAGTAGAAGTCAGAAAACGACAGGGTGAAAGAGATTTCCAGTCCAAGACAATCTGGAAGGCTGACAGTGAAGGTCTATGGCAACACGCTTAGAACAGGGCACAGTCCAGTGTGAGCTGTGTGGCACAGAAGGGAAAGGAACAGAAGAGACTTCAAGGCACCACCAGCAGTAACGTTCCTCAGATTATTCAACCCACAAACACCAAAAATAGCTTCAAAGGTCAGTGAGAAAACATTTTCATCTGGGTGAGAAGGGAACCAAGTCCTGGCCAGCAGTAGCCCCTGCAAGGGCAGCATCCGTTTTTGGAGCCTTTGACTTAAAGACCCCGGTGTAATTGAGCGACTGATCTGGATTTAAGCCCTGAGTCGTGGACCCTGGGAGGAGGAGGAGCGTTGGCCTGGTGGAGCTGATGGAAGCTGGGGAGAAGGAATCCTACTCACAGATCCTGTGCAAAAGAGTGTTTGTGATTGCTCCCAGACCAGAATGCAGGTCAGGAGAAGAGGAAGCTCCTCTCCTTTGACCGTGTCAGCAATGAGCAACTGAGAACTTGGATGTACTGAGAGTATACCCTCATCTTGACAAAGGACTCAAAAGTCAAGTTACTGACAGGGAAAAGGCCCCCAAAAGGGGGAAAAAGACTATGGAAGGGTACTTTCTTGGTGAACATGTATTTTCTTCTATCCCTTCAAATGAAGAAGAACAATGCTTACCATCAGAGGAAGATCTTAAAGTCAAGTTTTCTGGATCCAAAGCCACAAAGCATGAAAATCATGAAAAACTAGTCAACAACTTGCTAAAGGAGACTCAAAAAATGTTGAATAAAATAACACCTTTCAAAATAGGCTAGCTCAATTGGCAAAAGACATCCAGAAAGTCAATGAGGAGAAGAATGCTTTAAAAAGCAGTATTACCCAAATGTAAAAAGAGGTTCCAACATTCATTGAACAAAATAGTTTTTGCAAATCAGAGTGGAGGGGCAGAGACAAGATGGCAGAGTGACAGCACCTACTCACATAAGCTCTTAGACAAATTGCTTCAGATACCTCTAAAAAGAGAATCTGACTAAATTTTGGAGGTGCAAAATTCAATAAGAGACAGACTGTGGCAGATTTACTGTGTAGGACAAACTGATGATTTACAGGAAGGATCTGTTCCTCCAGGGTGAAGCCACTGGACACAGCACAGTGAATCCCAAAGCAGCAGAGGCAGAGAGAATGACAGCAGCTGAGTCCCAGGTATCACCTGCAGCAACCCCCCCCGAAACTGTCAACTCTCGGATTAAACATCTGTAAGACACCTACTTGATCTTTTGGGAGCCACAATGATGGAGTGATCAGTAAATGCTCTCTCCCCCTCCTTTATTGACCTCAAAAGGACCATAAAATATATCCCCAGAAAAATCCTGGATTAGTAGCAAGAACTGAAGGTGCAAACAGTCTCATAGCACCTAAGACTAAGAAAATAGCTAAGGAGGATTCCTTACTGTAGCAGAGGCTAATTAGAAGGAGAAGAGCCCCAGAGGGGGTGGAAACTCGCAGTAGGACCGAGGCATGGTGGAAACTCACACTGAGACCCAGATGTGAGCAGAGCCTGCCTTTGCTATAGCTCAGCTGAGAAGATCTCTGGTGAGCAGACCACCTCTCCCCCACACTTAACAAGCTAGCCCCAGGGCTAAGCCAAGAAACACAAAACAAAAGGAAAAAAAACAAGGCAACTTTCCTTAGATTTCCCAAACCAGTAGCTCAACAACAGATTCTACAGCTTATAACTAAAAGAACCAGAGGCCACAACACACAAAGTCTCACCATCATGAGCAAGAAGCAAAGGAGAAGGGAAAAGAACATAGAACATTTGTATGGGGACAAGAAACAAAACATCATTACCAACGATGTCATTATTGAGACTGTTTTTCCATCTGAAACGTTAGAAGGGACTTTGAATAGCTCACATGCAAGATGAGCTCTCCTGGAATAACTGGAGAAGGAAATAAAGGAAAAACTGGCCAATGATTTTAAAAGTATACAAAAAGAATTCTCTGAAGAGAACACTTCTTTAAAAAGAAAAATTGAACAAATGGTAAAGGAAGCACAAAATCTAATTGGGAAAACTGGACAAGTGGAAAAGGAAGCACAAAACATAACAGAGAAAATTGGACAATATTTTCTTGAAAGAAATAATTGGACATATGGAAAATGAGATGCAAAAATTAACTTCAGAAAACAATTTAATGAAAATTAGAATTGGACACGTAGAAGCTAATGACTCTATGACACACCAAGAATAAGTCAAACAAAATCTAAAGAATGAAAAGACAGAATAAAATGTAAAATATCTAATTGGAAAAACAACGCACTGGAAAATAGATCCAGAAGAGAAAATTTAAGAAGAATTGCCCTACTAGAAAGCCATGATGTAAAATAGACTCTAGAAAATATCTTCCAAGAAATCATCAAGGAAAACTGCCCAAAAATGGTAGATTCAGAAGGCAAAGCGGTCATCGAAACAATCCACCATTCACCTCCCAAAAGGGACCCCGTAATAAAAACATCAAGAAATATTGTTGTCAAATTCCAGAACTATCAAGTGAAGAAGAAAATATTACAAGTAGCCAGAAAGAAACCATTCAAATATTAAGGAGCAACAGTCAGGATCACACAGGACCTTGAAGGTTCTACATTAAAAGACTGAAGGAATTGGAATATGATATTTCATATGGCAAATGAGCTGGGACTACTACAGCCAAGAATCAATTAAGCAAAGTTAAGCATAATATTTGAGGAAAAGAAATAGACATTCAAAAAAATACGGGATTTCCAGACCTTTCTGACAAAAAGGCCATATCTCAATAGAAAATTTGATCTTCAAACACACGTCTCAACAGGAATAAAAAGGTAAACAGGGGAAAAGAAAAACTTTTTGCTCAATTCGGGTAAACTGTTTACATCCCTATAAGGGAAGATGAAATGTGTCAATCTTGAAAATTGTATATCTATCATGAACTATAAAAAGGATATACAGATATAGACGGAACAGATATAAAGTGAATGATGTAATGATAAAAATGGATGTAAGCAAGCAAATGGATTGTAACAGGAGATGTAAAAAAGGAGGAAGCAGAAAAATTATAAATTAAATCACAGGAAGAAATGCAAAATTATATTATAGTAGAGGGAAAGAAGGGAGGGAGAGAAGCATTGTTTGAGAGACACTTTCATCTGATTTTGTTCAAGGAGGGAACAATAAACTTAATTAACTATATAAACCTGATTAGTACTATAGGCAGTAGGAGAAGAAGGCAGAAGAAGGGTGAGGTGAAGTTAAAAGGGAGGGAAGAAGTTCAGGGTAAAGTGGAGTAAAAGGGAAGGGGGCTGAAAGAAGGAAGGGAAGATTGCAGGAGGTGGTGGTCAAAAGTGAAAACTATGGAGGAGAAGAAGGGAGACTGCTTTTAGTGGAGAACTAAAAGCACAAATGGTGGGAAAAAGGATGAAGGGAAAAATACAGATTGTAATCAAAACTGTGAATGTGAATGGAATGAACTCTCCCATAAAACGCAGATGGATAGCAAAACGGATTAAAAGCCACAATCCAACAATATGTTGTTTACAAGAAACACATTTGAAACGGGGATATACACCTGTGTGTACCCCCCCATAAAGACAAAGATAAAGGCAAAAGGTGGGAGCAGAATTTATTGTGCTTCAGCTGACGTAAGAAAAGTAGTGGTAGCCATCCTACTCTCAAACAAAGCACAAGCAGAAATACATCTTCTCAAAAGAGATAAGGAAGGAATCTATATAGTGATAAATGGCACCATAAACAAATGAATCAATATCATTACTAAACATGTATGCTCCAAGTGGTATAGCATCCAGATTCTTGGAAGAGAGCTTGGGGGAGCTGCAGGGAAAAAATAGACAGTAAAACTATACTAGCGGGGAATCTTAACCTCCACCTCGCTGAACTTGTTAAATCTAACCTTAAAATAAACAAGAAAGAAGTTAAGGAGGTGAAACATATTGTGGATAAGACAGGAATGAAAGATCTAGGGAGAAAATTGAATGGTGATAGGAAGGAATATATCTTTTCCTCAGTGGCACATGACACATATAGAAAAACTGACCATGTTCTAGGGCATAAAAACCTGAAAATTCAGTGCAGAAAGGCAGAGATAGTCAATGTGTCCTCATATCATAATGCAATTAAAATTATATGTAATAATAGACAATGGAAAGATAAATTAAAAATTAACTGGAAACTAAATATTCATTTTTATTATTAATTTATTTAACTTTTTTGCATTCATTTTTTGCAAAATATTGGGTTCCAAATTTTTCTTCCCATTTGTCTCCTCCCCCCACGCCAATACACCAAGCATTCTAATTTCCTCTATCACCAATCTGCCCTCTCTTCTATCATCTCTCCCTTTCCTTGCCCCCATCTTCTCTTTTTTACGGTAGATATGGCAAGATAACTTTCTATTCCCCATTACCTGTATTTCTCATTTCCTAGCAGCAAGAACAATACTCGACAGTTGTTCCTAAAACTTGGAGTTCCAATTTCTCCCCATCCCTCCCTCCCCATTCATTCCCTTTGGGAAGGCAGGCAATTCAATATAGGCCATATCAGTGTAGTTTTGCAAATGACTTCGATAATAGTTGTGTTGTGTAAGACTAACTATATTTCCCTCCCTCCTATCCTGCCCACCTTGCTTCTATTCTCTCTTTTGATCCTGTCCCTCCCCAAGAGTGTTGATTTCAAACTCCCTCTTCCCACTGCCCTCCCTTCCATCATCCTTCCCAACCTGCTTATCTCCTTCTCCCCCACTTTCCTGTATTTTAGGATAGGTTTTCATACCAAAATGAGTGTGCATTGTACTCCTTCCTGTGGTCGAATGTGATGAGAAGAAACTTCATGTTTTCCTCTCAGCTCTCCTATTTTTCCCTCCACTAAAAAGTCTCCTGCTTGCCTCTTCTATGAGAAATAATTTGCCCTATTCCATTTCTCCCTCTCTCCTCCCAATACATTTCTCTCTCACCACTTCATTTTTTTAATATATGATCTTATCCTATTCAATTCACTCTGTGCTCTCTGCCTCTGTGTGTCTGCACACATATATGTGTGTGTGCATGTATGTGTGCATGTGTAATCCCACCAGCTACCCAGATACTGAAAAGTTTCAAGAGTTACAAATATTGTCTTTCCTTAGGAATGTAAACAGTTCAAAATTAGTAGGTCCCTTATAACTTCTCTTTGCTGTTTACCTTTACATCATTCTCTTCATTCTTGTGTTTGAAACTCCTATTTTCTTTTCAGCTCTGGCCTTTACATCAAGAATGCTTGGAAGTCCTCTATTTCATTGAATGACCATTTTTTCCTGAAATGTTATACTCAGTTTTGCTGGATAGGTAATTCTTGGTTATAGACCTAGTTCCTTTGACTTCTAGAATACCATATTCCATGCCCTTTGATCTCTTATTGTAGAAGTTGCTAGATCTTGTGTTATCCTGATTGTATTTCCACAATACTGGAATTGTTTCTTTCTAGCTACTTGAAATATTTTCTCCTTGACCTGGGAATTTTGGAATTTGGCCACAATGATCCTAGGAGTTTCTTTTTTTAGATCTCTTTCAGGCAGTGATCAGTGGATTCCTTGAATACTTATTTTGCCCTCTGCTTCTAGAATATCAGGGCAGTTTTCCTTGATAATCACATGAAAGATGATGTCTAGGCTCTTTTTTTGATTATGGCTTTCAGGTAGTCCCATAATTTTTAAATTGTTTCTCCTGGATCTATTTTCCAGGTCATTTGTTTTTCCAAAGAGATATTTCACATTTTCTTCCATTTTTTCATTCTTTTCATTTTATTTTGTGATTTCTTGGTTTCTCATGAAATCATTAGCCTCCATCTATTCCATTATAATTTTGAGAGAACTCTTTTCTTCAGTGAGCTTTTGAACCTCTTTTTCCATTTGGCTAATTCTTCTTTTGAAAGCATTCTTCTCCTCATTGGCTTTTTGAACATCTTTTGTCAATTTTGTTAGCCTATATTTCAAGGTGTTTTTTTTTCAGCATTTTTTTGGGGTCTCCTTTATTAAGGTATTCATCCATTTTTCATGCTTTTCTTGCATCTCTCTCATTTCTCTTCCCATTTTTTCCTCTACTTGTCTAACTTGATTTTCAAAATCTTTTTTGAGCTCTTCCATGGCCTGAGCCCATTGGATATCTATTTCTGATGTTTGGGATACAGAGGCCTTGACTTCTATCTCTTTCTGTGATGGTAAGAATTGTTCTTCCTCATCAGAAAGGAAAGGAGGAGATATCTGTTCACCAACAAAATAACCTTCTATGGTCTTATTTTTTCCCTTTTCTGGGCATTTTCCCAGCCAGTTATTTGACTTCTGAGATTCCTTTCCACACCAGCCTCACCTCCAGATTTGCCTTGCTAGTGCTTGCGGACTGAGATTCAAATGCTGCTTCCCAGCCTCAAGGCTTTCAGCGGGTCCTGTCTGCTATTCAGTGTGAGATTAAGTTCAGCTGCTCAGGTGGGGGCAGGGCCACCTCACAGTGCTCTGTTCCCTTAGGGGGTTTTTGCGAAGACCTTCAACAATGGATCCGGCCCCCTACTTGCTTTGGGATCCCCTCTCTGCTGCTGCCTCCACTACTGCCTCCCAAGGTTAGCCTGAGTTATGGGCACTCCCTGCTCCCATCTTGGCAAAAAGGCTCTCTCACTAACCTCTGGCGTCTGTGGGTGGATGGACCTGCACGGCCGCTGGAGATTCCATCCCTGAAGCCTGCTCATATCTGCTCCTCTTGGTGCCACACGGCAACGGCAGGGCTGGGCTCTGCTCCAGGTCCAGTGAGCGAGGGACCATTGGTGTCTGTTTTCAGGGCTCTCTGGAACAGATATCTCCTCTACTCCATTGTTTTGCAGCTTCCACTGATACAGATTTCTTTGGGAGCTCCTCTTCACAGGTATTTTATGGGCTATGTGTTAGTAAGTAGCGTATCTGTATGTTTCTATTCTGCCACGTTGGCTCCTAGGACTGTATCCCCAACAAATCATAAAAATAAAAAGGGCCCTACACATCTAAAATATTTATAGCAGCATTGTTTGTAGTGGAAACCAAGGGTATGCCCATCAATTGGGGAGTGACTGAACAAATTATGGTATATAAATGTAATGGAATAATATTGGGTTATAAAAAATGATGAATATGTGAAGATTTCACAGAGATCTGGAAAGCCTTATATGATCTGACACTGAGGGAAAGGAATAGAAGCATGAGAACTTTGTGCACAGAAACTGCAGTGGGTGAGAGATTTTTTCCTGTAGACTTGAAACTTCTTATGCAAGGACTTAAAAAGAAATTCCCAGTGGTCTTCTAAGGCAAAATGCCTTCCACATCTAGAGAAAAATCTATGCAATTCATTCACAGAATATGGCAGTTCATTTTTGGTGTGTGTACTCCTTTTTGTTTTGTTAGATGATTTCTCTCATTCATTTTAATTCTTCTAAACAGCATGACTATACTGAAAATGTATTTAATAGGAATGTATGTGTATAACCTATATAAAACTTTCTACCTTCTCAGGGAGAGGGGGGAGGTAGAGTGGAGAAAGGCTAAAAATAATAATCTAAGTTATGTGGTAGTGATTATAGAACACTGAAAATAAATAAAATTAATTATAAATATAGAATGGAGCATATGGAAGCTAATGACTTTATGAGAAACTAAGAAATTATAAAACAAAATGAAAAGAGTGAAAAAAATAGATTATGATGTGAAATAATTAACTGGAAAAACAACTAACCTTGAAAACAGTTCCAGGAGAAACAATTAAAAAATTATGGGACTACCTGAAAGTCATGATCCAAAAAAAAGTCTAAATGTCATCTTTCATGATATTGTCAAAGAAAACTACCCTGATATTCTAGAACCAGAGGGCAAAACAAATATTGAAAGAACCCATTGATCACCTCTTGAAAGACATCTGAAAAGAGAAATTCTTAGGAATATTGCAGCCAAATTCCATAGTTCTCAGATCAATGAGAAAATAATGAAAGCAACTAGAAAGAAACAATTAGGGTATTGTGAAAATACAATCAAGATAACACAAGATCTATCAGTTTCCACACTAAGAAATTAAAGAGTTTGGAATATGCTATTGCAGAAGTCAAAAGAACTTGGATTAAAATGAAGAATCACCTACCCAACAAAACTGAGTATAATACTTCAGGGGAAAATAGTCACTCAATGAAAGAAAGACTTTCATGCATTTTTGATGAAAAGAACAGAGCTGAGTAGCAAATATTACTTTCGAATACAGGAATCAAGAGAAGCATGAAAAAGTAAACAGGAAAGAGAGATCATAAAGACTAACTAAAGTTGAACTGTTTACATTCCTCCATTGAAAGATATTTGTAACTCTTGAAACTTTTGTCAGTATTTGAACAGTTGGAGGGGTTATACACACACACACACACACACACACACACACACACACACACACACATACACACACAATTGAATAGGAAGGAACAATATATAAAAAAATAAAATTAAAGGTGAGAGAGTAATATATTGGGAAGACAAAGGGAGAAATGGAATGGGGCCAATTATCTCTCATAAATGAAGCAAGAAAAAGCTTTCTCAGTGAAAGGGAAAAGGGGTAATTTGAGAGGAATAACTGAACCTTCTACTCTTCATATTTGGCTTAAGGAGGGAATAACATGCACACTCAATTTGCTATGTAAATCTACCTTATACTACAGCAAAGTATGAGGGAAGGGTATAAGTGAGATGGGGGGATGATAGAAAGGGTAAATGGAAGGAGGGAAAAATTAGAAGTAAACACTTTTGGGGAGGAGCAAGGTCAAAAGAGAGAATAGAATAAATGCTGGAAGGATAGAACGGAGGGAAATATAGTTACTCTTACACAACATGACTATTATGGAAGTCTTTTGCAAAACTAAACATATATAACCTATATTGAATTGGGGCTGGGTGAAGACGAGGGAATGGAGGGAATCTGCAACTCAAAGTTCTAAGAATGCATGTTGAGAATTTTTTTGCATACAACTAGGAAATTAGAAATGTAGGTGATGGAGTATAGAAATCTATCTTTCCACAGAAGGAAAGGGAGAAGATGGGGATAAGGGAAGGGAGGGGTGTGATAGAAGGGAGGGCATATTGAGGGAATGGATAATCAGAATGCATGACATTTTGGGACTGGAGTAGCGGAGAGATGATGAGAAAATACAAAACTCAAAATTTTGATGAATGAATGTTGCAAACTAAAAGTAAATGAATAAATATAAAAAATAATGAAATGGATAAATTTCATTTATCAATAATAAAATAAATGGTTAATTTGTAGGAGGGATTACAACTATATTTTATTTTAAGCTACATTTTCCTTGTCCTCATTATTCTGATGAAAACATTAGGCCTGCCAATCAGTTTTTCTAGAATTTAAGAATAGCCATCCTATTTTGGGACAATCAGTTGTATTTACTGAGTAAAGTAAATCCTCTATTTGGAACAAAATCTCATTTTATTCTGTTGAAATCTGTCTCTGAGTTTTCCTCTGTAATGAATCTTTATAGCAATTTCAGAAGTAATTTTAGATTTAACTGGAGAAATTAATTTTAGAATAGCTGGAGAAAACATCAGATATTTCCTTTTCCCTATCCCTTATGCCAAAGTAATAGAATGTCTGGAGATCAGAATAAAGTCATTCTGATTAGCTGTCTAATATCCATTGCTCTTCAAATATGTTTGACATAGATATTGTATTTCCCCTACACCCCACTATTTTGTATGGGATGGAATGGTTTATAACTGACCCTCTTTTGTTTTCATTACCATTTTTCAGACCTGCACTTTTAGAATTTTACTTGGGTAACTACAATCCTTTAAGCCCTAACACACTGTTATCCACCTACTTCAGTCTTCTCTATAAACAAGCTGTGTTAGGCAAACAACTCAACCTCTACCTGAAGTGCTTTATACATTGGTAAGATGCTCAAAATTCTTATTTTATCTACGTCAATATGTTGTGAAAATGAAAAAAAACTGTACATAAAAACATTTGAAGTCTGAGGAAAAACAAAAGTAACAAATACCATCTTCATCACTATCAAGTATTTTTTCTCACAATTCTCATTATACATCTGCTTATATGTATATACACACATATATACATGCAGAGATAAATAGAATAAAAAAATTTTGATTTCATTTTACATAAGCTCAGCCAACAAAATTATATAAATCTTATTTCATTCCTGGTACAATATATAACACAGAGTGTCTCACTTAGCAAGTACTTAATATAATTTAAATTAATTATTTTTAAGTATGTTTGATTTATATCAGAAATTTGTTAAGTTTCTTTTATTTTTGTTTTGTTTTGTCTTATTTTGTTTTTCTTTGAGGAAATACCTATAATACTGAGCAAATAACACTTTGTCCATATTAATAAGACCAATTAAAATTAGTTGTGAGAATTACTAGTGGAAATTCTCATCAATATTTCTACTATTCTATGAAACTCATTAGCAGTATTAGATTCACATTCAACAGGATAATTTCTTTTTGACACAGAAAATATAATGAAATCACAAAAATAGATTGGATTAATAGACAGTTTTTCTAGTAGTTTTCTGGTTCACCCCTGTGTCTGTCTTGTCAAGAGAAATGGAAGAGTCATTGAGCCTCAAAGAATTTCATGGCATTTTAACCTAATTTTTACTTAAACAAGGATCCAAAATTATGAATGGTGTACACCCTTTAAGAAGGATTGTGAATACTATGCCCATAGAGTTTTTTTTCAACTTTCATATATATATTTATATGTAGGTTTTACTTTTCTACAGTTTTCAAATACACAAATTTATTAGGAAAATTTTGGTTCCTATTGCAAACATAAATATGACTGATGCATATATTCAACTTCTTAGAAACAATAAAATATAAATTATTTCAGGAGAGAAGGTAGGTATACTTTGTATCTTCATGTCTATAGCACATAATAGTAACCTGATCGTTGTATATTCATACAAAACAATGAATACTTATTGTATTGAATTGAATTAAGCTAATAATCTCTGCCTTTTAGACTTTTCAAAAAGAACCAATGTGTTAGAAGCTGAAAGTTACTTTATGCATCACTCAACTTCAGATAATCCTAACATTACATGGACTTTTTGAATGTAGACATTAATTATTTAAATATATATTTTTCTTGGATTTTTAGCAATTTACACATGCTTATCAAATCATTACACTAGATATTTTGAAACAGCCTAACAATGTAATAAAATTAGATTAGTCACTATATTTGTTTCTGTTAATAAGCACATTTTCTATGTTTTAAAAAAAGGAAAAAAAAACATTTTTCTCCACTATCTGATGATCTCTTAATAAAGAAATGAGAATTAAATGCACCAAATATGATAAGACTTGATTTGTTTTGTTTGAATAGACTTAGGTGTAATTTGAAAGTGTGTTGTTCTCTGTTTTAGTGCACATTTAGGAAATGAAGTTTGGTTTTTTCTATCAACAATCCTGAACTATTTGCAATGTTTTGGTCTGTAAATTAAGACAAAGTGCTGCCCTATAGCAGAACAGAAACAGATGTATGCGGTGAATTTTACAAAAACAGAAACAGATGGTGTAACACATGTATAAATTCTTAATTTATCCCTTTTATGTAATACAATTATCATAGCATGTAGGCTCTATATAACTCCCTTTCTTAGTTGCTTTTAAATCCAAAAATAAAGTTGAGGAAAGGCTCTAATGGATTTTACAACAAATTTTGCTATTGGAACATATTCATGTCATCTTTGTCTCTACATTAAAATAAAACATCTTAAATTTGTTCAATTAATATGAAAAAAATGAAGCATGCAATATTTAAGCAATTAAGGGATATCATCCCTAAAAAATTCATTGATTGTCAAGTGCACTATATAATAATTCTAAGAAGAAAGTGAGGTAGCTTTCCTTGAAAGGACCAGATAATTTAAGCAGTTGCAAGATCATTGTATTTGGAGTCAGACAACATGGATTTAATCTGTCTTTCTTTGCTATGTATATGACATAGAAACTCTCAGAAAGAAAGTGTTCTCATCTATGGAATGATGAACATGAAACTTATGATTAATGTGTCACATTAAAAGTCACGGAATATTTCCATGTCCCATGACTTACAATATGGAGGGCACAGTGGATAGTGGCAGGCCTGGAGTTAGGAAGACCTAAGTTGAAATACAGCCTCAGAAGCTCACTATCTTTGTGATACTTGACAAGTCACTTAAAATCTCCCTCAATTCAATGTAGGAATAAATGACAAACAATTCCAATATCTTTGCCTAGAAAACTTCATACAGAGTCATGAAGAGTTGGACAAAAGAACAACTTAAAAACAATACCAAATGCATTTTTCCCAATCCATATTTTCTCTGGCGACATCCTTATTCATTATTAACTCATAGTTTTTGACCCATACAAAATTCTACAGGAGTGATGATATATATGCTGTGCATTTCTTGGAAGAGAACTAATAGATTTAGGGTACAGAATAAGATATGGCAAATGAAGAAATGTTTTTTCTTGAATAATTAAGTGTTACAAAGAATTTGTTTTATATTTTTTAGTTTAGAGTAAAGTGAGAGAAAGAAAACATATTGGGGGCAGAGCCAAAATGGAGGAGTAGAAAGACACACATATGCTAGCTCTGAACCCACAGCCCATGGATTTCCTCTAAAAAGAACTCCCAACAAATTCTGGAACAATGGAAGCCATGCAGAAACACAGTGAAGGAGATTTCTGCTCCAGAGAGCCCTGAAAAACTGATCCCAAATGTCCATCGCGCACCCCATGGGAGCCTTGCCCTGCCCTGGCCTCGTCGCACTGAGAGGAGTGAGCATATCTGAGCAGGATTCAGGGATGGAATCTCCAGCAGCCGCGAAGGTCCCCCCACCCACAGACGTACAGGTCAGTGAGAGAGATGGGCTGAGAGGAGAGTAGGGTGTCTCCATGATTCGGGCGTCCTTGGGAGGCAGCAGCAGAGGCAGCAGGCAGCCAGAGGCTCCCAGAGCAGGCAAGAGCTTGGCAGGAGCTCCATTACAAAAGGTCTCTGCATAAACTCCCTGAGGGAACTGAGCCTGGACAGCAGCGCTGCCCCCACCTGAGAACTTGATTTAATCTTACCCTGAATAGCAGCCAGGCCTGTCATCAAAAGCCCTGAGGCTGGGGAGCAGCATTTGAATCTCAGACCCCAAGCACTTGATGGGCAGATCTGGGCTGGGATGGAGAGGACTCTTAGAATTCAAGTATCTGGCTGGGAAAATGCCCAGAAAAGGGAAAAAAAATAAGACCATAGAAGGTTATTTTCTTGAGGAACAAATGATTCCAACCTTCCTCTCTGAAAAAGAAGACCAATGCTTACCATCAGGTAAAGACATAGGAATCAAGACCTCTGTATCCCAAACATCTGAAATAGATATCCAATGGGCTCAGGCCATGGAAGAGCTCAAAAAGGATTTTGAAAATCAAGTTAGACAGGTGTAGGAAAAACTGGGAAAAGAATTGAGAGAGATTCAAGAAAAGCATGAAAAATGTGTCAATACCTTGCTAAAGGAGACCCAAAAAAATGCTGAAGAAAATAACACCTTGAAAAATAGGCTAACTCAATTGGCAAAAGAGGTTCAAAAAGCCAATGAGGAGAAGAATGCTTTCAAAAGAAGAATTAGCCAAATGGAAAAAGAGGTTCAAAAGCTCACTGAAGAAAAGAGTTCTCTCAAAATGAGAATGGAACAGATGGAGTCTAATGACTTTCTGAGAAACCAAG
>CM053771.1:432843525-432866849 GCA_028658325.1 Potorous gilbertii
CAGAGGCCTTGACTCCTATGTCTTTACCTGATGGTAAGCATTGGTCTTCTTCATCAGAGAAGAATGGCGAAATCATCTGTCCCCCAAGAAAATAACCTTCTATGGTCTTATTTTTTTTCCCTTTTCTGGGCATTTTTCCAGCCAGTTACCTTACTTCTGAGTGTCCTCTCCAGCCCTGGCCTAGGTCCACCCAACTAGTGCTTGGGGTCTGAGATTCAAATGCTGTTCTGCAGCCTCAGGGCTTTTGGTGGCAGGCCTGGCTGCTATTCAATGTGAGCTTAAGTTCTGATGCTCAGGTGGGGGCAGTGCTCCTTCCCAGGCTCAGTTCCCTCAGGGGGTTTATGCAAAGACCTTTTGTAATGGAGCTCCTACCGAACTCCTGTCTTCTCCAGGAGCCTCTGGCCCCCTGCTGCCTCTGCCACTGTCTCTGCTAATGCCTCCCATGGGGGCCTGAGTCCTGGAGACAGCCCATCTCTCTCAGTGACCTGTGAGTCTGTGGGTGGAGGGAACCTTTGTGGCCACTGGAGATTCCATCCCTGAAGCCTGCTTGAATCTGCTCACTCCTCTCAGTGTCACATGGCCAGGGCAGGGGAGTGCTCCTCTCCCGTCCAGTGCACGATGGACCTTTGGGATTGGTTTTTCAGGGCTCTCTGGAACGGAAATCTCCTTCATTGTGTTGCTGTGTGGCTTTCACTGTTTCAGAATTTGTTGGGAGCTCTTTTTAGAGGAAATCCATGAGCTGTGGGTTCGAAGCTAGCATATGTGTCTTTCTACTCCACCATCTTGGCTCCCTAAAGAAAAACTTCTTAAAGGAGGTGTCATATAAATTTTAAAGGAAACCAGGAATTCTAAGAGTTGGATGTGAGTGAGTATGTATTGTTGACATTTGAACAATCTATGAAAAGTAACAAAGGTGAGCAATGAACAGGGAACAACAACTAGGTCAGCTTGGCTGGAACATAGATAATACAAAATGAACTAATGTGCAAATGAACCCAGAAATATCGATTGTGAATGTTTATTAATGTCAAATTTAGGATTTAGGATTTTATCCTTTAGGCTACAGGAAGTTACTGAAGATTTAAATTTCTACTGAACACTATATGCAGTATACTAGAGAACATTTAAGTGTTCTATAAAGCTTTTAGGATATCTTTTGTGATATGGTATGCAAAATTGCCTTTTGAAAGTACAAAATTTTGATTCGCTAGTGTGCATATTTCTAGGGTCATGCACCTAAGTTGGTATCTTCATATTGAGAAATTCTTATATCAAAATTTCTATTAATTAATTGGTTTAGAATGATAATCAGGGGGAAAAGTACTATACATTATTTTCCAAGTATCAATACAAAGATCACTGCTGTTTTATGTGGATTTTCTTCTTAAGTTATTATCTGCTCTTTTGTGGGGCCTTTGGGAAATTTGAGTTAAATGCCAACAACTGTGGGCTTTAAAATATCTAAATTTCTTCAGGGAGTCCTTTGGGAGGGACCTTCAGGCTCAGCTTAAATGGATTCTTTTGACTGCTTGCAACTGGACCTTTCTTTATTAGGTAATATTTGTTTTTGAACTTTGTCACTTTGGGAAATGTTTGGACCTGGCCCCAGGCTGACTGCTTATTTTCTTGATGGAATTTTATTTTTAAAGAGCTGTCATTCATCTAGTCTACAGGAAGGCATGCCTTTGAAATTAAAACATTTCCTCCTAGCACAATACGAAAATTGCTAGGGGAAAAATACTCATTAGGAATTTTAGTTACCTGCTTATGTGTTAAAGAACAGTTTGGTTTTTTCCTTGTTAATTATTTTCATTAAAATAATTTTATAACCTTTTAATGTAAGATTATTTCAAATATATGCATTCTTAAAAAATAGACAAATGAAATTTTACTAGTTGGTTACAAGACATTAAAAATACTCACTTATTACCTGTTACACTTTAACTTTTACTAAATATTTTGCATGTAATATTTGTTCGCATCCTTACAGTAACCTTTCTAAGAATAAGAGAACCAATATAATTTCTTCTGTTTTATAGATGGAGGAATTATGACAGAGAAATTAAATAGCAAGTAAAGATATAAATTTTAAACTAACAGATTCAGAACTCCATCAATTTTGATGTTATTGTTTATGCTATTCTCTCTCCCCCAAAATGCCAACTTTAAAATAGAATAACTGAGGAATTTCATTTGAAACAGGATTAATTAATTAACTGTCACAAAAGTTATTTAATCTGATGTCATCCTTGTTCCTACTCCCTTTAAAAGCACAAAATTCAAGCCACTCCATCCTTCTGATCCTTTGAGGCTCAATTACATCCTTCTATAAATCTGATATAGAAACTTAATCATTGTACTGTGTGCCTTTCTTTAGATTGCAGAATAGGGTACCAGTGTAACTCAACAATTATGTGTCCATTCCCTCTTACCTGAATCACATAGTCAGTGCATGTCCTTTTCTAATCATGTATCCTTTCAGAGATATTTGTAATGTACTCTCTAATTAATGTCAATATTTTTAAGCCTAGTTGCTTTCACATTTTTTCTAGATTATGGTATGTGACAGTTTGTATTAAAATAACTTCATTAGAAGAGAGCATTAGTATTTAACATGTTCTTTCCCCAATCCCATGGGATAAAACTTATTTTGTTCATATTGGCAATTTTGATGTTTTATTGTGAGAAGCAATGTGTAGAAATAAATTGAAAGCAGGCCTTGAAGCCAGGAAGACTTGAAGTCCTGGTATTCTGAATTTCAGAGCAAACCCCTGGCTATTTAAAACTGATATTGAATCAGCAATTAACAAAAGATTTACTTACTCACGAAAGAGGAATAACTTTCTACAAAATAGTTATTCCAGTGTGTATGTGTGCGTACCTGCATGTATATTTGTACATATATGTACATATATATGTCTATAGATAGTATATTTACATTATATATTTTATAGGATGTATTTGCATAAATATTCTGAAATCTTATCTACATTACATGTAAAATATAATTTATATTTTCCTTTATTGATATTGACATTTACATAGTCCATATCTATATAATCTAAGTTTGTATTCACAGAATCTGTCTATTCATCTTCCTCTCCATAGGTACTAAGTGCCTGAAATCACATTTGAATTCAGGTCTCCCTGATGCCAGGGCCGGTGTTCCATCCAGTGTATGTACCACCTAGCGGCTCTGTGCTTTGAGTTTCTTACAACAGTCTTGTATTCAGGATACCAGGCTATGATGTCAAAAACTTGAGCTTTTTTATCCTTTGAACTCAATAAGCTGCAAGTAAGTTTCATTGCCTTTTCTAAGAAGAGAAGGAACTAGCCCAATCTGTATGGAAGAGGAATGTTAGAATATTATTCCAACTATATCATAGATTTAGGTTCTATCTTCTGCACATCTTGGTCTTGTTATATGGAGGAAGTCACTATATCTATCAGTGATCTGGGCAGCTCTCTGAGATTATAAATTGCAAAAAGCTGCTGACCTGCTTTGGAAAGGAGTGCCCTCACTGCAGACTGGAAGACAATACATTTGCAATTAGCCTGAATTAAAAGAATAAAGAAGCTAAAGCAGACTACTAAAAAGTTGGCATTTGAATATACTTTATAGTTAAAATGCATTATCTACTGAAAGGAGTAAAATAAATAAAATTGGGGAAAAGCTTCTTAACAGTGCATATGTTTACCTAAAGAAAGAGAGCTCACTCTGATGCAGATAATAGTCTGCACAGAAGATCATTAAAATAGTCTTTGCTGATTGCTCCTTCTTGAAACCTGGATAAGCAGTTACTCAAGGACAATTTGAATAGAACTTGAACATTTAATGTCAAGGCTCTATTCAATCAGAACAAAATAACGTGCAGCAAGTTTACCATTCCTCTTCCCCATGGTGATTGAAAAATCCAATCATTCTCTGAGTTTATGTTTAGAACCAAAGCATTCCCAGTCAAATAATATGCTGCTTTGTTTGGTTGGTTTCCTTTAATTGCTGTTGCCATTTAAATAACGATTCTTTTACCACCATCACTTGTAGTAAACAACCCAAAAGAAAAGAAAAAAGAAAATCGCTAAATTGTTGTCTCAGCAAATTTCTAGTTTTGTCTTTGCCTGAAGTTGCTTGATCAATACCCCCCCCCACCCCCAACTAGCTTCCTTTTTCTAATTAGTTAATCATTTTTAGTGTGATTTCATAGGAAAAGCACTCACTCTTGAAATGTATTTCTGAACAATAAACAAAAAATTTGTAATGAAGCTATCAAAAACCAATTCAGATGATTAATAAAGCTAAGCTTGTATTTTAATAATGCTTTAAATGGCAACTATTTTTCACTATTACAATGCCCCTAGGTAGGTGGTAGAAGAGTTTTTCATTTCTTGCTGATACTATCACTGTTGTTGTTATTTTATTTTATTTTTAATCTCTACTGATGGGGTAACAAGTTCAGGTTCAGTGACTCCGCTATGTTCACACAGGTAATAATTGATAGTTACAGGATTTTACAGGTCTTCTGAGAAAAACTCATGCCCTTTCCCATCTACTCTTCTATAATATGACACTTTTTAATACTACATGAAATTCACCTCCACATGTTCCCCCTTAACCTTATTCAATCAATTCCAGTGGCTCCATATTGCCCCAAAGATCAGAAATAGAATCCTTTGGCTTTTAAAATCTTTTATAACTTAGTTACTTTCTACTTTTCCAGTCTCCTTAGGCCTTATTTACACTCATGTAATGCAATGCAATGATACTGACATCCTTGCTCTTCATCCCATATAAAACTCCATCTCCCAAATCTAGGCATTTTTACTCAATGTCTCCCATACTGTAACTATCTCCTACTCATTTTTCCCTTGAGTTTATTTTCTGCTTCCTTCAATTTCTACAAGAAAGTTTGTTTATTTTTCTAGCCTTCCTTAATCTTAGTGTCTTTCCTCTAGATTATCTCAAATTTACCTAGTATGTATCTTGTCTGTACATAGTTGTTTGCATATTCTCTCTGTCACTAGTCTGTGATTCCCTGGAGAGCAAGAACTAAGTTTTTATGTTTTGTTTTGTTTGCATTTCTTTGTATCCCCAGTGTGTAACCCAGTCTTGATACATAGTAGTTCCTTAATGAATGATTTTCCACTTGTATTGACAGAGATAGTGTGACCAAGTAGAAGAGGAGATGAGCTTGGAGCCAGGAAAAACTAGGTTCAAGTGTTTTGACATATATTTACTATGAGAGTTTGGGCAAGTAATATAATCTCTCCTTGATTAGGGAATTTATATACGACTATAGATTGCAGAGAAGGTATCAAACTTCATTGGTAAATGGAATTTCCTCATTTTCTAATTCTCTGATTTCTCACTTTAATATAACCTAGGATGACTAGGTAAAGGATCCATTTTTTCAAATTTCATTAAAATTTTGTTATTAAATTATGAGCGTTAAAGACCATCAAATGTTGATATAGTTATTAGGTGATACAGCTGTAATCCCACTCACTAGGCCCATCTTCTCTTATTTCAAAAATGTGACTACCATTGAACAAATCTCTAATGCAGACAATAATTAGAACTTGGATTCATAGAAGAATAAAACCTAGAATATTATGGCCAAAAGTTAACTTCAAAATCATCTGTTTAAATACACTCATCTTCCAGATAAAGAAATGGAACCTCAGAAACATCATATGATTTTACCATATAAGAATACATAGTGGCAATGTAAAATATTGAATGTATAATGTATTATTTAGTACTTCCTCTTAATTTGCTTCAATGAATTGAATAGTTACCAAATAATTTCCATATTCTATTCTTTCTATTTGCAATAAAAAAGGCATCATGGTATAGTGAATAAAAATCTGGCCTCAAAATAAGGAAGATCTCAGATCAAGTGCATTTTTTGACACACACAGTGCAGTCCATGTATCCCTGGGAAAATTATAAGAACTTTCAGTGTCCTTGGCACCTATCTAAAGTCATACATTAGCGAATAGCTGCTTGTCTATGTTGAACAATTATTCTTATTGAGAGGTTTTGATATCTGCGAAATCATCGGTATAATGGCTCCCCAGCAAATTAAAAAACAATATGATAATTAAAAATTGGAAATATATATCACTCTTCTTCCTCAACAGGTCATATGAATTTTATTTAAATTTTGTTCTGAAATTATATGAAACAGTTCCCACCATCCTATTACTATTATTTTTTCTCATTCTAAATGAAGATTTTACCTTACTACCTTATATGCATGCGGATATGTGTGCATATATATGATCTTTCTGACTAATCACATAAGACAGAGAAGATGCCAGAGAAGTCAACATGTCAGCAATAATCACAAGTTCCTGTGGTCTAAAAAAGTTCTATTTAAAGAAACATAATTTAAGTAGTAATTATTTGTCTAGAAAAACACAACCTCATTTAAGTCATTTTAAGATGCTAAATTTGCTTGCTTTTAATTTTCAATACTTTTTAACTTATTCTTCTGAAATTTGGATAATTCACTAAACCCTTTCCAAGTATTTTTTTTCACTGATTTTATCTCAGAGGTTTAACACATCAAGAATTGTCATTCCTAACAGAATTTTTCAAAGGTCCTTCTCAGTTCTGTTGCCAGAGGCGCATTGATTGTGAGAGGCAATTTCTCCAATGTCATAATCATAATAACCCCTTAGATGAATCTTGTACATGTTCGAATATTTCTATGCATCACAGAAATACATATTGCCATGAATGCAGTGAAATTCCATTTCCCTGTAATAATTTGTCAAATGTGTTAAGAACATTATATATATATATATATATAATGTTTGCAAGCCCGTACCTCTGTGGTCTCTGTAAGTTGAAGTACACTGGCTATTTTTCATTTTGTAATAGAGTAAATTTGACTGATAACAAACTCTTCTACTGAAAAAATAATCTTAAGGTAGCAGGTTTCTCTTTCCTAATGCATGAGAAAGTCAAGTAAGGTATTAAATTACTTTGCAAGTGACTAAGCATGACTGAACCTTCCCTGAAGTCTCCTCCCTATATGTCAGCATGGTCAAAAGAAAGTCAAACTTCAGACAGAGAGGTCTTAGAATCTGAAAGGTTAACAGTAGTCAGAAACAGACAAAAGTTTGTGTATTACTTTTTTTGTAGTTGTGATATGGAAAAGAAACTTCTCCCTTGGAATGCACACATTTTTCCTCCTTTTATACAGATGCGAATGATGAGATAGATTTGGAAAAGTTAACTTAATGACTCTTCTGAGCTATTCTTGTGTCCTAGTTTGTGATCATATTACCTTGGAGATTCTACTAGACTAAAAAGTGGCTCTACATCTCAGTTTAGAAGCACAATATATCATTTTTCCCTCAAGATAATTTTAATGGATGCCGAAATTATTCATATCAATCCCAGGAATAATGTTACTCTCCTATGAGTTAGTAATCCCTCTCTACTCTCTGTTCCTTTTCTTCCTTCAGCTTCCATGGACATAGTTTTCTGTCTATGTAGTTCATTACTGAATTTACATATCTTACACTAATCTCTCTTGTTCTTCAGCTTACATCACCCTATGCAAATTACTTGCTATGTCTCTCTCTCCACCTGTATCTCCCATAGTAACTTCAGACTCTGTGTGTGTGAATGTAACTCATTATTTTCTCCCTGAAAGTTACCCATCTCCCCAACCTTCATCCTTTTTATTTTTTTTTGAAGACTTCATCATTTTTCTAATCACCCAGATTCATAACCTGGAAATCCTCCAGATTTCACTTTCCTTCACATGTCTAATCCATGCCAAGTTCTGTCAATTTTATCTCTGCAAACATTTTTAACATCTATTGCCTTCTCCCTCCTCATGCACTCACTCCTAATTCAGGCCTTTATTATCTCTTTCCAATCCTATTGTAATAGACATTTTATCAATCTTTCTTTCTCCAGCCTTTCTCCTTTTTAATTTATAGTTTTAATCCATACACAGTTCTGACTACCAAATTTCTCTCTAGAATCTTCAGTGCCTCCCTAGTCAGAAGTAGCTAGGTGATGGTACAATGCATTGAACACTGGCCCTGGAACTGGGTGATTTTTGTTCAACATTGATCTCAGAAATTTACTAGTGTTCTCCCTGACAAGTCATTTAACTGCTGTCTACTTCAATTTTTCATTCTATAAAATGGATTCAATAGTTGTATCTATCTCCCAGGATTCTTCTTATGATAAAATAATTTATTATTTCTACTAGTATCACAATATATTCTGGGTGGCATTTAAATCTATTGACCATCTTTACATAATATGTTTTTTCTAGTTAACTGTCTATTACTGTTCACATCTGTAAAGGGCTATCCAGGGCAATTAGGTGGTGCATTGGATAGAGCAGCAGTGTGAGTCAGGGTGACCTGAGTTCAAATCTCTCCTCAGACACTTGACACTCACTAGCTGTGTGACCTTGGACAAGTCACTTAACCCCAATTGTCTCATCGTGGGTCATCTCCAGTCATCTTGATGGGCTACCCAAATCTTAAAGAACTCTATAAATGCTAACTATTTTTATTAGCTGTTATTAGTTCACAACTTTTTATTCCATTGCCACTGTCTCTTCATACCTACAGCTTATTATCCCTTGGATACTATGTTATATATTTAAAATATTTTATTTTGTAGCATAGAGAAAAAAATTGTTATTGAACCATATTTATGATAATCTTGTTCTAGGTATGTGGATGCTGCTTTTCTTGGTTATCACCATCACTGTCATAATAAACATTAAAATTATTATTATAGTTGCAATCACATTCTCAACAAGGTGGGTCAATGGACTGAGGGCTGACAATGGAGTCAGACATATCTGAGTTCAAATCATGCCTAAGTATTTACAAGCTGTGTGACCCCAAAGAATTTACTTAACCTCTATTTGCCTCAGTTTCCTCATCTGTAATATAAAAACATTAACAGCACCTACCTTGTAAGGTTTCTATGTTGATGAAATGAGAAAATACTTTTTTAAAAACACATATAGCTAAATGCCTAGCACATAGTAGGTGCTATATATATAAATGCTCATTCCTTTCCCTTACACTTTTTTATTTTTTAAATCAATTCAAATAGAAATGATCCTGAGACAGATTTTGGCCTGCTATTATTTCTTTTTATGTGATTTTCTGAGGACTTTATTACACTGGATGGCATGGCTCTACAAAAACTTATCTTCTCAAAGCTCACTATAATCATTTTCAGTTCATCTCCTGAAAGATGATAGGAATGTCTCATTCTATTCCAATATGGTTCACTTTGATTTTCCAGTGTCTCAATGTACTGAAAACACTTTATTCCACATAGTTGGGGTTATGATAACCTGGCATGGTAACAACCAATAAAACTATTCTTAAGATTTTTTTGGAGGTTCAATGCAATGTGAAGGAGATTATAGGCAACAGTGATAATACTGCAGTTCTCTATGCCTCATTGGTTGTTATAACCACATTACAAATAAGGCAAAGAAATATTAAAGAATCTACTCAGGAGCTCACAGAGTAGTTAAATGGTATAAAACCAGAACACAAATTCAGGACTTCCAACTTCAAATCCAACCCACTTTCCAGACCAACAAATTACTCACTCCCTAGTTCTTAGCTCAATAGTACATTTTGTAGAATAAAAGTGGCTTTTTTATTTGATTTTACTTTTATTTTTGCCTTGAAATCATTTTGGCATCATTTGTATGCAAGACAACAACAACAAACAGCAACAACAACCAAGTTTTAGCTGAAAATTAATGTTCTCATGTTTAGTACTGTCTTCAACTTCTCTCTTGGCAGCTCTCTTTTGGCACTTGCATAAGGAAACTATTATGAAATGCTCTCCCTAATTGGGTCTGATTAATGAATGAGCTCGTGCCCTGAAATGAGGGCAGAAGCTATATCCATCACTGAATTCAAGGAGAGCAGTAGTCAGGAAAGCACATTAGAAAAGTTGGCAGAAGCCAAAGTTAGAATTGCAGTTATTATGTCATGGCTTACTGCAGTGGATAAAGCAGAGCAGGTTGTATACATCTCAATAACTTCTGCCGCATATATGGTTGGGTTTTCAAATTAGGAGAAAAAGTCAAATGGACAACGAACAGGAAAGAGCAATGAAATGAGTTCATGATTTCTTTTATTATTGCTATCACTATTATTATTTTTAGTATAAATTAAATTTAAAGGAATATATACATACGTACATATGCCTATGTACACACATATATAACATGCTTGCATATAAATGTATACTTTTTGTATATATACATATATGCACATACAGTGCAAAAATACATACACACATGTGTTAGATACTATTGTTTTTTTATTCATTTCCCACAATTTTTAATTGCATAAACCTAGTCTCTCAAAACTATAAGAACTGTAGGGATTAAAAATTAATAAAATTGATCATTTTAGAGGGAAAAGTAAAGAAAACAAAATACCTAATTCCCCAGGAGATGAAGCAACTCCCTGAATGTCATGTTGTAGGATAATATTGGAATAAGACCAAGGACCCACTTTTCCAAACTCCCAGGTTAGTGCTATTGTCACTATAACGTCACTTCTTACAAGGATTTTTCACATTTACAGGCATAATGAACACTTTCAGGGATTTTATTTTCTACAGGTGGTATCATGCATGTAAAAAGTAAAATTATGTATATTTTTAAAATAGAAGGAAATTCTCTATGAAAAGGATTTTTGAGTGCTTCACAAAAGGTGGAATTCTCATGGTATAATAATGCAATTTGACAAAGCATGGCATTCTCTTATCAGTGTAAATGTTCTGTGAACAAAGCTTTCCACAATTGCAGAGGATATAAAGCAAACAAAATAAAAATTCACACTTAGTGTGAACTTTACATATGTTACCATACATGATTTTAGCATTAACCCTCTGAAGTCAGAGCTAGTATTATCTCTGTTTTACAAATGAGGAAACCAAGGTTTAGTGCATTTATGTGACTTATTGTGGTTACTAATTATTCAACGAATCATTTAACTCCTGACTTGCTATCAGCAAACTGATAGCATTATTCATTGTACCATATTGCCTCACAAAGTGATAGTTTAAAACTCCACAACAGTTCAATGCTTTGACTCTTCAAATGTTACAAAGGCTGGACCAAAAGGCAAGTCATCAGGGAAGAAATATTCTTATACCATCTTAAATGATAATATCACCTACACAAAGAACTCTATCTATTCTCCATTGGAGATATTGTTGGATTTCTATCACTATAAGTCATGATTTGTTTTATTTTCCACTGATTGTCAGATTTACTTTGATTTTTTTATAACTTTAACAATAATGGCAATATTAATAGCTACTGTGTATATAATGCTTTAAGATTTACAAAGTGCTTTACAAACACTCTCTCATTTTGTCCTCCCAATATCCCTGAAAGTTACAAATAAGGAAATAAGGAAACAAAGGTAGACAAAAGGTTGTTTATTTGTTCTTAGTGAATATACAGTAAGGGCTTGAGACTAGATTTAAACTCGGCTTTTCTTACGTCCAGGTAATGAGCTTTACCCACTGTATCACCTACATGTCAATTTTAAATGTGTGTGTGTGTGTGTGTGTGTGTGTGTGTGTGTACCTAAGGACAATGTGACTGATGGCCATCATTTCAGGATAATTACTCTGTAAAAGAACATATTTTGGGGAGAGCAAATAAAAGTAAGTGAAAAAACCCACTTAAACCCAGAAATGCAAAGGAGAAATTGAAATGTAAATTAATGATTTTGAAGTCCAAGTGTTCACAAATAGTGTCTTATAAAAATTATTTGCTTATGATCTTTTATTTTTAAGGAACCACTTAATATAGTGCTCTATATTCCATATCTTTTGGACACTCCAGTTTATCAATGTTTTCCCTAAAAGGTGATGAAAATGTATATACAAAATATTTAATATGTAGTGAGATCACTTCACTTAAGCAGAAAATCTAAAGACCATATGTCATGTATCTTTTTTTCCACTGCTGCATGTTGAAGGCAAAAGGCACAGAATAATTTTAATAATAATGTTGGAAGTGAAGAGCGGGCAGAGGACATGATGTCTGGAAGTGGAAATGAATGTCTATATTCTTTCTGTAAAACTTTGGTTCAATCAAAGGGCTGCACTTAAGGTTCTAGAATGCCACATATGGTCTCAAGGATGCAGGTTCCCCACGCCTGGTCTAGAGTATCAGGTTAAAAAATAAATAAGATTAAATTTATTCTGAGTAAATATAGTCTGTCTTGGGTATAAACAGTTACTTTGAAGGTTTCTTTCTTGAATGAAATATGAAAATGAATCCAAAGTATGATATGAGAGGTGTTTTTTTTCTTCTATTTTGATCCTGGTGTTTATTAAGTGTTTCACAATTTATAGGAATAGGAAGATTGTTGTCCCATTGCCTTCAGTTTTCATCAAACCTTATTTGAAATATTGTGTTCAGTTATGGTCTCTAAACTTTTTGAAAGAACAAACATAAGCTGGAGAGTCTCAAGAAAGGGGCAACAAAGATGTGGAAGAACTTTGAGTTAATGATATGGGTGGATTAGTTGAAAGGATTTAAACTAAGACTGGAGAAGAGGATAATGGCTATCTTCAAGTACTTCAAGGACATTATGTGGAGAAAAATATTTAATTTGCATAGTCCTAGAGGAAAGAACCAATATACAAACATACAGAGGGGTAGATTTAAGATTGATAATAGGAAAATGATCAGATCTATCCAGAAGTGGAATTGGCTACCAAGAGGTACATTCTTTTTCCTTGGAGATTTTCAAGAAAAGTCTAGGAAATTTCTTCTTGCTTATAAAATAGTTGGACATCATTTGTATATTTGGATTGGACTTTATAACTTATTAGATCACTTTTAGCTTTCAAAATCTGGGATTGTCTGAGAGTATATTTCACCTCAGTCCCCAACATTATGTATCTCTAAATTCATTTCCCTGTATTTTTATTCCATATTACTGTTTTTTTAGGTGACACACTGCTATTGACTCATATTTAGCATGCTGTGGTTGTTGTTCAGTTGCTTCGGTCATGCCTGACTCTTTGTGTACCTATTTGGGTTTTCTTGGCAAAGATACTGGAGTTGTTTGTCATCTCCTTGTACAATTCATTTTATAGATAAGGAAACTGAGGCCAGCAGGGTTAGGTGACTTGTCCAACATCAAGCAACTAGTGTCTGAGGCAAGATTTCAAATCAGGTCGTCCTGATTCTAGACCTAGTGCTCTATCCATTGTGTCACCTGGCTGCCACTTTAATTTAGCATGTAATCCACTAAAACTTTTTTTAAAAAAAGAAAGTCCTACAATTCTCTCCCATTTTTTCCTTGTACAAAGGGTTTTGTAAGTTTAATTTTTAGTTCATGAAATTAAACAAACTTCCATATAACACAGTGTAATAAAAAGATGATTACACATTATGATTTTTAACTCAGAAGCAAGATATTAAAAGCAATCTTATTAGATTCCATCGAATATTTTATCTGGTCTTTTAGAATATTTTGAAATCCTTATTTTGTCACCTGGTTATTTGACAACCATTGCAGGATTGTGTCGTTTACAAATTTGATAGACATAATATCTATGATTTCATAAAAGTCATTGATTAAAATGTTGAGTAGCACATGGGTAAGCACAGACTCCTCAGACTCTCTACCTTTGCTATATTTGCATGAAAACATTAATAATTCTTCTCTGTAAAGCATTTTTCCAGGTATTTGTCTATCTTTTTCTCCCTTCTCATATTCATTCCTATTAATTGAGACACACATGCCTGAGGATTCTCTCAAGAAAGACATTGTCTTAATACTCTAACAAAGCAGATCTAGGCAATTTTTAAGCAATGTATCATATTTCCACAATGACCAATGTCCTCTTCCAAGAGCTAATATTTCTGAAATTGGGACCTTCATTATATGGCTTACACAAATTGAAGAGATAAAGGAAGGGTATAGCAAAAATAAACTAAGATGACAATGATAATATTCATAGTTAGGAAAAATAGTCATGATGATTTATGCAATAACAGTGATAACAACAGCACAAAGAATAACAATAATCATTTGCAAATATATGTATATATATAATATGCAAATTTTGCAAAGAACATGGAGTCTATTTTCTCTTTTAAGTCTCATATGTACCACATGTAATAGGTAGTACAGCTATTATCCTAACGGTTTTATAGATGAGGAAACTGAGGACAATGGAGATATAGAGATATTAAATTTTTTAACTAAATTACTAGCAAAAGATAAACTTAAATTTTCCTGATTCATTATTTGGAAACAAACAATTTTGAACAGCCAAAATCATAGGGTGGGGAGGGAATGAACAGTGGCATTCTAAATGAGGTCCACAGGTGCTACACAGTGCAAATGTTTTTAGATTTTTGTCAATATATTGATCAGATGTGCTGGCTATTCCTTCCCTATCTAAAAACATGCTATTTTGATATGAGATGGCTTTCTCAGAGCAGGAGAGATATATGAAAGTTTTGGATGTATTAAGAAACACAAAATATTAACAAAATCTTTTTTAAAATAAAGAAAAAGGAAAGAAGATTCTTTGACTTAGAAAATGGAGTGATTTGTGTAAGGAACAGGAAGGGGACTTGGGTCACCATAACACTATGGAGAGGGAGTAAGGTTAAAAAATTTGAGTGGGCTAGGTTATGATGGCTCTTGAATGCTGAGCAGCAGCTTATACATGACTGTAGAGACTATAGAGAATGACCAAAATATACTGAATTGGGGGATGACATGTCTTAAGGAAAATATATTAGACAGCTGAGTGGAACATGGACTGGAGTATGGAGAGAGAAACTTGAAGTAGTCAGATGAAGCAGAAGGCAATGACCACAGACCAAGTGAGAGGTGATGAGGACTTGTACAATAAGGGTGGTGGCAGTTTTAGAAGAGAGAATACTAAGAACATTACTAACACTGGATGGTCCAGAATTTAAAAATACTTTGAAGATGAGGTTGCATCAATTGACATAGTGCATTTTTAAAACTACAAGGCAAAAAAAATAGAAATTGGATGAAAAGTTAATTCCAAGTAAAATTATAGTATCTTATCTATCAGGTGACCTGGCAAGTCCTTCTCATGCTAACTTCTGAATCTGAAAGACAGAAAAGCTATGGTAGTGGCCTCAACAATGAGATGGAAGATAGGAAGAAGGAGGTATTTTGGCAGAAAGATAATAAGATCAACTTTATGAATGTTGAGTTCTCTTATAAAAGAGTTTAGCAAAATATTATCTTTCTCAGTAACAATAATGTATTTTGCATAGATATTAAATGTCTCCCAACATTTTATAGAATGAACTTTTAAATTCTACTCATTTAGGTTTTTTTTTTTAACCATTTAGACATTTTTTATGTCCCCTTCTGAAATTTCTATTTCAGAGACTGTCATCTAAAACCTTTTATGTTTTTTTTATATGGTTATTTTATATTTTCAGAAATGATCATCTAATTTTTTAAGTTACAATTTGTGCCCATACGAATTCATGACTTGAGGCAAAATTACTCGTTTAACTAGAAATCTATCTCTATGCCAAATCTGAGGTTAAGTGGTTTTGAACAGCAAGGAAAAGGCATAAACTAAGGACCTAGAACATGAAGGTTGAGTTAAATGATAAGGAATATACAGGTCTACTTAGCAAGGGAAAAAAAGTATATGAAATATAAGATGTCAGATATTTAATAAGGCAATGGTATGTGACATCAGAGTATAGCTATGAATTTATTTTCCCTGGAAGAGTTTTTGATACTTTCTTTCTATACATGTACTAACTTCTGATCAGAAGTTGACCAAGGAGTGCAAAATACATGAGAAAAATGTAATTAGCTTATCATACAATATGATTGACAAAAGAATAAAAGAAATGTTAGTTAGAGTTGATATCTTGATCCATAATAATTAGAAGTACTTTTTTACCTTTCTCCTATTAATTCCATTTCATAATATAGTCTAATCTGAAACTAATGCTTCTTCTTGTGAATTGGATGTATATGATGCCTATATTAGGTGAAACTTTTAAGACGATAGTTGTCTTTTCACTTTGAAACAAAAATAAACCTTTTAAAATTAAAATTTATTAAAACTTAATTGGTATAAAAATGTCCTTAAGTAATATGAATTTCCGAAGTATTATAGAATTCCCAGATATCACAAAATGCTTTAATAAAAATGCATAATAGAATCTCACATTGGTAACAGTTAGAGACCGATTACAGAAAAAAAAAAAAATTACTGCTTTTAAGATCCTTTAAACAATAGGGACATCTTAAGGTGAGTCTTAAGTCACTTACATAAATTTCTGAACATGTTCTAATGTCAAATAAAAATAATATTAAGTTTTCCAGTAAGATTACACAAAAGGGCTCATATGTTATACTGACTACTTGTAATTGATTATAGAAGTTTGCTATAGAAGGAAAAAATAGGGACTTGTGATAGGATATAATAGGATAAAACATCTTTGACTCTGTTTGAATTCAGATAGGAGGGAAATTTTCCAATTATGCAGTATCTGTGTTATAGCCAAACTCATGAATAGTCAGGTGGGAAACATTCCTATTTATAAAAGGACACAATGGGGAAACTGCTAGGAGGATCCCATCCTAGATTGAGTCTAGAATTGTCCCCTCGGTGTTTCCTCTCCAGATGCAAATTTCACCTGATAACAGTACAGGATGCAGGATCACAGTCCCTCTGAGTAAGTTGTGGCATATTTTCTCAGATATTGATTTAATGCAGACAACTATACCCAAATTCAAACTTAAACGAAAATATTTATGGTCCCAAATGCTTTTACCTTAAACAGCAAATTTCACTAATCACAACTTAAAGCCAAATACAGTTATTTGTATTCCCATGGAGTTGCAATAAGTAATGAAGATTAACAGGACTGACATATATAAGAGATTCCATTTAAGATCCTTCCTTCTGAAATTTAAAACTTGTCCTGATATAAAAGTCAATTATTAAAAATCTTTTCTATCTATTACAACTTTTGAGCAAGTCATATTCATTGTTTATGAATTATATGTCAAACAAATTTCTTTCTTAGGACTGATGACCTTGTCCACATGAAAGAAGCCTTGGCAGTTTTACAAAATAAAAGGAATTGGCATGAATCCCATGCATGCCAATCCTCAAACATACAGGAGGACTCTTCTGAATGGACAGAACCAGTCTAAATAAAATTTTTACTCCATTCATTTCTTTCCACACACAGTAATCAATTAACAATTTTAGGTTTAACATTAAAACAGCAACTTCAAAGACAGTTAACAATCTTACAACTTTTATAAATGATAATCAAATTATTTTGCTGTAACTCCTTGAAGAGGCAAAGATAAAAATACCTGGTTTTCTAAATGGCAATTACAAAACATTGTAAGATAAGCTTAGTAGGACTAATAAAATTTTAAATAACATAACGGGCTTTACACAATTTATCCAATATCTTTTAGTTTCAACAAAATTCAGATTACAAATTGCTTTCTCAAACACCATTTCTGGATTATAAAATAAAATAAAAATCTTAATGGTTCTAACTTTTACTCAAGAAAATTTCATGTCTGTGTCCACTCCTTAAAAATATTTTTGAAGGAAAACGTTGTCAAACCGCAAGCAGAAGTGAGGGAGGCTGGCACCTAGTCCCCTCCTTTCCACTTGAGAGTTCAAAAATTTATCTCTGAGGTGTCCTTTTTTCATTTGCAGATTTATGCGTTTTCTCAATTTGCCTTAGTGCCAAATAATACAACAAATTCTGACCTGTCTTAAACATCCAATTAGGAGTGACATGTTTCACTTAAAATACGCCCAGAATAACTACCTTTTAGTTCTATCCCATATACAAAAACTTTTCTCTTTTAGGTGAGGCATGAGATAATTAAAAAGCTATTCAATCTGCCTCATTGATATGAGGGGAAAATTTTTCCCAAATTTCTTCCTGTCTTTCCACCTTCACAACCTGGCCAGGGTTAGAAGGTAGAAAAAGAGAATTTTACCAACAACTTTCCAATAATTTCCAAAACTTTTATGCTTTCCTTAAACTTCATACCCATGTTGGCCCCCTAGCAGGCTTTGATTAAAGCCCCTTTAAAACTGCACATACATTATTTCCTTGCATTTCTTGTCTTAAACTGCATTTAGCAGTCGTATAAACTATAAAAGATTAGTTTCTCTCTTTCTCTTTCTCTTTCAGTCTCCTCCCTGATGCTGCAGCCATGAGAGAAAAGGGAGGAGGGGAAGGAAAAGAGATAACATTCCAAATTGTAGCTACAATGGAGCCAGCCATAATAACTCACAAACACACATGTAAAGACAGAACACATATACAGACAATAAAAAAAAGTAGTCCAAAAACTGAGAAAAATTGTCAGAAATTCTCTGCACAAATTATAACTTTGGCTTACTTTCTATCACTATGTTTCAAACATCTTTCATACAATTCAGATTTCCAACTAAGTAATCTCATCCTTCAACAGTGGTTTAGCTATATTGTACCAGTTAGTGGGGTATAGGGCTGAGAATGCTGTCTAGAAGAGAGTGAATGTAAAGACTATCTGGTCCACAATTGATTAATTTTTTTGAGAATTTAAAATCCAGAGGAGTATGTTCTCTTATAGCCACTCCTGGGTTATAGGGATGTGGGGTTTCTATTAATGGCAATGTTAGCCTCATTTCCAAAAGTATTCCTTCTCCTTTTTCTGTGACTTGCCAAAGAACTTTTTGTACAATCCCTTCAGGCTCCTGGATTTTTTCACAAACTTGTGATCTAGATTTGTAGAATGTAGGAGCAGTGGGAAGAGGAGAGTCTATTTTAAATTTTTGTGTGACACACTCTATCAGGTCTTCTTTCTCTTTAGTACTAGAGACTCCATCTACCTCTATTATTTTTGTGGCTAACAGTACTTGTTGGGGTTCCTGTAGGCATATTTTGAGTACATTCCAAATTGAAAATATTGTAACAGGAGAAGCACTTGGTCTGACCTCTCTATAACGCACACTCATTAGATTGCCTACTGTTTCCCACTTTTCAAGATTTGTAGTCCCTTCCTCCATGTCCTTCATGTCTTTCACCACATGAATTACTTCATGACCCCAAGAATACTTCACCTGTCTCTTTTAAATGCCTGGGCTCCAGCCTATTGCAAAAGTGAAACTAATTTCACCGACCTCAAAGCAAAAATGACCACGCTGAAGAAGTGGCTGCCTTCCAGGCCTTCCCCTCACCTTTTACCTGCATGGTCCTTTCCTCTTTGGCTCCGGGGATCCTCCTCTGGTCTTGTGACAAGAACTAGGCTCTCCTGTCTAGAATGGACGGGGCCCCTCTTGGGCACCAGATACTGTGGCCAGCACAGTCCAGCAGGTCTGGGGCAGTTATGGGCTCACAGAGTGAGGATGAAAAGACAGGCGGGACACAGTAATCTGAACAAGCTGAGTTTATTCAGGACATACTGAGCCAATAATTCAGGGCATAGGGATGCTTAAATAGTAAAAAACAATAAAGGTAGTCATTGAAGCATGAAACAGAGCAGATGGTGATAAGTAGAAAGGGAGGCTTCAAGGCCTCTTTATCGGAATATTATCTTGTACGGCAGGAGGCCTGATTCCTGGAACTTCAACCCCCAAATTCAAGAACGTGCACCTGAGAACAATATATCACTTAATTTCTCAAGCCAGCTACTCTTCTCCCTTGGAGGAGGGGAACTCTTGATCAGGGGCTCTTTCAAACCCCTCAAGGTTCTCTACACCTATAGATAGGATAAATCCTGTAAAATAAAAGAAATAAAGTGGAGTTTTTATGGGATCTAACCAATACAGCAGAGAGATAGACTAGAAAAGGAGCTCCTTGATAATTATCAATGTGATATAATTTGAACAAGAATGAGAATCTAAGGAAAAATTGCTCTTAAATTATTGTGGCATGTGGAAAGTGTGAAAAAGATGAAATGCATAATATTCTAAATTCCAGAAATTCACCAACATTCTTGATGGAAATGTCACTGGGAAGGAACTCACTATATATGTGAGGTGGCTCTCAAGGAAAACTAGAGAACATTGTTCATGGGAAATGTGGTAATTTGTTTTATTGCATAGTTTTCTGGAAGTTTTAATGAGAAAAATATTTGCGAGAAAATAAGTTCCCAAAAGTCATTGAAAAGCTTGGTCTCTGAAGAACTTGTTTTGAATTATCTGTTTTCTATCACAGAGCTTGATTATGATATCATTTTGGTTCTCTAATGACAGCAGAAAGCTTAGCTACTTGGAAATTCCTTCTATAGTTATAATATCTCCTGCTGAAATATAATATAATGAAGAATGTCAGTTATATTAAGCCTTTTGGATCAGGCAGAGATGATATTTTTCACAACCAACAAAGACCAAGGTTTCCTAATTTAAAATGTCTTCTCTTTTTATTATCATAATGTCTTTCCCCCCAAGATGAACTTATTTTAAAACTCTCTACAAAATCACATAGTTTACTCTATTAATGAAACTGCCATGCATGATTTTATTTTGAGTTCCATTACACTAACAGGAGATGCAGTATAGAATCTTCTATATGGAGCAGTTTGATAGAAGGATAGAAAACCTGGTGTTAAGTTCTGTCTGTAACACATTTTCGCCCTAGGGCCCTGGATAAATGGATTAACATAACTCATTGGTATAGGCAAGTATCTCAGAGCATTCTGAAGGCCCCGACCTGATTGAAGGTCAAAATTTCCCTGTACCACTGGTAAAAATAGGGCATACACAGTGGGAAATTCCTGCTATCACTGGTTCTTAGATCTGCATTTCTAAATTTTGAGGGGTCAACAATCACTTTAATCAAGCACATGCATTGTTCACTGAGTTCAGGAGTAATAGTCAACACTCTGAACTTCAAAAAAAATGTAGAGAAATCTAAATCAACAGAGAGCACTTCCAAACTGTCTGACATTAAGCAACACATAAACTGTCACAAAACTAGTGTCTGACCATGCATACATAGTTACCAGAAACAGAAGCACCACCATCTGAGTCTTCAAAGCTGGGGTGGAGGAAGGCTCATCTAGAACATTAACCTTCTTCTAAAAACTAAGCCCCAAAGTAAAATCTCATTTCAGAGTCATCACACACTTTTTAGAGCCAGAGGGCTTCACAATCCTTGAGAACCAGTGCCTCATTAACAAAAGGTGTGGTCCTTCCTACAAATCTTCCTAACCCTTTTAATGGGTGAGGAAGATCTTCTTCTTAATTTCTCTCTTTCTGTCAAAATTTCTATGTTTCTATTAGCATGGGTTCATAACCTCAGTGTAATCCTTGTCTCCACACATACACTAACCCCACATATGTAATCAATTGCCAAATCAAGTAAATACAACTATTTGCAATTATATCTGACATTCATTTCCTTTTTTCCCAACTCACAGTCACTGCCTTTGTTCTAGTACTGATTTTTGTCCTATATTTTTAAAATAACCTCTGCTTTGGTCTCCTTACCTTGATTTCTTCATGCTAGATTCCATCCTACATAATGCCAACAAAATTAATTTCTTAAAGTGAGGGCCCAAAGGTGTCAAGCTTCTTAATAAACTGCAGTTACTTAATAATTGCTTCTAGAATCAAATATAAACCATTCTATTTGGTATTTAGAGATTGTGTTACAGTAAGGAAATTGGGATTTTCTGTTTTCTTTTTTGAGTTTTCCCATACTCATGTTAAATTATGAACATTTGAAAATAGATTCTCATTTGAACCCTGAGAGTTCACAACTGTGCTGAGTAACTTAGGCTTCTTGCCTACTGATTCTGAGCCAATCAGGAGCTGATTCTTCATTGTATATACTCTGAAGTGAGGTTTGGCTTTGGGGTTCATTCTTTGAAAGAAAGGTCCATGTGCCTGATGAGACTCTGGGTAGCCATTAAGGAGCACCCTGGCTTTGAAAACCCAGATTTTGGTGCTTCTCTCTCTGGTAACTATGTACGTATGTTATGATCAGATAATTGGAGCTGTGTGTTCAAGTGTGATGCATGCATTGCTTATGGTCAGAAATTTAGAAACCCTGTTTCTTGACCTTTACTTTTCAGCTCACATTTTCTCTGTCCACCTATCCTGGATTCAGTTAAAAAGGATTATTGACCCTTTAAATGGCTATCTCTCCAAGTAAAGCAGATGGAATAACTTGTGCTTGCAGTCATGCTTGGTATGCCACTGTGGTTGCCTTTATATTAGGGCATAGTGAACAGGATTCTGCATAAACTAAAGGAAAGTATGGGGTTTTGTGGGGCAGGGATAATTGTCTGTTGTTTCCCAGTTGTGGTGGCAATGGTTCTGTGGAGCCCCAGGAGCAGCAGTGGCCTGAGGAGAAACAAGTAAGTATCAGTGGCAGAAAAGGTTTTCCAGGTGCCCAGAGCCAAGCCCCGGGGACATAACTTCCCTCCCTCCCTCCCTCCCTGTTAGCCCTTCTGAAGAGAAAGTTCAGAGAAGAAACTGTGGGAGTAAAACAAACCTGTGGGAGGTAGGGATAGCCAGAGCTAGAAATCAAGTTCATTGATCCAGTTGTGGACTGTGCTGGAAGGATGAACTCCTGTAGATTGTATTGCATACAAATCTCATTCAAGAGAAGCAAGAGATTGAAAGGAACCCTAGAACAGAAGCAGAGAACTACCTGCTTACAGATCCAGCAGAAGATGAGAACTGCCTTGTGCCAGCATTGGTGAGGTGAGATCAAAACCAGAAAGCTGCATGCATCAGGAATGAGGCAGGAGTGAGGCAAGAGGAAGAGAAATTCTGTGGAATTCATCACTGGGGTAAGATAAAACTGTGCAGCAAGGTGCTGGGTGTGCTTGCTTTCTTTCTGGGTCCCTCTGGTTTGGGATCCAGGAGGGATGGAATTGTCTCTGGTGAGCGTGATAAGTGACTTGGACCCCCAAGAACCCAACCTGTTGACTTTGTTGCCCATCTGCCCTGCAGAACTTGGAGGTGGGGCCTGGAACAGTGTTAAGACTAGAAGTTGGCTCACTAGAGCATGCACCTGAGAGTGCCAGGAGGAAGACTGCAAAGGTAGTATGGAAAGGATACAACCCCAAGAGAACTTTATTTGGACATTTTCTTTTGAATTGACTGTGACCTAAGGGAGTATGTTGAGTTCTCTAATGTTATATACTTTTGTCTTTGTTTAAAGCCATATAGTCACCCTGGTAATAAGTGACATATTTTGAAAATGTGAATCTCATGATACATTAATTTTGTGATTGTTCTTTTTGTACATTGTTATGAGAATTATGTTAAC
>CM053771.1:432867349-432904507 GCA_028658325.1 Potorous gilbertii
ATTGTAGGTGTTGTGTTATATTGTAAAGGTCAGGATCTTGGAGGGAATGGAATATAACAGCAAGCAAAAACTTTTTGTTTGCTCTGTGGAATTCAGTTTTCCAGGCTCAGGCTGAATTGTGAGCATTGGAAGTCTCAATCTCTTTGAGCCCTGAAAGTTCACAGCTGTGCTGAGTCATGTAGGTTTTGTGCCTACTGACTCAGAGCCAATGAAGAGACAAGTTTTTGTTATATATTTGGGGGTTTGATTATGAGAAATATGTTGTGATTACCTTGTCAAGATTCTGAGTGGCTAAATGTTCAGATCCCCTGACTGTTCAGATGTATATGTTCTTTCAATCCAGGGATGTAATGTGAAGTGTATAGTAATATTGATTTGATTCAGGCAGTAGAGCCCTATCTTTTCATCCTTATTTGTCTTCTTGTATTTTCTATGCTTATTTCTTTCAATGTGATTAGAAACTATTGTTGACCCATTTATACTGCTATCTTTGCTAGTCAAGCATATCTAAGAAGCTGTGCTAGCAGGTCTCAAGCAAGTTATGCCACTATTTTATATATTGCTCTTTACATGATTCCTGAAGTCTACTTAAATTGTCATTTTTCTTGTTCCTCACACATTACCACTCACACTCAATTTCCTTTTCCCATGGTTTTATACTAGCTTATCTCCAGTGACTAGAATGCATTAGGACTATCAGTAAGTCCTTGGGATGTCACTTGACCTTTTTCAGCCTCAGTTTTTTAATTGTATAATGAAAATGGTGATATAACCTGCCTCACAGGTGTGAACAAGAAATAGTGAGTTGTTGTCCTTCATTCTCTAAGAGGACCAAAATGACAACATCATGATAAAGTGAAATTTCAGTGTGTCAGACAATGGCTAATCAGACCAATATTGGCTCAGAATGTTCTACCACAGGTTGGGCACAGATAGTCTGTGAAGATTTGAGGTGGATATCCCAAATTTGTGCAACCTATATTAACTTTGTTCTGTCTCAATTCTGCTTTGCTCATACAGCACAGCACCCTTTCTGATACTAGCATGCCATGCTGAGCCATGCTGAGCCATGCTGTGCCAGTGTCTCCCATGTTGCATAGTCAGATTCAAAGTTCTTGAAAGAGACTTTGAGAGTGTCCTTTTACTGCTTCTTATGACCACCATGTGATCAGCTGTTCCATCTGAGTTCACTATAAAATAATATTTTTGGTAAGCATACATTTTACATTTGAACAATATGGCCAGTCCATCAGAGTTGGGCTCTCTAAAACATAGTTAGAATGCTTGGCAGCTCAACTCAAGCAAGGATGTCAGTGTCTGGTTCCTTATCCTGAAAGGCGATCCTCAGAATCTTCCTAAGATAGTTCAAATGGAAGAGATTTCGTTTCCTGACATGGAGCTGGTAGACTGTCCATGTTTCACATGCATACAACAATAGGGTCAGCACAACTGCTCTGTAGACTTTCAGTTGGGTAGTCAGTTTAATATTTCTTCTCTCTCAAATTTTTCTTCAGAGCCTACCAAACACTGAGCTACTTTGGCAATGCATGTGTATATCTCTGGAAAGTACACTACCAAGGTAAGTGAACTTATCCACAGCATTCAAAACTTCTCCATTTGTTGTAAACAATTGTTCCACATATAGATGGTGTGGTGGTGGCCGATGGAGCACCTGTGTTTTCCTGTGTTAATTATTATACCAAAATTAGTTTAATCATCAGACAATTGATCCATACTTCGTTGCATATCAGCCTCGAGAGACTGCATTGAGTGTATAACCATCTGTAAACAGAAAATCATGTACCAACAATCTCTGCACTTTTGTCTTAGCTTGTAGCCTTTTCAAATTGAAGTACTCACAATCAGTACAGTAGTTGACCTTGATGTCGTGTTCATCCTCACTGAAGTCATTTGAGAACATGGCTGAAAACATCATGCTAAACAGCATGGGAGTGAGGACATTGCCCTGTTTCACCACACTAGTGATGGGGAAGGCACTACAACATTGTTCACTGTCCAGAATCTGGGCAAACATGCCATCATGGAATTGAAATGCAATATTGATGAACTTCTCCTGGTAACAAAATTTTGACATAATTTTTTCATATACCCTCACAATTAATAATGTGAAAACCTTGGTCAGATCTACAAACGTTGTATATAGACCTCTGTTCTGCTCCACGCATTTCTCCTGGAGGTACTGATCAGCAAACACCATACAGACTGTTCCTGAGCCCTTTCTGTAGACACACTGCCTCTCAGGTATATGACCATATTCCAGGTGAAGGGCAAGTCTATAAAGGAAGACTCTAGAAAGAATTTTGCCAAGAATGACTAACAGAGAGACCCCCTTGTGACTGTTGTATGACAGTCTATTCCTTTACCTTTATAAAGACGGACAATGGAGGCAACATTGAACTCCTGGGGATAACCTCTTCTTGATATATAACCTCAAAAATTTCAGTCAGCTTTTGCAAGGGCAATGATTTCCCTACCTTGTAAATCTCAGCTGGAATAGAATCAGCACCACGTGCTTTGCCACGTGAAAGGAGCCAAAGGACCTTCAACACCACTGCTTAATTTGGAAGTTCAACTAAGGAAGGATTGACTTCAACCTGAGGTAACCGGTCAATGATTGATAATGTTCTGTTGAGAGCACTAAGGACACGTTCAGTCCATTCCTCTAGTATCATATTCTTATGAATAATCAATGTGTCTCCATTAACACTGAGCAGTTGTGATGCACCATAGGTTTTTGGTGCATAAATAGCTTTCAGGGAGTCATAAAAGCATTTCTGGTTGTTACTAGTGGTATAAAACTGAATCTCATCTGCCTTCTTACTGAGTCTGGAATCCTGCATCTCTCTAAGCTTTGCTTATACTTTGCTTTAGATGCAATTAAATGTTGCCTTCTTATAGGTTGATGATCCTGCTGGTATATCCTGCAGAGAGCTCATTTTTCTTTTAACAGCTTCTAAATTGCCCCATTGTCTTCCTCGAATCAGTCTTGGTGTTTGTGTGTGTTCTGACCCAGATGAGCAAATGCATTGCTGGATACCAAATCTCTGAAAACTGCCCTCTCCTTTTCCACTCCATTGTTGCCAAGTCAGCACTAAACTATTCACACTAAGAGAAGAGCTCTAATTTGATGACATTAATTCTTCTGGTAGTCATTTTGCCTTGGGGGCAGCACTTTTTTTTAGTCTTTTTATTAAAATTTTATTCAAACTACCCTCCATAGAGGAATAAGATTGGATCCAACTTGGCAGATTTAACCTTTTTTATTTACATGGAAAGAGAAACTAGTTCAATGGTGAGCTTTCAGAATACTGCAATAGATCTCTGATATTATCAAAGTGAGAGTTCTTTCAATTATGAAGATCATGATCCATTAATATCTTCTCATCTTGTGCAACTCTGCCCCATTTCTTCCTCGACCCTTCATAAGAATTCCATCTGCTGGGGGCAGAGACAAGATGGAGAAGTAGAAAGATGGACTTACAGAGGCTCCCCCAATATTAAGTACTTGTAAAAATGAGTCTAATCATATTTTAGAGCAGCAGAAGGCACAAAACTGCAGACAAACAGTGTGGGGAGCAGAATAGGCTTCAGGGTGCCACCAGCAGCAGTTCCCAGATTGCTCAACCCACAAATGCCACAGTTACCTTCAAAGATGAGTGGGGGGAGTGGGGCCCTTCACCCAGCAGAAGGAAACCTGGTATGGACCTCCAGAAGCAGGCTTTTCAGTGGCAGCTGCCATTTTTGGAGGTCTCCAATTATAGTCCCTGGGGGAACCGAACAGGTAATTTGTATCTCAGCCCTGAGTGGTAGCTCTGGGAGACCTTTGCCTAAAGCTCCTGGGGTAATTGAGTCACTGATCTGATTCTCAGCCTTGAGTTCCCCCTAGGGATGAGGAGGAGCACTGGTGGTGGAGCTGGAGACACTTTGGTGAGGGAATTCTAATTGCAGATTCTGGGAAGAAAAGTAAACTCTTTTCCCTTGATGGTACCACCTTGGAGGAACTGAGAACTTACAGGTCCCCAGAATATACCCTTCACTTGACACAAGACTCAAAAGTCAAGTAACTGGTTTGAAAAATGTCCAAAAAAGGAAGAAAAAATAAGATCATAGAAGATTACTTGCTTGGTGAACAGGTATTTTTTTCCCACCCCTTTGAATAAGGAAGAACAAAACATAACACTAGAGGAAGTCAAGACTTTCCTGTCCAAAACTTCCAAAATAAATATGCATTGGTCTTAGACCATGGAAGATCTCAGAAAGGATTTTGAAAATAAAGTAAGAGAGATGAAAGAAAACTTGGGGAGAGAAATGAGAGTGATGCAAGAAAATCATGAAAAGCGAGTCAACAGCTTGCTAAAGGAAACCCCCCCCAAAAAAAAATACTGAAGAAAATGATGCCTTATAAATAGGCTAACTAAATTGGCAAAAGAGGTCCAAAAAGCCAATGAGAAGAAGAATGCTTTAAAAAACAAAATTAGTCGAATAAAAATGGAGGTTTAAAAGATCATGGAAGAAAATATATTTTTTAATTAGAATGGAAAAGATGGAAGCTAATGACTTTATGTGAAACCAAGAAATTACAAAACAAAACCAAAAGAGAGAAAAAAATAGAAGATAATGTGAAATGTCTCATTGGAAAAACAATTGATCTGGAAAGTAGATTCAGCAGAAACAGTTTAAAAATTTGGGGACTACTTGAAAGTCATGATTTTAAAAAGAGCCTAGATATCATCTTTCATGACATTATCATGGTAAACTGCCCTGATATTTTAGAACTAGAGGGCAAAATAAATATTGAAGAATCCACCCATCACCTCCTGAAAAAGACCCTAAAAGAGAAACTCTTAGAAATTTTGTAGCCAAATTCCAGAGTTCTCAGGTCAAGGAGAAAATAGTGCAAGTAGCTAGAAAAAAACAATTCGAGTGTTCTGGAAATACAATCAGGATAACACAAGATCTAGCAGTTTCTACATTAATGGATCCAACGACTTGGAATATGATATTCCAGAAGTCAAAGGAACTAGGATGAAACAAAGAATCACCTACCCAGCAAAACTGAGTATAATTCTTCAGGGAAAAAATGGTTATTCAATGAAATAGAGAATTTTCAAGCATTCTTGATGAAAATACCAGAACTTAATAGAAAACTTGGCTTTTAAACACAAGAATCAATAGAAACACAAAAAGGTAAAATGGAAAGAGAAATCATAAGGGACTTTCTAAAATGAACTGTTGGCTTCCTTACATGGAAAGATAGTATTTGTAACTCTTGAGACTTTTACTCCTCTCCTGGCTTGCACACTGGTCTGGGAGCAACCAAAAGCTTTCCTCCTAGAATCTGTGAGTAGTAGAATTTCTTCTGCACCCCCGCCTCCAGATCCACCAAGCCAGTGCTCTTCCTCACCCCAGAACTGCTGCTCAGGCCTGAGATTCAGATCAGCTACTCAATTTCCACAGCGTCTTTAGGTGGAGGTATCCAAAAAATGGACTCTGCTGCTGCAGTGGCTGCTGCTGTCAGTCCAGACTGTGCTTCCTTCTCCTGGATGAAAGAACCCTCTCACTGACCTTTGAAACTGTCCTTTGCATTTGTGGGTTGAGCAATCTGGGGACTCCTGCTGGTGGTGGCTCCATGAAGCCTATTTGGGATCCTGTCCCTGCTGAGGGACCCACACTGGGCTGCACTCTGCACCACATGCAGTGTGGTAGACATTTCCTTTCAGCCTTCCAGGCTGTCTTGGGCTGGAAATTTCTTTCACTCTGTGATTTTGTGGCTTCTGCTACTCTAGAATTTGTTTAGAGTCATTTCTGGCATGTATTTTATGAGCTATGTAGGGGAGCTTCTACAGGTTCTTCTTTCTATTCCACCATTTTGGTTCTGCTCCCAGGGCAGCCCTTCTTATGATTGCAAATATTTAGCTTGGAAAGGATAAATCTATGATCAGTCCAGCACTCTGCACCACACATTGTCTTTGTCACTCTCACATCTTGTTTTTCTCTTCTCCTTACAGTTACATAGTCTATCAGATGCCCATGTTTGTTGAGTCGGTGCATCCATAAAGTTTTATTTCATTTAAGTAAACAAGTGTTGATGATGAAAGGGTCATGTGATGCACAAGTCTTTAGCAGTAAATGACCTTTGCTGTTGCTGTTTCCAACTTCATTCCTCCCTAAAACTCCCTGCTAAGTCTGGTAGGCTGAGTCTACTCTAACATTAAAGTCACCCAGAATGTTAAGCTTGTCCTCTTTTGGCACATTGATGATAAAGGTCTCTGGGCCTCCATAAATTTTTTATTTGACTTCATCAGGGTTTTTCATGGTGGAAGCATAGGTACTGATGATGGTGGCATGGCATTTTCCTGTTAGTGGAAATCACATTTTCCTGAGCCTGTCATTCACTTCTTTTGGCAGTTATTCTAGATTGCTGATTAGATTAGTTTTGCTGTCAAAACCTTTGCCAGCTTCACAGTGCTCTCCTTCACTATACCCACTCCAGAAAAAAAAAAAGCATTCAGCTGCAACTTTAGAAACGTGAACTTAATTTGCCAGCCTAGTTTCCCTGCAGGTTGCCATTTAGATGTGATACCTGTTGAGTTCTCTTGCAACAAGAGTAGTTCATCTTAAAGGTTTACTTTATTCTGTGCTGTCCATTAGTGTGCACACTTTCTATGTGCCATGGTGAGTAGAATCATCTTTTCAGATGCTTTTGTACATTTAGTACATATTTTTTTTGTTTTGACCACAGAATGGATTCCCACCTCCCATGGTAATCAGGCCAGTGTTGGGTAAGCAGACAATTCTTAGGGCACCTTTTCTAACCCCCTTCCTCCCAACAGGAAGTAAGCAGTATAAGCCTTAAAAGGCTGCTCAGACACCCACAGAGCTGCCCAGTCCCACTGCTGCTTCCACTGAGAATCTACCTTATGGCCTGGGCCATTTGTGTTTTGACTACAGCTCCCAGTGTATCCACACCTGCTACTTCATCACCTGCTTGTTGCCACAGGATTTTGAGGCATACTGATAAAATGGTATGAGTGAGGGTGAGTGATGTCCTTTGATTCCTTTGTAAATTGGATTTAAGTGAGAAGGAGTTGCATGATGTCGTCACCCTCACTCTCTCCTCTAAAGTCATGACAGTTCAGTGGAAGAACAGAGTAAGGATGACTGCTGATGACTCAGGATGCAGTGGATGACCTTGGCTTCTTCGGTGTCTGATTCAGCACTAAGAACTCCACATTGCCTGCTTCATTTGCCTTCATGGTCTTAGGAATAAATTGTTCTTATCCACCCATCCCACCAGAGAAAGTCTTCACATGCTTGGAGTACACACCCCACTAACTCACCAATGGATATGAGACCTGTTGGTTATCCTCAACCTGATTTGGCCCATCTGCTGAAACTGTTTACCAGGGTGTGGTTGCTGTGCATGCTGCAGCTTCTTGGAGCTATAGATGAGAGATGAGTGGAACACATGAGCACCAGAGCTGGAAAGAGCCCTGAAAAGGGCTCAGCAGCCATCACACCAAACGTATTGGTCCTCCTTGAGCACCCTTACACCCCAATTATGTGAATTAGAAAGAAATTCTCTGCTTCTTCTTATTATATATTATATATGGATTATGTATTAGATTTTATTGGATTATATATTGGATTATATATTAGATCTTATTATATAATATATATGGATTATATATTAGATTTTTAAATGTAAATAAGTAGACCAGGGGAATAAATAATCATAGAATAGGTTAGATCTAAATCTTTGTCATATCTAGTCCAACCTCATCACATTCCAGATGAAGAAACCAACACCCAGTGAGTGTGACATGCTCACAGTCACATGGATCATAAGGAGCACAGATGCAGATTTGACCTCACATCTTCTGGCTCTAAATTCCTAGATCTTTTTACTGTTCTAATTTCATTATATAAAGAAAATTCATAAGCTATTGCACATAGAAATTTCATGCTTTTTATATAAAAGAATACAAACCACTAGAAGAATCACCATTCAAACTGGAAAACAAAACAAAAAAAAAGGATGATAGAACAAAAGTTTTCAACAACACTGTACTGTTTTATTCCACTCCCTTTCAGAGTTAATCTAAATCTGTCATTTCATTATGATTGCATTGGTATAAGGAACTCTTAGCTGAGGGGATTACTTCAAGCAATGATCTTTGAACACTAAACAATTATGTTATGGAATTGTTTGGAAGAATGAAAAGTTGAGTGACTTGCTCAAGTTTCAACAGCCAGTATAAGTCAGTGGTGAGATTTAAATACAGATCTTCTTAACTCCATGGCTATCTCTATATAAACTATATCTATACACTATTTTTTCTTCTCATACAGTATTGTATAACAGTTCCACAATATATGGCAAATGGATAAATAAAATAGATTCTCAGAAGCCATACAACATATTCTTTGCTAGATTCTTCAAATCTTTGTACATTATCTTTTCTGTGTGTGAAATCAAACTAGGACCTCCTTTATTTTGTGGAAGTGAGTTATTTAAAAAAAGATTGTTTAAATTAAAAGGTAAAAAATGGAATAGATACACAATTGAATAGTAACCCAACATAATAGGCATTCTTAACCTATAATACATGATGTTTAGATGGGTAAGAGACAGACAGCAGAGAAACAGAATGAAATGGTGGTCATTTCCTTTGCAATTCTATGCATTTAATTTTACTCATTCAAATTACTTTTCTGAGGAATCCAGAGGCAAAATGGGTCCATGACTCATAAAAGAAGGTTGAGATACTCTGACCCAGAGGATCTTTGATTTTAAAGATCTTCATATCAATATACTTCAGGGAAGTATCATGACATGTTCCTATGTCTTGAAACATTTCTAATAGTTGAATTATAAATTGGAGAGTGATGTATTTTTTTCCAGAATATTTTTTTGTAATATCATATTTAAAAAATCCATTTCAGAGCCCATTAACTCTATATCAAGAAAATAAGGTTTTAAAATTTATCCCAATAACCTTAGGTATTGTAAGGAACATATTTTGTTGGTAAAGATACTTTATAAAGGCTATCCTCATTTTGATACCCTAAATAAAATTAATTCCCCAATACTTACTTGACAAGTGTGGAGGAATAAGAGGTAGGACAATGTGCCACTCTCTCTGGAAGTGGTGCAACTGACTATGCGACCCCCTTTAAGGCACTGTTCTTCCCTTTATTTGCTTTCTCCTTAGGCATACATAGGGATTAACAGTAGACTTTACCTTAAGTTCTAAATAGTACTGCAATGTAGTTCAAATGCTGAGACAACCAAAATTGGTGACATGTTGAACAAACTGGACACATTTTACCTGGAGAAAAGAAGACTGAAACACTGGGGCTATTATTGAAATACTCAAGTATTTAAAAAAACTGTCTTATGGAAAGGGGATTCTATTTATTCAGAATAATACCACAGGAAGAATTCAGACTAGTGGATGGAAATCATAAGGATGCAGCTTTAGGTTGACAACATGAGAGAACTTGTCCAAACTTAGAATTTCTGTAAAATGGAATGGTTGTCTCTAAAAGAAATACATTTCTTTCCACAGGAGAGATTGAAGTAGAATTAGATGGACACCTATTTGGTATTCTATCAAGGGGATTAAAGTAGGGGATTTGAATGCAGTGACCTCTTCAACTACTTCTAACTCTTGAATTCTTGGATTCTATTTTAATAGTACAACTTGTCATTTATATGCCGTTCATTTTGTTTCAGTTCTTGAAAGAGTCCCTGTTATTTTTGGAGTTAGTTTACACTGAATGTGTTCTTACAGTGGGTCAGACTAATATATCACCATACTGACAGCTCTTATCACAGTTATTCTGATGATATATTATTGTAAGACATAATCAAGGGGTTGTCACAGTGATGATTTATTAGTGTGTTCCATTAAAAGATTGATAATAAAGAGAAAAAAATCCTAAGAAAGAAATATTTAGTAAGATACATTAATAACTCACATAATTCATATGCTGCATGTTCACCCTTTTAAAAAATAGATTTATTTTTTTTCTAATTAGGAAGAATGTTATTTTATAATTGTAAAAGTAACAGTATTTATCATTATTTCACTTTGAAAATAATTTATCATTTTTGCTCTGGTTGTATATTGGCAGTAACATAGCATCTTTATAGTGAGTAAACTTGGTAACAATGAGGAGAAATTATTTAATTCAACAAACATTTATAGAAAGTAGTTTGGAAGGAAGGAACAAAATAATGAGGGAAAGATTACTCCCACCTACAGTGATCTTACATGATTACAGCTAGAAGGGACATTAGAAGTATTCAATAGTATATGCCCATTACAAACACAATTATATACATGTAAATAAAGTGCATTTTAAAAATCTTCAAATCACTTCAGATATGCATTTTTATTTCCTTCAGTATATCAACAAATATAATTGCGCATTTGGACTTCTTTTGCATTCTGATCCAATTTTTTCTCAGTATTTTCAGGTTTGCTGGAAACTTCAGTTAAGCTCCAATATGATAAAACGACATACAACTTATCTTTTTTTTTTTTTGTAATACTCTAGCTGTTGTTGCAACTATTTCTAAGACTGGGAACACACTATTCTCTTAGCCAGGCAATTCCAATCTTGGCTACCTCTTATCACAAGAAAGTTCTTTCTAATACTAGTTGATTGCAACCATCTGTACTTTTTCATTTATTGGATCTCTTCCAAGTTCTTCTATAAGTCCTTCACAAGGAGTTCTACCCAGCAACCTGTGGCTATCCTCTAGATGTCTTAATGATATACACTTCCAGATATCAACCTGTACTTAAAAAATTATATTGCATACTATATATGCCGGCAAGTTATTACAAAGTATATTACCCATATGTAAATATTATGTTTAAAATGTGTAACATATATAAATATAATCCATGCACTAAGAGTTCCAGACAAAGGTCACCAGTTTATGGGTAGGATTTGAAAATACAGAGGCTTACATAACCTATCATAAGAAATAATTTTCTAATAGCAAGTCAATATCTGCATTGTGTATGTTTATAGATAGAGAAATATACATTATTTTATATACAGTATGCATCTGTATATCTACTTGTCAATTGATACACATTCACATACTTAAATCATATGCAGTATTTGAAGAATCTGTTCTTTGTTGGTTTCTTTGCATGGGGGGAGGTGCATTTTCCAGGTTTCATTGCTAGAATAATAAATTCAAGAATGCTTTATTTTAAAATCTTTTGCAGCCTCAAATTTAACTTATCCTACGAAAGGTCACTTCCCATATCTGAACAGTTTGAGGAGAACATTATTTGTGTCCCTGAATCCTTTATTCCTTTCCCTAGCATTTCTTTTATTTGGCTCAAGGTCTGATCTTGCTATATCACTAAGACCTGCATGTGTAAGCAGAATGAGGTCTTAAGGTTTTCTTTTATTCATATTTTATAGCAAGGACCCAGTTGGACAGTTCTGTATTTTATAACAATGAAACTTTTAGTGTTTGCTTTTCAAACCCTCTAATAGTGAAACATAAAATTGAATTAATGCAAGAAGACAATATAGGTGACTTGTGGAGGAACTCTAATTTTTCTGGGATTGTGTTTGATTGTCTATACATTCCCTTTAACAGTGGTCTTTTTAAATACATTTATTAGCTACTTCAAGATTTGAGAAAGGAGAACACAGATTTTATTAACTGGCTTTATTCTCAGTTTAGAGAGATAAAAATCTAAGGCCTTGCCTTCTTCCTTTGCAAAATGCCTCCGGAGAGCTATAAATTCCAGTCTACAGTGGATCATAGAGCCTAAACTGAGGGAGAGAAGATTTAGACTTTTACAAGTCATTCTCAGAATATTTTTTTCAATATTCTGCCTTTAATCTAAATTTTCTCTAAAGCTGACAATATTGTAACCTTTATCCCATGGTTTAAAAATATCTTTCCTGGATGAAGTTTTCTCCCCCAGGTAGATCCAGGTAGCTATTCATTCAACACCAATAAGGAACTATGCATGAAAGAAGAATTTGACAATTCTCACACACACACACACACACACACACACATATACACACACATCCTACTTTTTCTGCTTTTTTTTCCTAAAAAAGTCATTTGAACAGTAAAGAGAATTTCACTTTTATTAAAATTGAATTACTAATCCTTCATTTTAGACCCAACTTTTGGAATTCTAGTTTCCTTCTCTTCTTATTATTTCTTTAGATAATCTTGGCAAAAAATTAACTAGAATTTTAGCTTGTTCCAAATTTCACCTTATATCTATATGTATGCATACATTTAGCATAAGTTAGCTGTAGCCCACAACTTAAATTCCTCTAGAAGAAAATATGAATATTATTATTCCCTACCACAAATTTGGTTTCTTCAATATTTTTTAAACAAAAATACTTATTTTTTTTTAATAAAAAATGAAGATTTTGTTCAGAAATTTAAAAAAAAGATAAAGAAATATTGGATGGCTAAAACAATTATTTTGCCTTCTCTGGACAACCATACTCAGAGTACTGTTTTTATCCTAAAACCTCCAGTTCATTAAAAAATGTAATTTATTTTATTATTATATCATTTAAAAATTTCATTCAGAAATTCATTTTATGCTTAATTCAACTTGTTTTGGTGTCTTCAAAAGTTTTCATGGTGTGTTTTAGTAAACAGTAGTTTGTTGGTAGAAGTTTGGTAATCCAAGATAAACCTCCAAGCGCAGTCAGTATGTATTTCATTTATTGATTTTCTCATAGCATTTCATTTTAAACTTTAAAATTCTGAGGTGAGGTAGGAAATGGATGCTACATTTAGCTATGACAACTCATATTTATTGTTAAAGTGGAGTGTAAACTCTGGAGATGAAAATATTCAGCTTTTGATAACCATCATCTTATATTCATAGTGAGGGTAGGAAAATGTTTAAACTTTAGCAAACAAACAGAACCCTCTTGCAGGGATTCAGAGAAATGCTACTATTTTTTTAAGGACATCTAATTTCATATGTCACATTGCTTTTCCAGTGCAATTTACTCAACATCACTTCCATGTGTTTGCCTAGCCTGAAAGGTCTCACCTAGCCTTAAATGTCCTGTTGGAGTACTAATATGCCTTGGCAAGATGATGTAAATCAGTTCATAAAAATAAAATATGATCCAATGGTAAAGGAAATGTAAATGATAAGGAAAGGTTAGACTGTGTGAAAATCTCACAGTGCTTTTTATTTCAAACTGAATCTAAATGAGGTTGCAATCATTTTCCATCAGACCATATCTGAAAGACTAGAGTGAGAAAGATTTAGAACAGGATTTGAAAAATGCTAAAGATCTGAAAGTTCTCAGTCTCAACTCTTGCTAGTCATTGGTTGGGTACATTTAAGACTAGGTATTCTCTCTGTAGTATCATGTAGAAATCTGTTCCTCTCTTCCTTCATATGTACATCAAAATGTAACATCTTAAAGTATTTCACAATTTCTTTCAAGTTATTGAAAGATACAAGGAGAATATTGTATATTTCTTGTCAAACGTAAATGGTAAGGTGGCTTAAGTAGTTGGATATGTTTTGTTTCTCATTAACCACCCCCCAACCCCCTTATTCCAGACATTAGGTGGTCTTGAAAAATTGTGCCTACACCAATCAGTGACTGATTTCTTTCCTGCTTTGTTAAAGGAGGTAGGATACTAAGGTGGATACATTAATAGTCATTGACTGAGAAATGTTTACTTGACTTTCAGTACAACTAAGAGGTTCAAAAGGGAGAATCCAGCAATGTAGGTTATTAGGTGCCACTAATTTTCAAATTTCTGTTCCAGTCATGTACTCCTCTGATGACATCGAATAGAAGCTTGTATTTACGGATTAATATGTATGAAGACTCAGGTTGTTTTTCACTTGTTCAGCATATTATGTTACCCATACGGATCCACATCATCCTTAGGGATCAGGAAATACATGCTAACATGACTTAACTAAACATATATTGATCTTTCAGGACCTAGTGTTTCTCAAAAACTTTTGCTTTCATTACCTCCAGTCATTCAAATCTCTCTTTAAATCATTCTCACTCACTTCAAGAATTTTAAGATAATGACATCTAATGTAAATGAAGTGAAACTTTAAAATGAAATAATTAGAAACATCTTATATTTCCTAAAAGAAAATGTTCACACACTTTACCCATAAATACACCCATACTTAATGGGATGAATGAAGCCAGAGAAAGATCAAATGTCAAGAGACACATTGGATAGGAGATACATAGGGTCAAAGAGTCTTTGTAAAGTGGTTCATCCACAAGAAGTATATTTGGCCCAATAACAAGATGCAAAGAATGGTTACTCATATCTCTCTTGCTTCAATGCCTCCAATGTCTTCACATGGCTTCCACTGATCTTAGTCAGACATGGTTTAGCAGGTCACATCTGTTCACTACAATATCCAATTGTTGCTCCTCTGGATACTCCAAGATGGTACTCGTAAGGTTTCTCCTTACTATTTGGCTGAATTCACCACTGCCTGGCCTATAGTAAAGCTCTCTTCCACTGAAAAGAACGAGAAACCTTCTGCTTAAACCAGCAGTTTTGTGATAAGTCAGTTTTGATGTATTTTTTCAGCTTCAGATGCATGATTTCTGATTGTTCTTCACCAAAAATCACCTGTGTTAAAGGGAATATGAGAAAAAAGAAAAAATGATAAACCTTTTCTACCATTGTTGCACTTTCTATGAGCTATAAGAGAAAGAGCTAGTGTGAGCTCCCTCCTCAAAGTGACTACTGAGACTTTCTCTACCAGGATCACCTCCTGGGTTTGTTTCTAAAACCCCATTCTGGGCCTCTTCCTCTCTCTCTCATATTGAACCTGATTTGGGGCAGTGAGTCTGGTCTCAAAATTGGGGCTACTGGTCGGCCCAAACTTGACTCTGGTTGCGGACTCCACTGTGGGGAGAGGAAGGTCATGATCCAAAGGAACCAGAGCAGTTGAGAAAACTGTTTTTGGTGTCTTGAGCTTTGAAAGTATGGATGATAGTTTAAGACAATACTTTGAAAAATGGGACAGTCTCACGGATTGAGTGTTGATGAGCTATCCTTAAACAAAATGTTCCAGAGACTTTGATTTTGTGACTTATTCTTATGTAGAAGAGGCAGATGTAGCAATAAAAATGTAGATGCTTGGCCACATTAGGTTTATGGGTGTATAGTGGAATCAAAGAAAGCTGTTTCTACAGAGGTCTCTGTAAAAGCTGGTGCATATCTAATTGTGAAGAAAATTATTGTTGGTGGTATTAAAGAAGATACAGAAGAGTATAATTTAAGAGACTACTTTCAAAAAGTATGGCAAGATCAAAACTACAAAAGTTATGAAAGACTGACAGAGTGAAAAGAAGAAAAGATTTGCTTTTGTAACTTTTGATAATTGTGATACATTTAACAAAATTGATGTTCAGAAATATCATACTATTAATATGCATAATTGTGAAATGAAAAAGATCCTTACCAAGCGAGGGATGGAGTCTCCTGGCTCACAAAAGGGTTGTAGAAGTGACTGGGGCAGTTTTACGGGTTGAAGAGGAAACTTTGGCCATGGAAGAAACTTACATGAAAGAGGTGATTTTGGTGGTTGTGGTGGTGGCAGCAGAGGCAGTAATGGAGGTGGAGACGATGAATATAATGGATTTGGTGAAAATGGTGGCAACTATGGAGTTGGTTCTTGCTACAGTAGTGAGGGAGGTTACTGTGGTGGTGGTAGACCTGGATATGGAAAACAAGGTGGTGGATATGATGGTGGTGGAGGAGGATAGGATAGTTAAAATGAAGGAGCAAATTTTGGTGGGCGTTACTATGGTGGCAATGGGAACTACAACAGTTTTGAAAATGATAGTGGGCAGCAGCAAACAAATTATGGACACATGAAAGGAGGCAGTTTCTTTTAATTAAATTATTCTTTTTGTTTTCAGTGTTTGACAATGACTTCCATATATCATAGATTTTTCCCCTCCCTCCCCCTCATTCCCCCCTTCATGCCCTCCCTGAGATGGCATACAAACTTATATAGGTTCTACACATATTTTCCTATTAAATACATCTTGCACAGAAGAATTAAAATGAATGGAATAAACCATAAAATAAAACAAAAGGAAATATAACACAAACGAAAATAATCGTTTTATCTGCTATCCAGTTCCATAGTTCTTTCTCCGTATGTGGAAGGTGTTTTGCCTCAAGAGTCCATTGGAAATCATTTAAATCCATGAACTTCAATGAAGGACTAAGTCTACCTGAAAAATTCCTCACCTACTGTGGTTGTTGCTGTGTACAAAGTTCTGGTTCTATTAAAAGGAGGCAACATTTGTGGAAGGAACTCAGGGAGTGGAGGTGATGGATCTGGTGGTAATAATGGTGGATATGGTAGCAGGAGGTTAGAAAAACTCAAGAGAAGTAGTCTACAGTTTTTAGCAGAAGAGAGAGCAAGAAATTGTCATCAGGAAAGCTTCAGGTTACTTTCACACAGTCATGCCAAATGCATTAGAGGAACTATAAAAATCTTCCACAGAAGAAATGATGACCCATAGTCAGAAAAGTAACAGCAGTTTAAACAGGAAACCCTTCTTGTGCAAGACTGTCATAGTCACAGTTTCCAAAAAGTGCAGCTATTGATTAATGCAATGAAGTTTCAATTAGATATATATTACTGAGGTCTTTTGTCTACTGTAGCTTTGTGTTTCCTTGTTTTCCCCCCTTACATCTGGCATATTGCCCTGTAAATTATGGCAGTGGTATCACGAATTAAAGTTAAGGAATTTTTAACTTTTTAATATTTATGTTGTTCAGTTTTTGTATGTTTTAGTACAGAAACTTTGATGAAATGCAGTTTTAAAGGTGTTTCCTTGTTAGTTAACAAGTAGAGAAGATCATTTTAAATTGTTATTTTGTTTTAATTTTGCTAAAGTTAACTGTAAAGAAACATCTGGTGACTTGCAGTCTAAGGGGAATCTATTCTTCTCAAACCAAATCATAATACTCATTGATACGAATGGGACTTGGCAAGTAGAAAGAATAGTATTTGTATGTTTGCAATGTGTGTTTTAGATAACTAAGATTGGGTATTTAAATTAGTATATTTATGAATTAATACAATTAACCTGTAGCTTTCAAATGAAAATTTCAAATTGCCTTTTGGGTTGTGGATGCACACACACACAAACATACACACACACATATACATATATATATATATATGTATATGTGTGTGTGTGTGTGTGTACATATATATATATATACATATATATGTATATATAGTTGTACTTCTCTATGATTTAGTGTATTAGCTCTACCAAGTCCTAGTTGTATTTATTACAAAAGTTGTACTTCTCTATGATTTAGTGTATTAGCTCTACCAAGTCCTAGTTGTATTTATTACAAAAGGTTAAAATAATCCATTTTAGAGTTATCTTGACCACATTTGAAACTGCTGCCATAACATGGTATTGGTGTAGGGGATCTCTGTATTCTCTTCATGAGATTCTGGATGATGGAGGGGTAGGAGTTGAGCAGTAGGATTTTTTTTCTTTCTCTGTCTTTTGAATAATTTTTCCTTAATGAATTTAAAGACATAGCCAAACAGTAAGTCAGCTGTATCCAAGCAAATAGTTAGATACATGGAGTTTTTTGTTTGGTTTTTATTTTATGTCAATTGGTTTGGGGGTGGGGTGAAGGGGCCCAAAAACCTTCAAATGGTTACCATGCTTTAATATCTTTTTAATGTATTCAGGATGTTAGAGCAAGAGAATGAAAGGCACACATAGTGAAACAAAACATAACTTCATTGTTTGTTTTTACCTTTGTCTTCTATTTGCCAGCACCAATGAATTCGGGGAAAAAGAACCCCTAGAACCAAATCCAGTATGTCTCTCATAGGACTCAACATTTTTCACTGACCCTTTCATAAGCAAATAGGTTGATCAAGGTCAATTCACTTAGAGCATTCAAAGGAGACTCTCAAAAATCACGCTTCTTTCATATCAGCCAGCTAAGTGGCAAAGCTATATCTGGATTAAAGACACATTTATTTCCTACCAGGCATTTACCTGAGAAAATCCACCAATCTCTCAGTCTCAGTTTCCTCATTGGTAAAGTGAAATAAAATCTGCACCTCAGTCATAATGCTCTTGTGAGAATCAAATGATATGATGTATGAAAAGTGCTTTGTGATCTTTAAAGAGCTATTTAAATCTATTTTGGGTTTTTTTTATCATTCTGTTCATCAAATAAATTGGGAGACTGATTTCATCATTAAGAGTCCACTTATAAAACATCCCCACTACCATGTTAGAATCTCCCACTCCCAATTGTTCCTTCACTAGGATAATGACATACTTTTCTTTCAGAGAAACTCAGAACCCTTATTCAACCACCATCAGGAATCTCAGCTCCAGGACTAGTCTCTTCAGATCAGCATCCAAGAAAACAAATTCTAAATTCTTGACTCTGAATCTTGACTGGTTTACTTGAACTTCTTTCTGGAGCTGGACTACTCTTCTAAAAGCTGCCATTTACTTTACATGTAGGTGTTCTAATTAACTGGGTCGGGGAAAGGGGTATTCTCTAAGGAAAGCACAGGTAAAGCTTGAAATAACTCAGTAACGTATGAATTCTTAATGACTTGATAACTCTCGATTTTTAAATTCCAGTAGTGGATCAATAAAACCTTCAAGTTAGCCAATTATCATTAGAAGTCCTCCATGATTAGAACTGATTAGCCCTATACTTCTATTGTGTTGATTGAGCTTTAATTGAAATTTTGTTAAAAGTAGTTTGTTTAGGAAAACTCCTTACATGTACTGCCTTTAGAGAAACATTTGTGGAAACAGAATCTGAGTAGCTCACTTTGGGATAAAAATGGTGATATTTAATTTTTCAGTCTGACATTGAAATTATGTTAAATGAATTGTAATGAAAGGGGGAATACTTTGCTTTGGATGATAGCTACTTGCCTAAGTTTCCTTCCTTTCCCTCAAGTTAGGAGCTATAATGCCTGTACAAATACATATTAGGGTCCATGAAAGTTTCCAGAACCTAAATAAGATATATATATATATATATATATATATATATATATATATATATATATATATATATATATATATATATATATATATATATTATCTTTCCACTCATCTCTTGAATGTCCTCTCTAGTGGCTTTATGTATCAGCTAAAATCTTTTCTTGTATAAGAAGCCCTTCTCTAGTAGCATAATTCTAGTGATTTGCTTCTTTGATTGTTAACCTTTTAAACTGCATAAAGCATATTGTTCATAGTAGTTTATGTGTTGTCTCACTTATTTTAATATGAGTTTCAAAAGAGAACGACAAGATATTTTTATTAGTGATTCTCCCCTTCAATGCTTGTAATATTTAAATGTATATAGGTGACTAGTATATGCTTGATTATTGTTGACTATATTTCTTATGTCTGTGTTAAATGAAAATAAAACCATGCCATTATGGAGTCTTTGATAAAATGTAAAAACTTGAATTAAGCCTTATTCTTCAAATATAATTGAAAGTATTATGTTTTATGCTTTGTTTTAGTATCTCTTGATCAAATGAAACTTTGTAATTGGAACAATCTGACTGAGTAAGCTATTGTGCTTATTTCTCAACTATCTTTATTTTTCCTCTATATAATCTTCACTAGATCAAATTATTCTTACATGTATTTGGTCTGTTGAAAAGTGACATTATCATTTTAGTGTTGATTTTTTATGTTATTTATAGTTGGCAGCAATCAGTCCAGCAAGATTTATACAAGTCATATATTAATCCCAAGGCATTCTCCAAAGCAAACAGTAACAGCTGTTTTTGCTGTCACTAATTCACCAACTTGGCAGAAAATCTCATTTTATTCATCCTACCATTAAGGACTATTGCCCACTTATGTAGACAACTCTTTACTCTCTACTTGACCCCTACCATCTGCATTGCTATGCTTTATGATCTTGAAAATAGATTTTTAAAAAGATCACTGAGGACCAATTTGTTGTCAGCTCCAAAGGCATTTGCTCAACTATAGCCTTCCATGCATTTGATATTTTGACTCTTTCCCTCTCCCAGTTTTCTCCATTAATACCTTGATGAATTATTATCTTCATTAACCTTCTTCTTTTCAGACTGGTTACTTGGTATTTTTCCCTTCCCCTCTTCATATTCCTCCCTCTACCATAACCATTGCTTTCTTCTCCATGTTCTGTTCTTCACTCTCCAAATTTTCTTTTTGAATATTTCTTGAAGCCACATACAGTTAAATTATTTATAGAGATATTTCTCAGCAACTCTTTGAAAATTTCAAATAATCATGACTTTATTACTTCCACAAAGGGCCATGGTGGTGATCAAAGAGATAAGTGTGAGTACTTTGCAACCAATAAAATGTTTAAAATATGAGCTCCTGTCACAGTCTTCCTCCCAATTATCACTGCTATCTGATTCCATTTCTACTTTTTCAAATTATCTAATTGTGCAGAAATTTACATTTCAACAATTGTTTCTAGTTCTGCTCTTTCAAGTAAGTAGCATAAGAAATAAATCTTTCACTTTTTATACATGAGCTCTCCTCCCTTTTAAAAGAAGAGAGGTATAACACATTCCACTGTTTTCTTTTTCTCCAGGATAAGTTTTCTCAGTACTCTCATCATTTGTTTATGTTATGATTTCTGGTTCTTGCACTATGCTTATAGCTCTCCTCAAATTCTGTCAACTGACACATATATTCCCTCCCCAACCAAGTAAAAGGAAGTCCTTTCTGCACCATCCTAGCTATTGCTACTAGGATTGCAATCAGGCCAAGGTGAAAAGTCCAAGACCTCCTTTATAAGAAAGTTCTTCAAATATTATAGTGGTTTGCATATTGACCCTGTCTTCCCTTCTTCAGCCAAATATGTTTCTTTATTTCTTTCAACTTATTTCTCACATGAATGTATTTAAGTCCCTTCATTATTTTCAATTATCTCCAATAGAAGATCAAACAACAACAAAAAATTATCAATTATTTGTCCCCCTTAATATGATACCTGCTCTAACTAGGGCAGAAGTGCAGGCAATTCATTTCAATAAAGATTTACTTAGCTCCTAATAAATCTGAAGTTCTTTCTCACATAGTAAGTATATAATAGATGATCACTTTTTTTACTGCTATTTAACAGTGATAATAAGGGTAATGATATGTTTTTCTATGTTTCTTTAGGCACAGAAATTAAATATATGACTATTGGAAGTTATTAAGTCACTTCCATAGCTCACAATCCTTTCACTGCCCCCTGGGGACATCCCTGTGCTATGGAAACGATTATCAAATACCATGATCCATTTAAGGTTATTAATGTATTGTGCTATAACCTTCAATATTATCAACTGAATTTCTGGGAGCCAAGATGTCAGAGTCAAATGTAAGTGTTCTCATCCTCCCTTTGTTGACCCGGAAAAACACACGGAATATTTCCACAGTAAAAGTCATGTAATAGTGGAATCAACAGAAGTGGTACCACAGTCTTTCATTTCAGGAGGGTAGAAGAATCCCTTTTACTGTAGCTGAAAGGGAATCAGTGCAGGACCAGAGACATCCCATCAAGCTCGACTTCAGCTCACCAGTAGGAGATCCTGAGCCCCAGGAGCTTAGAGCTGATCAATGCCAGTGTCAGAACCCCACATATGCCTTAGCACAGCTAAGGGAACTGAGAAGAAACCAGCCCAGATGGAAGTCCACCAGTCACTGAGTCTGCCTGTTCTCCAGTTTAGCCCTAGGGGAGGAGGAGACTTCCTATGGCCACATCCTCATAGCTCATACCTTGTGCCTCTGTGTAACCCTGGGGAAACTCAGACTTCATCTGGCCTCAGTTTTGGCACATATTGGCTAGATCAATACCAGGTAATCTATAGCATTACATAACTTCTCAGCAAAATAACCAAAGGCCACAACACATTAAGCCAAGAACTGAGACTCAGGTTCCCAGCACAAGAAACATGGGACAGAACATGCCCCACAAGCAAAGATCCACTTTAAAATACAGGAAAAAGACAATCGCCATGAACAAAAAGCAAATCAGAAACAGAAAGACCATAGAATCATATCACAGGGACAAAGGTAGGAAAGCTAACTGGGAAAATTGGACAAGGAGGTACAAAAGCTAACTGAAGAAATTGATATGTCAAAAATTAAAATTGCAAAAATAGCATCAAATGAATTTATGAAACATAAAGAAACAGTCAAACAAAATCTAAAGAATAAAAAAATAGAAGACAATATAAAATCAGAGGAAAAAATAACTGACCTGGAAAAAAGATCCAGGAGAGAAAAATCTAAGAATTATTGGTCTATAGGAAAGTCATGATAAATAAGAGCCTGGAAATTATCTTCCAAGAAATCATGAAGGATCCCAGATCCAGAGGGCAAAATAGTCATTCAAAGAATCCACCAACCACCTCCTGAAAGAGACCCCAAATTGAAAATGTCAAGGAATATCCTTGCCAATTCCATAACTATCACGTCAAGGAGAAAATACTGCAAGCAGCCAGGAAGAAACAATTCAAGTGAATATTTACCAAGATATAAATTTAAGATAAATAGAAGAGGAAGTAAAATACTTATATAATCCCATCTCAGGAAAAGAAAATGAACAAGCCATTAATGAACTCCATTGGAAAAATTCTCCAGGGCCAGATGGATTTACAAGTGGATTCTATCAAACATTTAAAGAATAGTTTATTCCAATAATATATGGAGTATTTGGGAAAATTGACAAAGAAGGAGTCTTACCAAATTCATTTTTATGATACACATATGGTGCTGATACCTAAACTTTTAAGAGCCAGAAAAGAGAAAGAAAATTATAGACCAATTTATCTAATGAATATGGACCTCAAAAAATATAAATGTGATTAGCAAGAAGATTACAATAAATTATCAAGATAAAAATGTATTTTGTTTAGGTAAGATTTATACCAGGAATGTAGGATTAGTTAAATATTAGGAAACTATCAGCATAATTGGTCAGATCAACTGCAAAACTAACAGAAAACACGATTGTCTCAGTAGATTCAGACAAAGCTTTTGACAGTCTACAACACCCACTCATATTGAAAACACTGGAGAGCATGGTAATAAATTGAGTCTTCCTTAAAATAATAACTAGTTTCTGTCTAGAAACATCAGCAAGCATTATATGTAACTGGGATAAGCTAGATGCATTTCCAACAAGGTCAGGGGTGAACAAGGATGTGCATTATCACCACTGTTATTCAATATGGTAAGAGAAATTTTAGCTTCAGTAATAAGAGAAGAAAAAGAAATTGAAAGAATTATAACAAGCAAAGAAGAAACTCAGTTATCACTCTTTAGACAATATGATAATATAGTTAGATAATCCCAGAGAATCAAGTAAAACACTACTTGAAATAACAACCAACTTTGACAAAGTGGCAAGATGCAAAATAAACCCATATAACCCACCTGCATTTCTACATTTTACTGACAGAGGCCAACAAGGAGAGATAGAAAGAGAAATCCCATTTGAAGTTACTGTAGAATATAAACTATCTAGTCATTTACTCACCACAACATACCAAGGAACTATATGAACACAATTACAAAACACTTTTCAGAAAAAGAAGTCAGATATAAATATTTGAAAAATAATCAATAACTTGTGTGTAGGACAAAGTAATATATGCAAAATGGCAATTCTACCTAAATTAACTTGCTGACTCAGTCCCATACCAACCAAACTACCAAAATTATTTAATAATTATAGAAAGAAATTATATCAGAATTCATCTGTAAGAACAAAAGTGGCCTAACCCTGTAACAGATCTCAAATTGTTTTCTAAAATAGCAATCCCCAGAACCACTTGATGTTGGCTAAAAAAATAGATAGGTAGATCAGTGGAGTTGATTAAGTACACAAGACTCAGTAGTCAATAATTATGTAGTCTACTGTTTGATTTACCCAAGGACCCCAGTTTCTGGTAACTTACTGTTTGACAAAATCTACTAGGGAAAGAGGAAAATAGTTGGGTGGAAACTGGGCATAAACCAGTGTCTGATGCCATATAGTAGAATAAAGTCCAAATGGGTACATGATTGTAACAGAAAGAACCTTGACATATGTAGGAGGACCTGCCATATAAGTGCTTAGATCTGCTTTTTTGAAAGGTAACAACTTTTGAGGGGTCAATATTCTACTTTATTCAGGCACATATATCATTCACCAAGTTCAAGGGAAAAAGCCAACACCCTGAACTTCAGAAAAATACAAACAGAAAAGTAAAGACCAACAGAGAGGGTTTCTAACTGTCTGACCATAAGCAATACATATTTCATGGATCAACAGACAGATGCAACTGTGCATATGTGCATACATATAGAGTTCCCAGATAGAGAAGTACCAATAAATCTGGGTTTTGAAAGCCAGGGGGCTTCTTAGTGGCTAGTCAGAGTCCTGTCTGGCCAAACAAACACTTCCAATGAGTGAGCCTCAAAGTCAATCCTCATTTCTGAATATTTATACACTTTTAAGCATTGGAGGGCAACACTCTGTCTCCCAGTGCCTCGATAGAAATTAACGAAAGGTATTGAAACTTATTAATGGCCAGGGAAGAGTTTTAATTCCATCTGTCCCCACCCACCATTAACTTCACAACAATACAGATTTAAAGGCTGATACTGTTTAAGACCAAAGCCAGGAGAAGAGAAGATTTGAAAACACCACCATGGATGGCTCCTAATTCTCTGTGTCAGATGGAAGCACTATGGAGATATCTGAGGAGGCATATATAGGAGCAGTAGCAAAGAGAGCTATGGAGTAAAGATCTATGAATAACACCAAGGAGAGTTTCTGGAAAACTCCAGATCAGAAAGACTCTGAGGACATGGCAGGATCCTGAGACAAGGGAAGTATTTCAATTGAGATTCAAGATAAAGAGGGTTTAAAGCAAAGAATACTTTATTTCTTAGATTTATGGAGAATGGAGAAATGTATGACCAAAGAAGAGATACAGAATATTATGAAATGCAAAATGAATAATTTTGATTGCATTAAATTGAAAAGATTTTGCAGAAACATAGCCATTGCATCCAAGATTGAGACAGAAACAGAAAACTGGAAAAAGAGTTTTTATAACTAGTATCTGTGATAAAGATCTCATTTCCAAACTATATAGAGAACTAAGTCAAATTTATAAGAATAAAAGCCATTCCCCAATTGATAAATGATCAAAGGATATGACCAGGCAGTTTTTGGATGAAGAAATTAAAGGTATCTATAGTCATATGAAAAAAAGTTCTAAATCACTATTGATTAAAGAGATCAAATCAACACAACTGTGAGGTACCACATCACATGTATCAGAGTGGCTAATATGACAAAGCAGGGAAATTATATATGTTAGAGAAGATGTGGGAGAATTTGAACACTAATTCATTGTTGTTGGAACTGTGAGCTGATCCAGTCATTCTGGAGAGCAATTTGGAACCATGCTCAAAAGGGCTTTAAATATGTGCACACCCTTTAACCCAGCAATGTCACTTTTAGGGCTGTATCCCAAAGAAATCATAAAAATGGGAAAGGGACATACAAAAATATTTATAGCATTTCTTTTTGTGGTGGCCAAGAGGTACGAAATTGAGAGGATATCTATCCATTGGGAAATTGTTCAACAAGTTATGATATTTGAATGTAATGAAATACTATTGTGCCATAAGAAAAGAGGAACAGGAGGACTTCAGAAAAACCTGGACAACTTGCAACCTGGAAAATTGATGCACAGTGCAGGAGCAGAGCCAGGAGAACATTATACACAGTAACAGCCACAGTGCTTGAGAACTCTTTGTGATAGAGTTAGCCCTTCATAGCAATGCAGGGATCTAAAATATTTCCAAACCATTCATGACGCAAAGCATCATCCACTTCTGGATAAGGAACCATGGAGTCAGAATGCAGGATGAAGAGGACTATTTTCTCCTTTGCTATGTAGCATTCCCTGTAGCAGGGAATGGTTGACTAAGTTGTGGTTTATGAATGTGATGGAATACCTTTGTACTATCAGAAATGAGGAGTAGCAGGACTTCAGAAAAAAACTTGGAAAAATTCATATGAACTGATGCTGAGTGTAGTACCAGGAGAAAATTTTTCACAGTAATAGCCACAGTGTGAGAGGAAAGCTTCTGATAGACTTACCCCTTCACAGGAAGTTAGCACTGGATGATTTTAGATTTAAATCCTTATCATGAATCTCAATTGAAGCAATTCCTTGTCTCAGGACCCTCCCACATCCGGAGAGTCTTTCTGACCTGAAGTTTTCCTGAAACTCTCCTTGGTGATATTGAGACACTTACTCCACAGTTTTGTTTGCTGCTGTTCCTATATATGTCTCTTCAGATCTATCCATAGTACTGCCATCAGACACAGAGAATTAGGAGCTATCCGTGGAGGTATTTTCAAATCTTAGCTTCTCCTGGCTTTGATCTTACATAATGGCTTCCATGATCATGCTGACAAATTTAGTATGTCCTTGGTTTTACATAGGAATCAAACCATTTGTCTCCTCAGAGCTGCCTATCTTATTGATTTAAGATTCTCTGATACCATATTCGGTACTGATCTCAAACTCTAACTCTTAGCACAGTGCTTGATATGTAGTAGACACTTAATAAATGATTATTGATTACTTTAAAAATGTAATATCATTATAAAGACATTTTTAGACAATTACAAGACAAGGAATATTGAAAATGAGCATACTGATCACTGTAAAAGAGGAGTAATGAAAATAAATCTCATTTACTCTATCAGGAAATAATATAACAAATTTTAAACTGTTATTGTTCAGTAATTTCAGAAATATCTGACTCTTTGTGACCACACTGTAGTTTTCTTTGCAAGGATCCTGGAATGGTTTGTCATTTTCCTCTCCACCTCATGTTACAGATGAGGAAAGTGAGACAGACATACCCAGGGTGACACAGTTAGTAAGTGACTTGAACTCAAGTCTTCCTGACTTCAGGCCTGTCATTATCCACTGAACCATTTAGCTGTTGTCTATTAAACATGTTAAAATAAAATATTTTACCACTTAAACAATTAAGCAATGGTTATTTTAATTTTTCATTCTTTCAAATAACTCATTTTACCATCCCCTTCAGATAACTGTCAAATATGAGCCAAATTACAGCCAGGAACAAATTTGTGCAACTGAAAAATTGACCAATGGCTAAATGAAGTTGGGAGTAGAAAACAGAAAAAAGGACATTGTGAAAAATTATTCACAGATCATAAACTCAACCCTGTCTTAACTCTTATACCTTAATCAAGTGACAGCTGCAGATTTATCTTTTTAAACCTGCTTACATTAAGTACTATGCACCAATTGTTTTGTAATCTATGTATGTTATAGTATTTTGTTTTTAATATAACTTTTATATATGCTGGTCAGCAGGAATTATATTTTTATAAAAGAATGAGATTTTATTATATTCTGTGGTTTTCTCTTCACTTCTTGATGTTCCTTCATGACAGTAATTGACAATTGAAGTCATTTCCCTTTGGTCTAAAGGTTTCTAAGAATTACCTTTAGTATCAGTTTCTGCATATCCTATAGGGCAATGTTGACTTTCTTTGTTTTTTGAACGCATCCTTTCCATCTTGGGCTTTTTATGATATGACAACTAACTGATTACTTTTGATATTACCTTAAGATTTATGATTTCTTGAGTGGATACATTTTAGAACAATTAAATATTTATAAATTGCTTAATAGAAATAATAGCTCACATTTCTATGACACTTTAATTTTAAGGTCCTAGACTAGTTAAGGCCTGTCTGATTTTGGTGATACAAATCACCAGACTGAGTTTATAACGTGGAATTTTCCCATTATGACAATACACTAAAACTGTCCGCTACAGTTAGATATGTAGAGTTTGTGGTCAGTGTGGAAATAAGGAATTCACTGATATGAGGAAGTAAATATTAAAGATGTTGAAATTATTTTATTTCTATAAAATAGGTAGTCATCAATAATGGAAGTGTTACTATCCTCATTTCATAGATAAGGAATCTCAGTTTAATAGAGGATAAGTGATTTGTCCTGGTTTAGCAAGGGAAAGAAAAAAGTATTAGACTCTAAATTTTAATGCAGAAATCTTGATCCAATTAAATTTGTATAAAATATAAAATCTTATAGAAATATCAAGTGGGTACTACATTTATATAAAAGGTCACATGTAGTACCAAATCTCATTTTGCAAAAGAGTGAGTAAGGATCACCTCCTTTCTCTTTCACAAAACACATAAACCTTTACAGACTTGGAAATTTTTGGAAGGTTTTTGCATTTCCAAAGTCCCCTGGAAATGAAATGAGTTAAATAAACTATTGTATTTACATGATTTTGAACGTCTTTCCACAGTGGGGAAATTGGAATCTATTATAATAATAATAGTTCACAATTAATTTACAAATTCCTTTCAAAATAAAGAATTTATATTTTTGTTTATTAAGCCTACTTGCAGATGCAGCCATGGCCTGATTAGGTTGCTACAACACTAGAAATATGGTCCATTATATCACCAAGACAAAATCCATAGCACCCAATGTGACTATGAATATGCTCATGTAGTTCTGATTCTCAAAGTATAACAGACTCTCTATATAGAAGGCAAAAGAACAACATTTATTGAGACAGCAGAAAACTGAATCCCAACACCAGAAAGCCAAATCCATCACAGCAACAAAGAAATCCATACACAATAACAATGTAGAAGACAACACCATCCCCAATCTTCCCTCTGTTAGGCTTCCCACAAACCAGATTGCTTAAACAAAATCACAAAGAAGCTCGCCCACTCACTCTAGATGCTGCCCCAGCTGCTTGATTTCTCTGTCTCCCTTAGTTCTGGCTCCTTTAACAATCTTCTCAGCTCTGCTCCACCCTTCTTGCTCAACCAATTCAGCAAAATTCTCCCACCACAGAATCCATGTAACTCAGTCTTCCATATGACCTGGACAGTTCCCATGGATCTATTAATGAATGGGAAAGATCTTCCCATTTAAATTACCATTAGATTTTTAAAATTGCAATTACATCTATCCAGATTCTTCTAAAAACTGTCCAGTTCTTCACATATACATATGCAGAGGTGTGTGCACGTGTATGTGTATGTGTGTATGTTTACCTATCTTAAACTTGTTGTTTAAAATAATGCGTCTTCATTTTGCACATCATAATAACACTTACCTCATAGAATGATAATGAGAATCAAATGAGAAAATACATAAATGTCGTTTTGTGAACATTGAAGGGATGTATAAAAGCTTGCTTTTATTTTTATTATTAAAGGATTCTGGTAGGTGAAAATACTGAATAGTTGAAAATCCTAAGGAAAGCGCTTATCAGTTAACAGGACTAGCTAGGAAAATTGACCAAAGGAATAAGGAATTCATAAATGAGTGATAATATTGTATGCATACAAGCTTAGACTCAAAAAGCTAATTTTATTCCTTCCTAGACTTTCCCATTTTAGTTTAATCCATTGAAAATTGTGAATGTATTTTCAAATGAAATAAATGGTGTAAGGAATAAAGTCCAACCCTCTGAAGTGTTAACTGAAGGGAAGGCCAAGGGAACGTAATGTCTAGCACTTAATCCTAATTACTCACTCCAGATTTGTGATATTGATTCATGTGCAGTTCTCTGGCTGCCACAATAAAGAAAAGAAAGGCTGTTCATATTTTTAATGAAGGTCAGAAATGGAAAAGTTAAGTGGTCTGTGCTGCATTTTAAAATTAGAGCATCTGAGAGCCAAATGATGACATAGGTTAGAAGGGCACCTTAAATGTCATTTTGCCATAACTGAACATAGCATTTTACACTTAATTAGTTTAAAGATAAAGTGTATATTTCTCAAACAAACTAGCTTTAGAATAACATAATTATTCTCTAGCTCTGAAATAAGTCTGACAATGAAATACAATATTAATAGTACCAAAAATCAATCAAATTTTGGTTTGAAACTTCATAAAACAAGAGTTCAAATCTGGTCTCATATATTTCATACCTGTGTGATATTAGGCAAGTCAATTAACCTTTATTTGCTTCAATTTCCTTATCTGCAAAATTGGAAAATAGTATCACTTACCTTCAAGTGCTTTTGTGAGAATCAAATGAAATTATAACTAGAAATCACTTAGCACAATGCCTGGTAGAGAGTAGGTGCTAAATAAATGTTAGCCACCATCATTACTACCACCGCCACCATCACCATCACCATCATCATCACCATCATTATCATCAAAATTCAGCAGTGTGTGGCACATAGCAATCATTTAACCATCAAACATGTTCCAGGAACTATTCTAGATGGGGGATATAGATATAATATATGAAATAACTCCTATTCTCAACAAACTAATATTCTAATTGCAAAGAAGCAAGTACTACATAGGTTTATTCAGAGTACATAAAGCCAAGTAATAAGAGAATGAATTGATTAAATACAAAAAAGATTATGAGGGAGAATGTTAATAGTGGGGTGAATGGGAAGAGAAATATTTATGTAAAAGATAAATAATGAGCTATATCTCAAAGTAAATGAGGGATTCCATGAGGCAGAAGTTAAAATAAAATACATTCCAGACTTAAGAGTTGACAACTGTCATCATGTGGACATGAGAAATGGACTTTTTTATTTAAGGAACAGAAAGCAGATTGGTTTATCTGGATCACAAGGAACAACAGGTGGGAGAGTGTAGAATGAAACTGGAAAGATAAATTGAGGCCATTCTGTAGGGTTCTAAAAATTAAAGACAGGAGATTACATTTTATTCTATAGAAAATAAACATCCATGGAAGATGATAGATTAGGAAAGTACCTTGGTTAGAAATTAGTTTAAAACACTTTGATAGCAATGTATAGGATATACTGGAGAAATGAGAGGCTTGAGGAGGTGGTTAGATTAATTCACATAAGAAGTGATAAGGTCCTGAACTAACATGCTATGATGATGAGTGGAGAGAAGTTATTGAATGCTCAGATATTATGAAGGTAGACAGAGTAAGCATTAGTAACTGATTGGATATATGGTAGAGTAAGGAAACTAGTAAAATGACAATGCTATACATTTCATAGATAGAAGGATAGTAGTACTTGCAACAAAAGATACTGGTCTGGAGGTGGGGAGGAATTTTGAGAAAAGATAAGCTCAATATTGGGAGTGTGGAGATGAAGATATCTCTAAGACATCCAGTTTGAAATGTTCAAAATGCATTCAATAAGTTTAAGCATGTAAACATATGTGTGAGAATGTATTGTAAATTAATTCTTCTGCACAGTTGAAAGCTATTATCACATATTGGGGATTTTTAAAAGCATATAGATTTGTTGATTGATGCCTAAAGTAAAATAAATGAAAAATTAATAGAAAGAAGTTTAAAGGCTTGAATTATATGTTTTGTACAATTATGTGCATTTTCAAAAGATTTAGCATAGGGGCTTTTCACCAATATAAATGTAATGGCATGCAATTTGATTTCAACTTTTAGAAATCCATTTAATACATGCAGTGATATAGGTAGCAGAGGAATTGCTTCTTTATTGTATTACAAGAAAAATAGTTGAACTTGGCTGGACATCAGGACGAAGGGATATCTCTCAGTAAGACAATTTCCCTCTGCTCTGTTGATTTATCAGTTATGTTCCTGTATAAGAAAAAGAAACTGCAAAATACTGTGACAGAAAATTTTGTCAATTAATGCTTTCCTCAAATACAAAAAGAACATAAAAATAAAGATAAAACATCTTTTTCTCAAGGGACTCAGTATAATTCATCAGCCAATATGTTAATAAATAAGCATATACCCAATAAATAGAAGGCAGCATTTTAAGAGGCAGTGAATGAGCAGCTTGAAAATAAGGAATGACTTCATGTAGAATCGTTCACTTTAATAGAGTTTTGAAGGAGATGAGATATTTTAGGAATCAGAAGTGTGAAGGGAATACATTCTAGAAAAGAAATTGTACTGATGTCAAGCTCAAAGATACTTTTGGTATATTTCAATGGTTTGAAATAATCTCGGAACACTCCATTTCCAGGGAGAGAAGGGAATTATAATAAATTTGTTATCTTTATTAAGTTGCTGAACTGGGATTTACTTTGGAATGCATTAGCTCTACTTATTAAGATGTTGGAGGTTTTTTTTCCTAGTCATAACTAGTCATCTGACCATATAACCACTCAGATATACCTTTAGTTGAGGCTCAATTTGCTGTGGTCTCTCCATTACTTTCCAAGTTTCTCCTTGTCCCACCTTGGATTTTAAAAGTGCATGAAGCTTGAATACACTCAATCACTGGATCTGATGTCAATGTCGTGTCATAGACTTAGAAGTAAAGAGATCTAGTGGTACAATGGATGGAATGCTGGGCTTGCAATCATGAAAACTTAAATATATGATCCTGGAAAAGTGAATGAGAGAGAGAGAGAGAGGGAGGGAGAGAGAGATATTGAGTGATATAATGGTTTGCAGATGTAAATGTAGCCCAGTGATATAAGGGAGATCAAAAATGATATCTTTAGGCCTTGGCAGTGTACAATTATGTCTTATTTTTATTCTTTTGTTTTAACTTCCTTCTTTTTCTTCTTTCTTTCCTCTCTCCCTCCTTTTATTCCTTCCTTCCCTCCCTTCTTCCTTCCTTCTTTCCTTCCTTCCTTGTCTAGAACATACTCAAGTGTAGGCAATAGAAAAGAAACTTATAGATAGGAAGAGATTAAACTTGAGAAATAGAGACTGATATATGAAGGTTAGGTACAAGAGGAAAGGAGAGAAAATGTCCTTAAAGTACCAAGGAAACCATTGCTTTGTTGAAGTTGTTGTTGTAAAATATTGAATGTATCATCATCATTTTCCTAAGATGAATGAAAACATTGAACCATTGAGGTAAGGAAGATCAAATATGAAAGAAATTATCATAGATGGCTTCTGTATCTTCTGTAAATCTTGTCATAACTTCAGATACTAAAAGATAGAGTATCAGAATTATAGACTTAAAGAAAGAAACAAGGTCTGGAGCAGTCAATATGGTGAGTGTGATAGGAAGTCAATCAAAAATGAATAAATAGGATTTTCAGTTGAGGTTGGATAGCAAGTGTATCCTGGATTCAATGGGTATATTGTCTTGATTTTATCCAGTAGTTTTCAACAGACTTGACATGAAAGCAAAATACAAGGGATAGTGTAGCAAAAAGATTAAATGTTAGAAAATAGCACCTCACAGAAAAGACAAATTATACTGTACCTTCAGAAATGGGAAGTTAAGACTGAATTATGTGGTTGGGGTTTATATCTGTCACCTTTAATCACAACCAAGATAAAATATTGATCCAAGTGCACCATTAGGAATTGACCAATGGAAGCCTGACTCTTTATTTTCCATTGTTCAATTTTTAGGTACTGCAGAAATCATTTTTTTTTTGCCAATATCAACAGCTGTGGTTTCTTCATCTCAGTGAAAATGTCCTAAAATGACATTTTTTGTAAGTGGATTCATTGTGTAAAACTGATTGCGATTATATAAAACTCTAATATTTATGGTTTAATGTTACCTGAATGATCAGCTTCATAAGGTTGCTATGTGAATCAGGTAATACTGCATCTTAATGCATTTTTCAAATAAAACATCATATAATCAGGATGTCTGTAACGAATAAAGTGAAAATATGTCAATACAATTGTCAAAAATGAAAACTTGATTCACCATATTTCATTATCCTTCAATAGAAATTGAAGAAAATTCCATCAAAATCCACCAAAAAATTTGATTTCTCCAAATTAAAAAAAAATCAACTAAAATAGATGTACATGTAAACCATTAATGATTTTCAGAATTAAGGAAGAAAATTCTAATATTAATAGTAATGGGTTTGTTCTAATTCTCTTGAATGATAATGAAGTTTATTTCTCTGTTCTTAAACTTTCTTGAGAATAGAAGGGCTATGAAAAGGACCATCTGAAACTACTGATGTAGCTTAATCAAATCTAGGACATTATATCTAAACATGATCCATCTTTAATTTTGAATTAAATAATATAAATTATACTAACATAAATTCAATTTTATTTTTAAAAACGTCCCTATATGACCTCTCACATTGAAATACATATGCATTAAATCATGATGTCTTGCTTCCCAGTGGCTTTATTTTGGAAACCCTAAGTATGTCTCATATTTATTACATAGCAGATGATCAAGTAAAATAAATTTGGGGAAATTGAATGAGGTGAATTTACACAAGGGTGATATTTATGTTTCATAAATATTACTGGTACTACAAACTGATAAAAGGTATTACATTTTGAAGAGATAGAAAATATCATGACTTTTGAATCTTTATATCATATTATTAGAGTAAAGAAACCTACAAAAAGAATAAAGCTAGTTGTTTTTTGTTTCAGTACCCCTGTTAGTTTAATTTGTACTCTTATTTGCAAATATGAGAAATGACAGCAGTGACTTGGAAGGGTGAAAGATTAGGTAGGAAAATCATTTTTAACTCACTCTAGGCTAGAACAATAAGGTTTATTAAATGCCTAATATGTGCAAAGCACTCTACCATACTCTCTGCATGTGTGTTCATTCTTTGTTGCTGAAGAAGACCTTGCCATTAGAGAAATAATGACATGACTTGCACTTGGCTTTGTTTTGCATGAGGGAGGACTGGGCAGGTCACCAACGTCACTTACCCTCCATAACCATTTAAATCCAGTGACCAGACATTCATTATGATGACTGGAGATGATCCAGGATGAGGCAAATGGGATTAAGTGACTTGCCCAAGCTAATACAACTAGTGAGTGCCAAATGTCTGAGGTGAGATTTGAACTCAGGTCTTCCTAACTCCTGCACTGGTACTCTATCCACTGAACCATCTAGCTGCTCCACATCCTCTGCATGCAAAGACTAGGAAAATCACCACTAGGAAAACAAACAAGCAACAAAAACCTCTCTCTCTCTCTCTCTCTCTCCCTTTTTCACAGCTTTTCTGTGTGTGTATATGTATGTACATACAATTATGTGTACATGCATATTGTATACACACAGTACATATATATATATATATATATATATATATATATATATATATATATGTACCGTATATATTATGTGCATATTTATGTTTTTATTTGTTTTGCTTTACATTCTATAATGCTGATTTACATGAACTTTTATTGATATATTTTTAAATGTTATTTTCTATCACATATAAACATCTTATTGAAGATACATAGCTAATCATTAATGTAATCCCTTAAATCAGGGTCCATAAATTGATCTTTTGCGTAAATATTTATTTTACCATGACATTTCAACATAATTCACTTTCTTTATCTATTTATATTGAAGTTGTTTTTGAAGAGGTTTAACCAAATTAGCAAATGATACTATGAGATTAAAAAAATAACTTTAAGAATCCCTTTACTAAAATAATGATTAAGAATAAAATTATATGTCACTTTTAAATTTTTTTATTCTGCCAATTATAATAAAATTTGATAATAGTTTAATTTTATTACCTTGGAATGGATATTGCCAATACTATTTAAGTAATTGCTTTTCAATGTATTTTGCTTAAATAATTTCTTGCAAATGTTGTATATTGTTGATTGCATTTTAAAACTATAATACAAGAAGGTAATCATTCTTGATTTTTAGGGGAAGCAGGAGAAAGGCTCCTCAGGAACTATTCAGAGGAGATCACATATTTACCAGTAGATAGCAGTAGAAAGGCATTCAATATAAGTAAGGACAACTTTTAAGTTTTAAATAAATAAAACTCGGTCAAAGAATGCATTTCCCAGAAAATGTCGCTCCAAGTGAATATTTACTCCCAAGAAAAGATGGATTATTTTTTCTGTCAAAAATGGGAGTTGGGTGGGAGTTGTTTTTCTCCTTCATTTTTGAAGAGGATCGTGACATCATGATGGTGACATGACTTGCAGTTGACTTTGATTTAAGTGAGGGAGGGCTGTGCAAGGTCTCCAACTTCACTTTCTTCTCTTGAGCCATCTGGATTCACTGGTCTGCTATTCATCAGAATGGCTGGAGGTGGCCCACGATGCAATGTGAGACCCTGGCCCTTTCAGGCTAAGGTCCTGTAGCATTCACTTTGAGTGAGATACACCCATTGAATGAATAGACTTCTTTAATTAGTTGCTCTAGGGATGGGCAGACAGAAATTCATAGATGCAAATTTTCCTTTTGAAAATAATGAATATTAATTTTTTCCTGAAGTTTCAGTCCATGTTATATATACTACTCACTTGACTCTTTTGATATTTTGATTCTGGAAATGTAGTTAAAATCATAGCCCCTTTACTTTTCTCACCTTGAAATAACCATGTCAATATATTTCCATAAATCTTCCTTAGAAAATCCATCCAGGGGGCAGAGCCAAGATGGCGGAGTAGAAAGACTCACATTTGCTAGCTCCGAACCCACAGCCCATGGATTTCCTCTAAAAAGAACTCCTGACAAATTCTGGAACAGTGGAAGCTGCGCAGAAACACAGTGAAGGAGATTTCCGTTGCAGAGAGCCCTGAAAAACCGACCACAAAGGTACCCCAGACGGGAGCAGAGTCCTCCTCTCCCCTGCCCCGGCCACGCGGCACTGAGATGAGTGAGCAGACCCAAGCAGGCGTCAGGGACCTGAATCTCCAGGAGCTGCTAAGGTCCCTCCACCCACGGATGAACAGGTCAGTGAGAGAGACGGGCTGAGAGGGGAGCGGGGTATCTCCGGGACTCGGACCCCCGGCAGCCTCGGCAGAGGCGAGGCAGAGGCAGCTACGCCAGAGACTCCCTGGGCAGGCAGGGGCTCCGTGGTGTCTCCATTGCAAGAGATCTCTGCATAAACCCCCTGAGGGAACTGAGCCTGAGAGGCGGCCCTGCCCCCACCTGAGAACCAGCAGATAAGCTCCCATTGAAGAGCAGTCAGTCCTGCCGCCAAAAGCCCTGAGGCTGGGGAGCAGCATTTGAATCTCAGACCCCAAGCACTAGTTCAGGCAGACCTAGGCTGGGGTGGAGAGGACTCTCAT